>CM016726.1:6868268-6963323 GCA_005771605.1 Scutellaria baicalensis | reverse complement strand
CTTTTTCTCCCACAAGGTAGCAATTATCATGAGATCTTGTACCTGTCATAATGCACATGTTAGTCTCATCAAAAAACTCACAAGAGTCTTTAGTGGATTTTACCTCAAGGTTGTCATCACATAATTGACTTATACTAATTAGATTAACAACAAGTCCATCAACTAGTAAAACATTTTTCAACCTTGGAAAACCTAGTATATTCAGTGTTCTTCTTCCAATTATCTTGCCTTTAGCACCTCCTCCATATGTCACAAATCCTTCGGCAAGGGATACAAAATTACTCAAATATTCTTTGGTCCCCGTCATGTGGCGAGAACAGCCACTATCGAAGTACCAAGAACCTGACTTGGTAACATTGCATGATCCCATGATCTCATTTACCTTGGTTGAGCTTGAATTCCACTTGGCAAGGATAAACTCAGTCTCGTCAAGCTTTGATTGAATCTTGTCAATTTCAACATCTTTCTTGGTGAAAGCTTTTTCCATCTTAGCAAGTGAATCCTTTAGCACATCATTCTCCTTGGAGAGCACTTCCATTTGTTTGCACTGCTTTTTCCATTCCTTGAGTAAGGAATTATAAAGTTTTTGAAGTTCTTCAACAATAGCAGCATTGTCCAAATCATCTCCATCTAGAGAATCTGTGTCATCACAACTCACAACATTTAGGCGGGTTATATTCGAAAAATTAAACAAATCATACCTTTCTGATGTTGTCTGTGGTGTGATGACATCGTCGGCAACATCATCGGCAACATCATTGACAACATCGTCGGATTGCTCAATAATTCCAGCAAATAATACAGATTGACTCTGAATTTCTGCTCCATCATCATCCTCATCATCACTTAAAACAACCCAATGATTCTTCAGTCCATATCTCCTAAGTGTATTCGCACATTCATTAGCATAATGTCCCCATCCCGAACATGCATGACATTGAATGGTATCAAGATGTTTGAGATCATTTCTTCTATGTTCTGAGGCTAGCTTCTTAGGATGATGTTGATGCTAAGATGATGATCCAAGTGGTTTCCATTGGAGCTGTTCGACAGAGGCATCGTGATGCTCATTTCCTTTGGGACGGGGCTTCTCCTTGTTGAACTTCCTTATCATGGAATTAAACTTCTTAGCTATCATGGCCATGTTCTGCCCCTCAATTATTTCTTCAAGTGGTTCATCATCGTCCTCAGAGTCTTCATCATTTTGAGCTTGCAAGGCAATGGTCTTACTTTTTTTGTGTTGCAACTTGTTGACTTTGAAGGTTGAGCTCAAAAGTTTGCAAAATACTTTGCAACGTATCAATGTCCATCATAGCAAGATTGTGAGCTTCTTCAATGGCAGACACCTTGATATTGAATCGCGGTGGAAGAGTATACATGACTTTGGAAACTAATTGTTTGCGTCCAATTGGTTCTCCAAGCATTTGACTTTGATTTGAGATGTCACGAAGTCTCTAAAAGTAGGTGCCAATATCTTCATTCTCCTCCATACGCATGTTCTCAAACTTGGACATTATGAGACACATCTTTGCTTCACGTACACAGCTTGCTCCTTCATAGTGTTTCTGAAGAGTCTCCCAAGCTTCTTTGGCAGTGACACAATTTTGGATCAATTTGAACACTTTGATATCCACGGCTTTAAAGATAACATCGATTGTCTTCTCATTAAAGTTTGCATTGTTGATCTCTTCAACTGTCCATTCACTTTGAGCTTTTGGTACAAAGTCACCATCAATCTCCCTTATTGGAGGAGCATAACCTTCCAGCACTACATTCCAAGCTCTTGCATCAATATATTTGATCTTGGTACACACACGGATCTTCCAATACGAATAATTATATCCATCAAGAATTAGAATCCTTTCAAAGTTGGGGTTGCACCAATCCATATCTGGCATGGTTAGAAATCTGGATCAGTCACTTAGCGTGTCAAGTGGAGGCTTTGATACCAATTGAAAGTTTGCGTGGTTTGTAATCTGCAAGAAACCACAATAAAAACGAATATCAAAATCAGAGTACACAGTGTTGTCTACAGTGTCGACAACACCAGTATAACATGTAGTGGAATAAAAATAAAATAACAAAAAATCAAGAGACAGAGATTTATCCACGAGTATACAAATACTCGTGGACTGCCTTCAGGGCAAAAAACTCCTTTATTAGATGATCGTTGCAGTACAAGGAGATAGAGTAATCTTAAAATAAGATTCTCTTTACAAGCATTCAATACGTCCTTTGTGAATAGCAAGGAAACTTATGGATGTATCCAAAGACTCACAAAAGGTCACAAAAATCCATATCTTTACTAAAAAGTCACGAGCATGCAAACTCTATGACATAGAGAAAAGAAGATAGAGTGATGTCATCTATGGTGTGAACAACACGGGCATGACACTGGCAGACACGAAAATATTGAAGCTCTTCTTGTTCCTCGTGATCTTCAGTCTTCTCCTTCTATTTATAGACTCCACATGATTCTTCAAACTTGCACCACACTTCAGCAAAGATCTCTCAAATCCAATCATATCAAATCCTAACAAAACAAGCACACAAAGATATGATCTTCTTTCCTTAAAGATAAAACAGTTTTGTTAAGAATTATTTGTTTCTTGAAAAGAAAGATATATGAGATTAGAATCAAATCTTAATAAATAAATCTAATATCATCAAGAAATCAAATCAAATCAAATCAATTCAATGATTTAGGAAAAGATTGAAAAAGGAAAAATAAATCAATGTTGGAAAATCCAACACTAACAGGTACGAAGATGGTGCACTTAACCACATCAAATATCATAAAATCTCAAATTAATCAATAATAAAATGTACTTATTTCCTGTTTTATTAAGAAGTAGTGGACATGTTACATTACATGTTGTTTAAGAAAAATAATGCATGGGTTACACTGTTGAAGGTATTTGTGCGATGTCCTATACAGGACTACATGAATCAATAAAGATTGCACAGAACCATATCACAATTTACATATGGAAAATACTTCGGTTATTAGACTCAGACTCAATTTGGATAGAGTGATTTAAAATTTCGGATTTCGAATGAAATGAAGTTCTAATCCACTCAAATTGGAGTAGAATTGAAATCTACCAAAATAACTTCAAAATTGATTTAAACGGAAAGCCATGGATTTGGAATCCATATCCATCCAAAAGCACCATCGGATGATTTGATACCATGAATTTCAAATGCTTACTCAAATTGATTACTTATTCAAATGGAGACTTACAATTTGAAGAGTTGATTCAACATTGAAGCTTAAAAAGATTTCATTTGTTTTAAGTGGTAACTTTAGTTTCAAAATTTTCAATTGCATACAAAACTATTTAACCTATAAGTTAATACAAAACCTAAATGAATATTATATATTTTATATATAAATATATATATTGTCATGGTCAACTAATGTTGTTTAAAAAGTTCCGGATATAGATTTGCAAGAAAAGTTAAGGAAATGATTAAGTACTATACTAAAGGTTGGGTGCACCCGGGGCACAGATCTAAGATCCGTGCCCCCAACCCGAACCGGCGCGTGGATCGTCTCCACCCGCGCCCACGCGCCTCCACGCGCATCTGCAACTATGCTGGTGTGCGCGAGTGCACACCAAATTCCATTCAGTAATAGGTATTATACACATACTCTTAAGGTATTACATGTATACTCTTAAGGTATTACACATTTATCTTTAAGGTATTGAGTTTAAAACATAAGGTATTACATATGCACTTTTGAGGTATTACATATTATTTTACCTCTGAGGTATTACATATGCACCTTTGAGGTATTACATATGCACCTTTAAGGTATTACTGCTTATAGTTTAATGTATTATGTATTTATCCTCAAAGTATTACATAAAATATGTTTCAGGTATGACATAAATATGCTTCAGGTATTACATTTTTATCTATATGGTATTACATATTTATAATTACATCAAATGTATTTGATACTCAAATTTCAGGTATTACATAAGTCTCTTCCAGGTATTACATAAATACCTTTAAGGTATTACATGTATGCTTATGCTTCTGTGGTATTACATGTATGCTACATAGTTATTGTTAAAATCTTACATACATAAATAAATTTAAGGTATTACATTTTTACCTTTACGGTATTACATAAATCTCTTTAAGGCATCACATTTTTTACTTCTATGGTATTGTATACTTATATTATGGTATTACATAAATATGTTTGAGGTGTTAAACAGGTGTAATCTGCTAATTAACAGAGAAGAAAAAAACTCCAAAAAGACCAGAAAGCCACAATAAACAAAACACAAGTCATCCAACCAAAAATTAATTAATAACAATACAATGTAAGCTCTAATCTTCAAGGAAAAAACAAGAAGAGACTGATAATCAACAAACTAAACTAAAAACTAAAAGTTTACAAGAAGAAGGGAGAAACAATTTTAATTTGTTCAAAAGAATAAATCTGGGAGAAGGCCGCCGCCGTGACCTGCAAGGCCGACGTTGTCACCATCTGCATCACCTGCGACCGCGACATACACTCCGCCAACATCAGCGTTTATTAGATGGAGTCTATTTATTGTATATTTATGTATTATATGCAAATGCATAAATACATAATTGCTCTAATCTAATTTGTTGTATATTTATGTATTATATGCAAAAAGTGCACAACATCAGCACCAAAAGATGATGGAAATACAACATGTAGAAAGTGCAATGATGACCCAGTTCAAACAATACCAAGGTAGAAAATTAAAAATAATAAATTACAAAATAAGATGAGTAATGACAAATCGCTATACTTTATATAAATTCATTGTTGTAGGTATGTAGTCAAACTAAGGGTGATACAAAATCATCTTGAAGCTACAATAACAATGTTTGGTGACATGGCAACAGTATATGTTGAATGCTCAGTAGAAGACTACTTGAGGTCCATTGAGAAGGTAACAATTTTATTTTTTAATAAGGTCTTCATTACAAAAATAAAACAAATATAAATAGAGTGACAACCATTTTCTCATGTCCACAATTTAGTCACTACATTTTTATTGTTTTTCTAAATAAAAATACATACACAAGGTCAAAATATATCTGAACATCATAGACGGTTGATCTTACAAGGAGCAAGTAAGGTCCGTTTTTTTATTTCCCTAAACTACAACACGAAAGTTGAAGGAGGAAGGTTGAACGCAATTGTTGAAGCCATAGAAAAGATGGAAATTGTGGAGATAATAAATGACAAATTCAACAATACAACCACAACATTGACAACAACAGTGGACACTCCACCAAATGATGAACCAAAGAAAAGAAGAAGAATCAAGAAAACAAAAAATAAGGAATGCATTCATGTATCCAGCGGTGAAGAAGATGATACAATCATACATTTATTAAACAAGTCAAGAAAAAAGAAGAGTAAGGCAGAGAAGAAGATCAAACAAGAAAAAATATAATTGGTAGTCAAATTAGATTTTTACCTTTTCTTTTAACTTATTTTAGATTAGTTATAGTTAGTAGTCAAATTAGATTGTTGCCTTTTCTTTTAACTTATTTTAGATTAGTTTTATGAAAAATTTTCTTTTAAATTACTATTTTTATAACTTATTAAATTGCAAAATCAATAACTTAAAAAATTCAAATGTTAACTACATTCTAATAAAATATTAAACAAAACGTGAATGGAAAAATACCCAACAAAAATCAACCAAAATATAGATTAAAATTTTTAATGTGTTCCCTAACTAGTTTACATATAATAACAAATAGAGCTCCATCCATCAATACCCAAAAATTAGGGCAAGAATTAAACAACGACCGTGTGTGAGCAATCTTTAAGAAGGTATTCCTTAGTTTTTCCTTGAAAGTCTTAAACTGTTTCTTTTTTCCAATTTTCCACTGGAAAAACCTTTTTTTTTTTTGTTAGCGGATCCCCTGCTGTATAGCTACTGTTCCTTCATAGGATCATCTTCAGAGCTTCTTGCTGCCACATTTAGTTTTGAAGGGTTCAATTTGCAACCAATTGTGCCGTTGAAAAAGCAATTGAAAATGAGACCAAACAAGAGGCCCTGCAGTTATTATGATTTATAGTTTGTTTGCAGGCAGAAACAGAAAATGATGTGGTTTATATTTATACTGATGTTGCTTGTTTAGCTCATCACTTGTAATTTAGGGTGCTTAATAGATTGTATTCAGATTATTACTTGTATGTTTTTTCCATGTCAAATAATATTATTCCCGGATTATTGAATATAAGGTCTCATATATATATATATACACATACATAAAGTGTTTCATGATTGGTAATCTTTCTCTTTCTTTCAATGTGTAGAAGTAATGCTAAGATGTGTTTATCTATTGACTATTTTTATTATTTTATTTATTTACTTGTTTTGTTTGTGTTCTTTGTAGTCAGAGGCATTTCGTCAAGCAGTTTGTGTTCTTTAACGAACCCTTGCGATGGATGGTATGTAAAGTTTCTTCCTTTTATTTTCTTTTTGGCATGTGTTTCTGTACAAACAACTTGGTCTTTTTGGAGCATTGGCTATGATATTGAATTGTTGAAGACACTTGAAGATATACTGTGTAGGATATGCTCAACTTGGAAGATTTAATGAAGTGGTGAAATTTGGTTGACGGTTTTGTAATTGTTGTTTTTTGTTATGTATGTGTGTAGTCGATTCGAAGGCTGGCATGGAGGAGACTATACTGGTGGGTGATGATCTGATGCTGGGGCCTCCTTCACCAATCATTCCGCCTGAAATAGCTTCTCATGTAGTCGAAGGTGTTGATTTGTGTGATGGAATATTGCGGAATCTATTCCTATGTAAAGTCTTCATCTTTGTCACATTTTTCGTTTTCTTTTCCAAGGAAAGTAATGGGAGATCAAGGAATAGTCTCAATTTCAGAATTTTTAGTTGATGCTTATCCATTTTTATTTATTATGTGACCCAGGCCTACAAATTAATGATATTGAGCCATTTTGTCAAGATGAGATCGCATTGTATCGGCAGTGTGCAGAGAGGAGGGTGAGTTTTGGTAATGAACTGCATGCTTAATCTCTCTCTTGTGAAGTTTCTTGCCTAACTATACATGGAAGAATCACCAACATGTAGGATAAGGAACTTAGACAGCGGTTACAAGATAGCGAGCAGAAATTAGGGATGTCTATGCCTTTAGAGCTAGCAAAAGAAAGATCTATTCAGTTGGAAGCAGAAGCAACATCATTGGAGAGGTATGGCTGCTACAGCTATTAATACATTCTCAACAACTTGTATCCTTATAAATTAGGACTCACTTGCATGACGTTCTTTGAATGGTTAAACACTGTGTTCATTCATTATCTTTATAAAAAAAATTTGGTGTCAAGTTTGGAAAGAAGCAAGCAGAACAGATAATCATGTTCTTTATTTCTTTGTTACTAAACTGTTAGATTATATGGATATTTTGTAAGTATATCCTGAATTTTTTTATCCATAGACTAAGACCTAAAGATTTTATCTTACGATGCAACTCAAATGCATATGTTCCCATGCATCATTTTATTCTTGTGAGCATCTTATTACAGGATAAATATTTGCAATGATTTATTACATGTGATAATCATCACGACATCATCTTAAGGCACACCATATTGCTAACTTGTCTGCCACGACATAGCTTGCTTATCTCATTTTCTTTTTGCTCTGTAAAATTAAACCACATGTCTGTGAAAAAAATAAGAACCTAGTTATATCATATGCGTGTGGACTTGAGAAAAGGCGAGAAATATACATTATAATCGGTCCCAACTCTTATCTGCAAACTCTCTTGATCGAGTAGTAATATATGAGGTTGTAGCTAGTTTAATACCTTGCTAGCTGGCTTACATGTTAGAATTGTTGATTTTTTAGCCTCATTTCTTGCATTTTCTCGGTCTTGTAGATGCTTAATATTGGCAAGTGGAGTTGAAGGTATGGAAGGATTTCGACAAAGATGGAGTCTCCATGGTCGCCTTACTGATACAAAGTAATGTTTTTTTTCACATTCTAAACATTCATGAGTCAATGATGATGATGTCGACTTGTTGGCATTTCAAAACGCAAGTTTAATGGCAACTACACTCGATACTCACTGACTATCCGCAACATAATATGTTTGTGTCATTGTTATTGTCTTGTAGGAAGAGGCTGGAAGCCCTGAATAAGGGAATGGAGAACAGAAAGATATATGAATCAGTTAGAGAATCTACTACCAAGAATAAGAGATGATTCTTCTAGTCTACTTATATAGATGGAAAATATAATGATTAAAATCCTTCTTGTTATCACATAAATATTGTTGGATTAAGAAGTAACCATTAAATTATTTTTCTTATACGATTTGTTATGAAGGTTAGAATAAAAGGAACAACTTCAAATATGATCGTTTTTTACTTTGCAATTGAACACTGAACTTTAAGTTCACGGTTTTCATTTCTGATCTTTTAAAGCTAAACTTGTCCCAAAAATATATATGTTAATTGCCAACATGCATTTTAAATATAGTTATCATCCACATCAAAAATTTACACGTCAATAATTAACTTATATAATTTGAACTCCACGTTAACAATTGAAGCGTGAGAACAAAAATATGTCCAGAATCGGTCATCATCCACATGTAAATTTATATGTTAATAATTAATTTAGATAATTTGAACTCCACGTCAGCAATTGAAGCCAAAAGAACTCAAACATGTCTTATACTGAAACATGTATATGAGAACCTGTTAGGATGTATACTATAAGCCTAGCTTTTGTATGAACATCTTTTATGCAATGAGAATCACTATGGTCACATGTTTGCATTTTATATTTGTTATATATGTTTATGCAATGTCCAATTAATTTATATTATAGATAACTTGGTGTGTGGTGCCACACAGAAGATTTTGTTATCAGTTTCTTATAAATTATAAAGAGTAGCTCACAACCAAGATGAATTTGGACAAATCATCGGAATGGTTGTAGTGTAGTTTGGTATTAGTCTGTCTTGACTATAAAACTACACTAGTATACTTTGTGTGTATTGAGCAGGACCATTTGAGGTTTTCGTTTTATTCTGACTATATAATGAACAAGACCTCTGTTATTATGGATGTGCGTTCTCTTAATCCCTATATAATAACAGCCACGTATACACAATATTTGTTTCTTTAATTTGCCAACGAGTGAGATTTATTTATTAAATCAATAAACTCGGTGAATTGGGAAACCGTATTGTCTATATGGTGTACTGTTGATTATAGAAGGAATCTGTGTCCTAATTATTTAGGATGATGATGTCCCCTTGAGGAGCTCATAAGGATTATCATGTAAACCCTGCAGGTGGATTTAATCCGACATGATAATAAAGTTGAGTCGTACTACTCTTGGAATTAGATGTTAATTAATTAAGTTGTCAGTAACTTATTTAATTAACGGACATTCGATATCTTAAACACAGGGAGATAAACGTGCACATAATAAGAAGGAGCCCATATTAAATATGGGATTGGGACGGTAGTTCAATAATAATTCTTTAGTGGACTGAATTATTATTGATGGGCTTAATTTATGTGTTCGGGCCGAACACAAGATACTTAAGCCCATCAGGAGGCCCAACCCAATTCCTCCTCTAGGTCCCTGATGTAGCCTATTTAAAGCCTTTTTTCATCAGCGCCTCTCAACACACGCAGATCACAGAAAACACGTGATAGTGAGAGAGAGTGCAGAATTGAGAGTTCTCGAAGGATCGTTGGCCACGCAACGTTCGAGAAAGGCTGCAGGAATACATCGGAAGATCGAGAGGTCTAGGGTTACGTAAGATCAGTCTTGGCTCGATTTCTCGTAGACTGATCGAAAGGTATAATTATTTTCTTTCCGCTGCTTCTTCTTTATACCTTTGCATGGAACCCGATTTATTAATTGCATAGAGCCGGCGATCGTCGGTTCCTACAGAACCATCTTATAGTTGTTGAATTGAACAGCAATTTAGGTAGAAAACATACAACACAATTGAAAAGTGGTGGTTTATTACTTGTATAAGCTTCTCTTGGTTCCTCTTCATCTATCATCTGCATATTCTTCTGCTAATTCATATCTGCAAAAACCATGTAATTCTTCATCATTATTACTATTTAACCATAAATAAAATAAATAAACCCATTTTATGCCGGCAAAAACTTGCATACCCCCGGTGCACCGTACCCCAAAGGTATTATTAGTTTGATATTAGTTATATAGTCATGAGATATTATTAGTGTATTCGTAAGGTATTAGTGGTATATCCTTGAAGGTATTAGTGATATACTCATAAAGTATTAGTTGCATATTCATAGGTATTTCGTGTATACTGAAATATATGTTTTAGTGAAGGCATTATTCAAAATATTACTTATTACATGTTAAGGTATTGATCATATTACTTAAAGGTATTATAATAAGTGTTTGGGGGCACGGTGCCCCGGGGTACGCAAGACCTACTCTTTTATGCAAGGCCAAACCAATTCACATAGGATAAAAAATCTTGACAAAAATATAACAAAGACATACTATGCATACATTGAGTGATCATAATACAAACACACATACTATATAGTTACGCTTGAGCAAAAGCTTGAAGAAACATAAAATATAAAAATCAAAAGTCGAAAGATAGAGGATCAAAAATCTAATGAGGTAAATATAGAAGACTAAATATCTAACGAGATAAATATAGATTGGTGAAAAACTTTTTGCCCCATATAATTTATTATATCATTGTTGTTTGCATATTTCGCACGGCACCTCCAACTGATCTCTCCCAATTGATGTTGTGTAATTTCATAAAATAATTCATTTCAAAATCCAATGTTATAATTTTCTTTATATTGTATTTTAATCTAATCAATGTTTATGCAGTTTTAAATGACATATTAATCAAAACTACAACATTATATTTATTATTAACTTAGGTGATCACAAAATTATAAATACTTTTAATTTTTCTATATAAATTATTTGATTGTTTCATTTGCTAACTTCTATGTATTTAAACCTGAGTGCTACATGAGTACTATACTGGTGAATTATATATAACACACACTACACTAATATACAACCTTAACAATTTTTGAAATCATTATTTTAATTGATTTCTCGCATTATTCAACACATCCATGATTTTTTTTCTTTGGTTTGCCTTTTAATTTATTGTCTCTAACAACCATCAATTTTTCTTTCAATTATATGATAAAAAAATGAAAGTCCAAATTATACAAATAAACTTCATGAAATTTAATTTAAAACATAAATTAAGTGCAAAAAAGAAGAAGAAGAAATTATTCAATTTCATTAATGAATAAGTTTGAAAGGTTTGAACAATCATTTTCCAGCAACTCATTTTTATTTCATTCTTACTCTTTTTTATTTATTTGTATTTTTTCTCTAAACTTTTAAATCAAACAAATTTGAAATATGTAAATAACTTATAATAAGTTTAGCATATGTTATTTAGAGAATTTAATTAAAACTTCTAATTTATTTCATAATATTTTCCAGTGACATAAAATTTGAAGTAGTGATCAATTGAATATATTTAACAGTTTTGTACGAGTGACATATGTCATTTTGGTCATTCTTTTAAAAAGGTTGGCGGCGGTTGCTTCTTATCCAAAGCCTGATGATAAGACTAGACATAGCTGCTTGTGTTCTTTCAGTAGAAAACTGTTCCTTTATTATTTATGTGAACTTTGATTTGGGATTATTCAGATTGTTATTGTAAAATGTGGACATGTGTTCTTTTGGGAGATAGGTTCAAGGAGGTGGGAATGCCCGTATTCTTTATTCTTTATTACTCCAGTCACATGGAGTTCTTTCTCAAAAACCTTATTAAATTAAGAATAACCAATATAGGTTGAAGGTTATATCTAAACTGCCCGTATCATTCTAGTTCTTGATGCATCTTTGCCTCAGGTTTCAAAAGGGGGAAACTCGCCATTTACCTATATCATTGTCAGTGTTTCTGCATTGTTGCCCTATTTTAATGTTCTGTTCGTCCAATCAATATCTCATTTTGTTGATTTTAATGTTTCACATATAAACTTAGATGTTTTTCACTCTCCACTTCGTGAAATTGTTTTGAGTATTTTGTGGATCATGTTTGTCGTGATAGATGACTAGTACCATATCCATATTGTTTATAGGGGGAAAAACCTTTGGCCCAATTGTGAGGTTGTGTTATTTTAGCCTAGAGGTCACATGCTTAATGATATGGAAAGGTTCCCCACTCTTGGGGCTAAGGTTATAACCGTATACATAGACCACAATCTGTACCACAGGATACTGAATAACGCTTCTTTACTTGCAATGGGCTGAAATATCATCCTGATTTTGTTCTTTCTTTTCTTTTCTTTTGTTGTTGAAGATAGATAATGATGAAACAAACTGTGCTTTTCCCTTTATAGAAGAGAGTTGTTACGCATGGATAAAGTATCAGTATTTTCATCATGCATTCTTTCAGGAAAACTAGAACTTGTATTCATACTCCTGGATATCCTCCCATGACACCCGATGAGCTAACAGAATCAAAATTATTAGCAGCACTGGATGGAGCAAGGCTAGCATATTTTGATGTAAGACTACATGAGACTGCTTTAATTGTGGCTCAGGAGGTAATTTCATTTTTCTTTAAAATTGTTTTTGTTACTGCTAATTGATGTTCATTCTCTCCTTAATGTAAATCACACCTATCTTGATCTTCCAGAGCAGGCAGCTCGCAGAGGTATTCCAATTCTAATTGATGCAGAGAGGAAGAGAGAAGGTTTAGATGAGCTTTTGAGTTTGTCGAGCTATGCCATCTGCTCGGCAAAATTTCCACAGGCATGTTCACTGCTGTTCTGACCTCTACTTTTAGTTTTTTTTAATTAAGATGAGAGTTACCACAGTGGTGAATTAGCTGTAGCTCATCTGATTTTTGATCATGATTTGCATGAAACAATTTCACCCTTCATTTCTGCCTGTTTATGCTTACTCATTTTTTGAGTCAAACCAGCATGATAAGATCAGTATTACGCCTTAGCTTGCTATTTATAATTCTTTGACTGCATTCTGGGCCTCCATTTAGGTTATAATTATCTCGTCACAAAGGTGTCAACAGACATTTCTTCCAGGAAGTCAGTATGTAGTTGGTGTCTCAAGTATTGGCTTATGTTCCAATTTTCAGTCTAAGCAGTGGTTGACATAAACCGCAAAAATCTATATTGAAAGAAAACAAATTCTAATGTAAAATTATCATGTTTGAGACTTAAACATGATAATTATGAGGGTGTAACATAAACGCATATGTCATATTTTCATGCCTGGCAGCAATACGACACTTTTCTATTGTTATAGCTGTCATCTTATTGTTGGATCGATCAATCAGAGGATACATATTATTGATTAATTGCTTCAGTAATTCCAATTTAATTAAGAGTGCAATCTCGTACTTATAGTGGAGTTGAACGAGATTAATAAATTAATTTGACTGATTAAGAGTTAATTGAGTCAAAATTAATTTATTGGAGCTTAATTTAATTAGGTCCGATTAGGTCCCTTCGGTGGCTCTAATATGAATTTAATATAGGCAAATGCTGCTGTGCACCAGGTGCACGGATCTGGATTGGTGCAACTGGGGCAACCCGACCCGGATCCGCGCACCTGGATTTTCTTTTTTTTTTTCTTTTTTTTTTCGCTTCAGGCTGTTACTTTTATGTTGTAAAGATGTGACCTTTACGTTATATAAGTGTGACCTTTATGTATAAATGTTATTACCTTTATGTTCATTAACTTAGGAAAAAAATGAAGATTTTCAGGTTTTTTCGCTTCAGATTAAGACCTTTATGTTGTATTGTTGTATCCTTTATATACAGTTCTTGTGACCTTTATGTATAAATATTATGACTTTTATAATCCATAACTTTGAAAAAAATTGAAATTTTCAAAATTCAGTGCATTTTAAGGATGGATATATGTGCAGCTAATATTTCATAAACGTGAATATGTACAAATTTTGTTAAAATTCTTCATTTTTTTCTAAGTTAGAGTATATAAAGGTCATTACATTTATACATAAAGGTCACACTTATATAACATAAAGGTCACATGCATATAACATAAAGGTAACAACCTGAAGTGAAAAATTAAAATTCAAAAAAAAATAAATAAATAAAAGTGCGCGGATCCGGGTCGACCCGGACCCGACCCGAATTGTACATACACCAGTTGTACAGGAGACTAACTCTTTAATATATTATGATATATACTGCAGTATAATTGAGGTTGTTGGACTATCCGGATAAAAATATCAGTTAAAAGATATTTATGAGATAAATATTTAACTGATAGGATTTTATCTGTTTCTATCCGGAACAGAACGTGGGAAGTATCCGCGTTTCTGTTTCTATCCGGAATAGAACGTGGGAACAGAACGTGGTAAGCAGTTTCTTTTCTGCTTATAAGACGCGTTCACAACAAACGTGCCCACAGACGTTCATACTGCAGAGAGAGAATTCTAGAGAACACCGGAGAAGACTTGAAGGTTTGAAGCCGAGTTTAGAAGGGCAGATTGCTTGGACAGGTTCAAGCGTAGTGTTCTTAGACACGCTTCAAAAGGTATCTCGTATATCTTCTTCTTCCGTTTAATTAATTCATCATGTTAGATTACACTCAATAATCGATCCTATGACGAGATTTCTGATTTATTAAATCAGATGGAAATTCTCAGAGGATTTCCCAACAAGTGGTATCAAAGCCATAGGTTTTGATATTATTTTGTGTATTCTTTGATGAATTAATTTAATTTATGCATGCTATCATGAGCGGTGTTAGTGTATGTGATTTATTTGTTATGGATGAATGTTTTAATTGGTGAACAATTTATGGCCTAGTTTTGATACAAATTGTATTTTGTATATTTCGAGTCTGTAAACAAGGGGGTGGATTACGTCTCCATAATTTCCCCTTGTTAGATTTGAAGTAGGATTCGTGATAAGTTTTTTTTGTAATTTTTTTTCTTTTTTCTATTGGAATTAAATGTATTCCTTCTCTGCTGTAAAAAAAAAAAAAGGTTCAGCAGTGCCGCCGCCGTGACAACAGGATGGAGATGAAGCAGAATGGAGCATTAATGGGCTCAATTCTTTTGGCCCAAATTTTTTTTGGTGAGCCCATGTTATTCTGTTGGGCCATTATTGGGGCCTGTGATGCTGCAATCCTAATGGGCCAACAGCTTTGGGTTGGTTTTTATGGGCTGCTTTTTTTTTTTTTTTTTTTGGGATCAAAAGATATTACAAACGGGCTTTGAAGAATTGGGCCGGATTGTGGCCCAATTGATTTTCATTTGTTTGTAATTTTGTGTCTAGGATGGGCCATAAGATTTGTTCTTATTATTATTAACTTTTTTGCATGAGATGCTTTAATTTTTTTTTCATTCATATAACATGTCATATAGAAATCGCATGAACACCGCTCTAGGATTTTAAATTATCATGCATACCACGATTGATATTTGAGCTATTTTAAGAGTTAAAATGGTTGGACTAATATCAATTTATTAAAACCCAATTTAACAAAATATTAAGTGTGCGAGGGCTCATTTTATTAGCCCGTGGCTTCCCTTATTAGCTCATAAGTAAGAATTTATGTACACCTTGTGCCAATTTATTTGGTCTCCCTATAGGAGGGTTGCATTGTTTCGGTTACTTGATTGAGCCCAATAATGGTAATTGAATTTCAATTTGATTAAGTATGTTTATCCTATAGATTTCATTCTTGATTAAAAGAATTGAAAATTCATTAATATAAGGGTTATACACTTAAATCGAAATATTGAGAGGACTTCCTATAGAATATCCAATCAATATTATTGATGGCCAAAATAATGTGATACTAGATCAACATAGCATGAGATGCGAGATGTTTGATTTAGTGGGAGAGTCCAAGCCTAGCTATAAATCAACATTTACTTCTCCTATAGAGGGGTATGTTATGATTTTGGGGTTTTAGGTGGTAATCACATAAAGTAGTTTTGGGTCTACTTGATTTGTTTTCTTTATTGCTTTCTATCATTATGTATGCTCATAAATTTTAATTTATTTAATTTCAGAAAATGTCTGCAAACGCTTTGTCTTTGATATTGAATAAGAACCAACTAGTGGGAGAAAATTACATTGACTGGAAACGCAATCTTATGATTGTTCTCACTGCTGAGAAGTTCAAATTTGTGCTAACTGAACCTTGTCCCGAAATCCCTACTGATGAGTCAACTGATGCACATAGGGAGGCTTATGATAAGTGGATTCATGCTGATGACATGGCTCGTTGCTTCATTTTGGGTTCCATCTCAAATGTGTTGCAACAAAAACATCAGTTCATGGGGACATCCACTGAAATCATGGAAAATCTTCAAGAAATGTTTGCACATCAAGGACGTCAAGCACGTCAGGCTGCCATTAGGAACATTATGAACCTGCGTATGAAACCTGGGACGTCCGTGAGAGACCATATGCTTACGTTGATTGGTCATTTCAACGTGGCTGAGGTTTTGGGGGCTGAGATCAGTGCGGAGACTCAAGTTGACATGGCTTTAGAGACTCTCCTTGAGATGTTCTCACAATTCAAAGTTACTTATAACATGAATAAGCTGAACATGTCATTGACCGAACTGATGAAAGAGCTTCAAAACGCTGAAAGTGTTCTTAAAGTCCAAAATGGTGATGCTTTCGTTGTTGCTTCTGCTGGACTGTCCTCAACCAAACCGAAAGGTAATGATTGGAAAAGGAAGAAGTCTAACAAGAAGGGTCCACAACAAGTAGCAAAGAAGCCTAAAACTCAAGAGAAAGCAGATGGGAAACCAAAAGGGAAGTGTTTTGAATGCGGGGAAAAGGGTCATTGGAAGAGAAACTGCCCGGTTTACCTAGCGAAGAAACAAGGAAAGGGTGAGTTATCTTTTATTGAGTCTTGTTTAGTGGTTGATTCTACAGATACTTGGATAGTAGATTCTGGAGCCACTAACCATGTTTGCAATACTTTGCAGAGGTTCCAAGTAACCAGAAAGCTTAATGAAGGGGATCATTCCATGAGGGTTGGCACAGGGGCTGTGGTATCTGCGAAAGCTGTTGGGAATGTTTATCTTTATTTTTCGAATAAGAAACATTTGGTTTTAAGTAATTGTTATTATGTCCCAGACATTACTAGAAATTTGATTTCTGTTGCTTTGTTATTTAAACAAGGATATCATGTTCATTTTTCTTCAATGACGGTTGATATTTCTTTTAATAAAGCTATTATCTGTAAGGGACATTTGGATAATGATTTGTATATCTTAAAACCAACCGACAACTTTCTATATCACACATCAAAACGCATAAAGTTATCTCCAACTAATGAGACTTACTTGTGGCACCTAAGACTTGGTCATATTAATCTTAATAGGATTCAAAGGCTAGTAAGGGAAGGTCCTTTAACTGATTTAAAGGTAGAACCTTTGCCCGTATGTGAATCTTGTTTGGAGGGTAAAATGACTAAGAGGTCTTTTAAGTCTCAAGGACTTAGAGCCAAAGAAGTCTTGGAATTAGTACATTCTGATGTATGTGGACCAATTACAGTTCAAGCTAGAGGTGGATATGAGTACTTCATCACTTTTACTGATGACTACTCAAGATACGGTTATGTTTATCTAATGGTCCGCAAGTCTGAGGCACTTGAAAAATTCAAGGAATTTAGACTGGAAGCGGAAAAACAATTAGGTAAGAACATAAAAACGCTTCGATCAGATCGAGGTGGTGAGTATCTATCTAGCGACTTTAGAGCATACTTGACAGAAAATGGGATTTTATCTCAATTGAGTGCACCAAGTACTCCACAACAGAATGGTGTCTCGGAAAGGAGAAACAGGACCTTGTTAGACATGGTCAGATCTATGTTGAGCTTCTCAAACCTTAGTGCTTCTTTTTGGGGATATGCGCTACAAACGGCGATGTATCATGTATTGAATCTAGTTCCGTCTAAGTCTGTACCTAAGACACCCCTCGAATTGTGGAATGGGCGTAAGCCTAATCTAAGACATACTCGGATATGGGGATGTCCAGCATACGTGCTCAAAGGTAAGACAGATAAGATGGAATCAAGATCAGAATTATGTATGTTTGTAGGATACCCTAAGGGGACGAGAGGTTACTACTTCTATAGTCCTCAAGACAAGAAGGTATTTGTAAGTACAAATGCGACCTTCTTAGAGGACAAATACATAGAAGAGAATGAATCCAAGAATAGAGTTCTTTTGGAAAAGGTGAAGGAAGATATTCCTGGTTCATCAAATCCAGAGATCCGCATTGAACCTATTCATTCTGAATTCATTAGTCTACCACCATCTGCTATTGGATCCAGTGGGAGACACACAGAGGTTCCACCTTCAGTACTAACTGGTTCTCCAATTAATGAGGTAGTAGAAGATCATGATCCTATTATTCATTCGCCTTCAGGTGTAGAAATGGATATCGAAGGACATGGAGAACAAGAACAACCTCCAGCCATCGAGGAACCTATAGCGACTAGACGAAGTAAGAGAGTCGTTAGACGACCTTCCAGATTCTTGCTCTATGAAGAGTCTTTTGAGGCAGTCTCCATTGAGCAAGAGGAAGATCCCACTTCGTTTAGGGAGGCTATAGAAGATGTAGACGCTAATCATTGGAGGAGTGCCATGAATTCAGAAATGAATTCCATGTACACTAACTCTGTCTGGGATCTTGTAGATAAGCCTGAAGGGGTAAAACCCATTGGGTGCAAATGGATCTACAAGAGAAAGAGAGGAATAGATGGAAAAGTGGAGACCTTTAAAGCTAGATTGGTTGTCAAGGGTTATACCCAAAGAGAAGGGATCGATTATTAAGAAACCTTTTCACCGGTAGCCATGCTAAAGTCTATTCGCATTCTCTTATCCATTGCAGCTCATTTTGACTATGAGGTGTGGCAAATGGATGTCAAGACAGCTTTCCTTAATGGAAATCTTGACGAGAGCATCTATATGAACCAGAGGGTTTCATCCAAAATGGTCAAAAGCATAAAGTATGCAAACTGAAAAGGTCCATTTATGGACTGAAGCAGGCGTCTAGGACCTGGAATATTAGATTTGATCAAGCAATTAAAACTTGCGGTTTTGATCAAAATCTTGAAGAGCCTTGTGTCTATAAAAAGATTGAAGACAATAATGTAGTTTTTCTCGTATTGTATGTGGATGACATCCTACTTATTGGTAATAACGTGGGATTGTTAACATCAACAAAACACTGGTTGGCACAACAGTTTGATATGAAGGACTTGGGAGAAGCAAACTATGTTTTAGGAATCCAAATCTTACGAGATAGGAAAAACAGGATGATTGCTTTATCCCAAGCTTCATACATTGATAAAATATTGGTGAGGTTTGCCATGCAGAATTCCAAGAAAGGTCTGACCCCCTTCAGACATGGAATCCACCTGTCACGGGAGCAATCTCCAAAAACTCCTAGTGAGGTGGAATACATGAAACGAGTTCCTTATGCATCTGCTGTAGGAAGTCTCATGTATGCAATGGTATGTACCAGACCAGATATTTGTTATGCTGTTGGTATGGTCAGTAGATATCAGTCAAATCCAGGACCTGAACACTGGATTGCTGTAAAACATATTCTCAAGTATCTTCAGAGAACGAGAGATTATATGTTGGTATACACAACATCAGATTTAGTGCCGGTAGGATATACTGATTCTGATTTTCAAGCTGATAGAGATTCTCGAAAATCTACATCAGGGTCAATATTCACTTTTGGTGGCGGAGCTGTTGTTTGGAGGAGTGTAAAACAATCATGTATTGCTGATTCCACAATGGAGGCTGAGTACGTGGCTGCTTGCGAAGCAGCCAAAGAAGCTGTATGGCTCAGAAATTTTTTGTTAAGCCTCAAGGTGGTTCCTTCTGCGTCACATTCCATTACTCTGTTTTGTGACAATAGTGGAGCAGTGGCTAATGCAAAAGAGCCTAGAAACCATAAGCGTGGAAAGCACACTGAGCGGAAGTATCACCTTGTAAGGGATATAGTTCAACGAGGAGAAGTGTCGGTGTGCAAGATTGCAACTGCAGATAATCTTGCTGACCCCTTTACTAAGAGCTTATCCAGTGGGGTCTTTGAGGATCATATTAGAAATATGGGTATACTAGACATGTCCCATTTACTCTAGGGCAAGTGGGAGAGATATGTTGTTAGTGTATTTATTTTATGCCCTTGAGTAAATTTATTATCTTTCATGTCAGACATTTTGAAATAAAATGAATTGTTCTATTTTGTTTGAGCATTGCATATGTCCATGGATTGTAGATATTTTTAGATTGAGTGCTTAAGTTGTTAAGCATAGAAATATTCAATTTATTATTCAATCCATAAAATTTTTGTCCGTGATTAGTAGATAAATTGGGCAATTTATTTTGATAAGATCATCTCAATTTTATTAAAGTTTGTCTTTGACTTGGTAATGGAATTGAGGATACACAGATGGTGTATTGGACGGGATCATATGAATTTAAAATTGTGTTTGACCATACGATTTAATTCATTGATTGACGTATGTATTACCTTAATCTTGAGCAAGTAGTGTAATTTTGTTACTAACTTGAAGTTCTTTGAGGTGCTAATGGGTGAGATTTTTTTTTTTGATCAATATCTCAGTGTCTTGGGAATTAAAGTGAAATAATGAAGAACATATACTTGCAATATCAGACACCTTCACCTATTTAATAGGCATGATCATGGTCTCACTGTTTTTTCTGTTGATAGCAAATCTGAGCTCAGTATTCAACATTCTTGTTGAATCAAATTGTGTGATGTGATCACACGGTGCTATCAGATAGAAATTGAGATGTGGTTATTGATGAATATTGGAATGATGGCATATTGGTCGTGATAGCCTATTCCAAAATTTTAATTGATCGAAGGGGGTAATATGTTGGATCGATCAATCAGAGGATACATATTATTGATTAATTGCTTCAGTAATTCCAATTTAATTAAGAGTGCAATCTCGTACTTATAGTGGAGTTGAACAAGATTAATAAATTAATTTGACTGATTAAGAGTTAATTGAGTCAAAATTAATTTATTGGAGCTTAATTTAATTGGGTCCAATTAGGTCCCTTCGGTGGCTCTAATATGAATTTAATATATTATGATATATACTGCAGTATAATTGAGGTTGTTGGACTATCCGGATAAAAATATCAGTTAAAAGATATTTATGAGATAAATATTTAACTGATAGGATTTTATCTGTTTCTATCCGAAACAGAACGTGGGAAGTATCCGCGTTTCTGTTTCTATCCGGAATAGAACGTGGGAACAGAACGTGGTAAGCAGTTTCTTTTCTGCTTATAAGACGCGTTCACAACAAACGTGCCCATAGACGTTCATACTGCAGAGAGAGAATTCTAGAGAACACCGGAGAAGACTTGAAGGTTTGAAGCCGAGTTTAGAAGGGCAGATTGCTTGGACAGGTTGAAGCGTAGTGTTCTTAGACACGCTTCAAAAGGTGTCTCGTATATCTTCTTCTTCCGTTTAATTAATTCATCATGTTAGATTACACTCAATAATCGATCCTATGACGAGATTTCTGATTTATTAAATCAGATGGAAATTCTCAGAGGATTTCCTAACAAAACTTTAACACAATTTTTTGTTCGTACCTTCCAATTTGTTAGATAAAAAACCGAGTTCTTTCATGGAAGTGAGGTTTCCAAGATGCTCTGGTATAGAACCTGAAAATTGAAATAATAAAGCCAGATAAAAAATAAAATTAAAGCTTCAAATTTGGCTAATCAACTGAATAATGAAGTTTCCATAGAAGAGACAAAAACAAATTCAATTTTTGTTTTTTGTTTTTTTAAACTTTGTGTATTCTGTTATATTAGTAAAACCTGTTTTTCAAAGGAAACACACTTACATTGAGTAAATACATAATTTTCAAATACATTAAAATATTAAAGTGATACATTATCATTACAAGAAAATGGGAAAATAGCAGTGAAATTTTAGCGGCAATTTTTAATTTACTCGATTAAATAAATTACTTTGCAGCGAAAATCTAATATTCACGATCAAATAATTACTTTGCAACAAAAAATCCAAATTTTGGGACTAATTCTTCTAAAATACATACTGAATTTCATATAATTTGCGGAAAAATACTTGTTTTGCTCTGAAGTTAGCGGCGAAATCTTTGTTTTGCTACTAAAGTCAATTAACGACGGGTTTGTAGCGTACGACATTGACGGCTAATTTTTTGGCCACAAATTTGGTTTAACAACAGATCTACGGTGAAAATTGTTTATATTCCCTTTTCTTGCAGTGTATATGATTTGTTATGTACTACCTCCGTCCCGGTTGAACTTGTCTAGTTTGACCGGGCACGGAGGTTAAGAAAAAACAGTTGACTATTGTTTTTTATGATAATTTGGTGGCATTTTTGTAATAAGGATGAAATATGAGGATATGAGTGTTTGATTTTTGTGACATTTAAGATTGTTTTTTGCTTTTAAGTGACATTTTTGTAATAAGGATAAAATATGGGAATATTAATATTTGACTTTTGTTTCCATTTATGGGTTGGCAAGTTCAGTTGGGACAAACTAAAATGTCAAATAGGCAAGTTGGGCTGGGACGGAGGGAGTATCTTATTTCGATAAATTAAATATTCATACTTTTATATAGGTAATAGATATTATTTTTTAAAAATGGAAATGTGGGTGTTTAAATACTTGGAAATGTTGGATCTATATACCTGTAAAGTTGTTACGAGCAAGATCCAAGTACTGAAGTTTAGAAGATCCATAGTTAAAAGATGGGATGCGTCCACACAACTGATTTCCGGTCAAGTCCACCCATATCAATGAAGAAATGTTGAAGATTGACGAAAGGTTACCTGTTACATTGAAAAATGTGTATTACCTTTACAACACGGTTTCAAGAATTTAATTTTGTGTGATCGGTTAATATATAATCTAAAATTCAAATAAATTTATGAAAATGATCTGTTTGATTTGCAGATATAATTTTTTTTGTCTCATATAATTAGTTTATTATACATCTAATATACATGAGAGGCGAAAAGAAGGTAGCAATACAAGATGATACATTCCAAACTGAGGAAATTATGCCCATATATTTATTTCCTTGGATGAATTAAGAGCGTTTATTGAAGACTTTAGAATTTTTTAACTGGCAATTTAGGTATTATCTAATTACATGTCACATATTCAGAATAATTTCAATAAATCATTTGTGATTCATGAGTGGATTAGGCCCAATTGGTGTAATCGGGCTCACATTGTCTTAAATCTGTGACTTGTACTCATTAATTAGCTAGCTTAGCTTCTCATTAAGCATCACCTAGTTAAATTCTAACAACCTTATAACTACAATTAAATAAATTTGTTCAAAGAATTTATTGATTTAAGGGTTACGAAGAATCATGCCTGCAGTGAGGAAGTTATAAGCAAGATTTAGACGCTTCAAGAATGTCAAATATCCAATTTCCTTTGGTATGTCACCTGCAATTTGTTATGAGAAACAAGACCATTGAGAGTATTAATTGTCATAAGACTATAACATACAAATAAGTAAATTCATAAAAAATCCATATTGGGTAATTAGCATTTGAGGGAAATTCATAAAACAAATTAATAAACCCTCGAAAATTAATTTTATTCAAACATATCATACAGTATATATGCTAAAGTGTTCAAGTCAAGGTGGACAACTTTTAATATGTCCACCATTGACGTGTAATTATTTCATCCTATTATTCTATGAAAAGTGAAATTAATAAGTATGTTGGATATCTAGCTCATCAACGATGAGCACATATTAATATTTTCATAGCTGATAAATAGCAGGATTGTGTAAACGATAATAATCACCACAATATTTAACACCATTATTGGAGGACTAAAGTGGAATTATTGGTGTACTAGAGTAGCATTATTGGTAGTATAATTACTAGTGGACTAGAATAGAAAGATTCAAAACTCATTTAAGATTATCAATTGTAGTTATATATATTTTAAAATTATCTAAGTTAAGCCCAATTTTTATTTTATTTTTGAAATTAACAAAAAGAAAAAAAATCCATGTAAATAATCATGTCACCGTTGAATTTCGATTTATAATTATTTTTTAATAATAAAATCTATTTCAATTTTTAACAATCAAGTATATGATTTTTAATTTTGATCATATATGTTCCGATTTTTTTTCCAATTTCAGTCAAGTTTTCAATTTTGGTCTCTATGTTTCAATTTTTTTTCAATTTCAATCCAATTTTAATCGGATGATCGCTACGAAATCTCACGTGACATTAGCGATTTCGGGAATTTCGATCAAAATTTGATTGAAATTCTTTTTTTTTTAAAGAAACATTCAAGACCAAAATTTAACGTATATACTTAATTGTAACAAAATGAAAAGAATGTTACATACAGAATTAAAATTGAAATATAACCATTCTATGTATGATGACATCAACATCATTGGCTTCCATGGAGGCAATTAGCATTAGATACCAATTTTTTAACTGAACTAATTTTAATAACACATTAAAGCTTTAAAGGATCTTTATAGTTAGTTATCCAAAAACGGATAACGCCATAGTCACAAAACCAAAACTTGAAATTTTGCTTATTAAGAAGGAATCATACCTTTGAAGTCATTGTAGGCTAGAGATAAAACCCTAAGCTTGCTCAAACTCCCAATTTCTCTTGGAATGTTGCCGTTGAAATTGTTGTTTGACAAATTCAAGAACTGCAACTCTCTGCACTTGTATATATTTGCCGGAATTTCCCCGTATAGTTGATTCCCATCTACGGCCACTCTTCTCAGATTTGGAGTAATATTATCACATATAGTATTTGGGAGCTTTCCTGATAGCCTATTATTAGGTAGACTAATGTCTAACAAAGACGACATGTTGAAGATGCTATATGGTATGGAGCCCCTAAACTGGTTATTTCCAAGGTCAATTGTTTCCAAGTAAGAAAAGTTGCCAATCTCGTCTGGAATATTTCCATCAAGAAAATTATAGCCCATATCTAACGTTTGCAACTTTGAAATATTGAGCAGAGAAAGTGGGAATCTTCCTGAGAAGCTGTTGTTTTTCAGATACATATGTTGAAGCTGAGATAAGGCTCCGAGCCATGATGGTATTTCTCCGGTGAAGTTGTTGATTCCAATGTTTATCTCCTTTAGACGACGTAGTTTTGACAGTTCCAAAGGAATTAAACCGGTGAAATTGTTGGAGCTAATGTCTAGAGATCGAAGAAATGTTAGATTTCCAAGATGTGGAGGAATGGTTCCTTTGAGATCAAAGTTGGAAACATCTAATGCTGTAACCCTACGATGTTTGATGCCACATGAGACACCAATCCAGAAACAAATGGATGTATTACTATTTGCAGAAGACCAATTTTTGGTTAAAACACCATGAGGATCTGAAGTGATGGATTGTTTGAAGGCAAGTAATGCAGATTCATCTGTGCTCAAATTGAAAAATGTTTTGGCCAAGGATTGTGCGACGCTGCTCACTAATATTAAAAGTGCAACAACAATAATGAAGCAACTCGGATTCTTCATTTTCCTTCTTTTTTTTCTTCAAGAGATTTGTTGAAGATTATATTGGATAACTCTAGTAATATACAAGAGTATATATATATATATATATGGCAAACATTTCTTGTGGGATCCAATTAATCCATAATTAATTGCATTTAATTGAATTGAATATAATATTTCCCACTTGATTAAAGTTGGAATGGAATAATGCAGTGCATTTTCGCTGAACAACTAGTGTTTTAAAATCGGATCATAATTTTTCACAAAAAACTCTGATTTGTATGTGGTGTGCACGCTAGAAAGCTTATTCGAGTTATTTCTGGCAATATATTATAACCTTTCAGATTCTGAGTATTTAGAGAGTCATGAATCTTCAAAGTGACGGTCATTTGAAGGAAATTAGAAAACCTTGAGTTTATTGGCTTTTCATTTATTTCTATTTAATAATTAATGTTTTGTAGCCTATAAATATCTCATATTATGTGGTTTGAAGGCAGAATATAGTATTGGAGTTTTTACGAATATATTTCTATTTATTTCTATTTCTCATTATCTTATCTCGTTATTCTCTGCTTGAAAGTCGAATTTAACATTTCTCTCTTAATTCATTTATTTTCCGTTGTTTTCCACCCCTCATGATCCGAAATGAATAAGCTCTAGAAACTTGAGCTATTTTAAGCGCACATTCCAATGTCAAATGTCAAATGTATGTGTCAAATGTCAAGAAAGTCTTCTATTTGTATGCAGTACTTTCAAATGTACATAATTTAGAGGAGGTAAACTATTAATTCTTAGTCAATTGTGCGATAATTTTGTTTAGAATAAATCTTATGGATCTATCATCTACCTAAACTCCAATAGGTTTTATTCATCTACACCTTTCAAGTTTTGCAATTAATAATAGAGATATGGCTGTAAACTTGTCCTCAAACTTTCAAACTTTTAATTCAATATTATTAAATTGGGGAGATATCAATTATAATCTGCTAACTTACGTCTTGTTCAATTTTGGTGTACCATAACTTTGTCTTTTCCAATTAGAGTTCCTTCGAATTTTCCAATTTCAATAATTTATTAAAGTAAGTAATTTAACTAATGAAATATTTTTATATCAAAAAATAGCACTTAATGTCTTTAAAAAAAGTATTTAATAATCGATCATACAATTTTAATATTTTACATGTAGCTCAAATATATTATACTAGTGTGTGTATATATATATATAAGACAAGATGACCTATCTGTGTCGTACAATTAAGACCATGTCACGGTACTGTCCTTCTTGTCCTTTGAGCTGAGCTGTAATTAACAACTTGCATTTTATCAGTCCATCTGTTTTTTTCAAGTGATTATATTAGCAGTCCTAATAAATTCATCAAGAATAATAAAACTTTACCTAGCCTGGATGGTCGTGTCTAATAAAAATTTGGCTTTGATTCTGCTCAAAGCAGCTGCTACTTCTATCATGTTAATTCTTTCATCAGGTGAAACAACCAAACATTTCATTGCTGATTTGAAAATAGAAGAGACACATTCCTCCTTTGCGGATAAATGTTGATCTTCTGTTGATAGCAATGTAGGATCCAAAACATCAGTTATTGCATTTTCTTGCAATGCTTTACTTACCCACAACTTTAAGGTCATTTCGTCACTAAACATATCATCAGTTGGTCTCTTTCTTGTAAACATCTCCAGCAGTACTATCCCGTAACTATATACGTCGCCAGCTACGGACACTATCCCTTCTGTCCCATACTCTTAACATGTTCATCGATCATTATCATAATTAAGATTAGATAAATGTATCAAAGATAAATAGAATCATATATAAAGGGAAATAAGCAATTTCATCCATAACATAGGAGTTGTCACTTTTTTACCACCAACTTAATTTTGGGATCGGATTTCAATTTTGGTTTTCTAACTATCTTTTCTTTCTTTCTTTTTTTCAATTTCCCACTTTGCCGAGATTTTAATTTTTCTCAAAATGGACACCTAATTTGTGATGTGGGTTTTCTTTTCTGACGTCTATGCAAGCAAGAATTAAGATACATTCCAAACAAAAATTGGACAGAAATTGAGAAATTAAGAAACAAAAAAAAGTGAGCCAAAATTTTAATACATAAAATTAATGATTAAATTAAACTCGACAAAGCCTAAGTTGCAAAGAAAAAATTGAGATTTTTTTCAAATATATATATAAAGAGAATAAATCTAAGATTTTTATAATTCTATCTTACCTGGTGCTGCATAACCTATAGTTGCCAAGGTATTAGTTTGAATCATGGTCTCTCCATCATAGAAAAGCTTGGAAATGCCAAAATCCGCAACATGAGCAGTCATATCTTCATCGAGCAAAATATTGTTTGGTTTTATATCACAATGAACAACAGGAAATGTATGACCATGATGAAGATATTCCAATGCTAATGCCACATCGATTGCTATTTTCAGCCTTTGCACCAAATCTAGACAATTGTTGTCGGAATATAACCATTTCTCAAGGCTCCCATTTGTCATGTATTTAAGAATCAAGGCTTTAAATTCTATGTTAGCACAACAACCAATTATAGGGACTAAGTTTCTATGCCGAATGGAGCTCAATATTTCACTTTCAGTGTCAAAACTCTTATTAGCTCCTTCTAACTGCAAGTTGAAGACTTTTACTGCAACATATAACCCATCAGAGAGTACTGCTTTAAATACTGAACCAAAGCTTCCTCTTCCAAGTAGGTTTGTTTCACTAAAAGAATTTGTTCCACGAATAAGTTCTACGTACGAAATTCGTCTCCATTCAACTTTTTCCAATGAAATGCTAGTTGGAGGTAACTTTATTTGTTTGCGTCTTCTTATAAGCTTAGCTATGACAACCACCAGAATGATAGTTGCAACGAAAGATGGAACAATATATTTCATTACCAAAGCAATACGCTTTGATACTGATCTTCCATCATTATTTTTGCAAGGTTGCACTTGAAATCTTGTTGCACCACAAAGAGCAAAGTTGTGAACAAAAGATTGTGCTGTGAAGTTAGCAAAACAACCTCCATTCGGAATCTCTCCATCCAATTTGTTGTAAGACACATTAAAATCCTCAAGAACGTGAAGTTTTTCTAAAGACATTGGTATTGATCCAGAAAGGTTATTATTAGATAGATCCAATGTCCTCAAACCATTGACCCTCCCCAAAGATTCAGGTATAGATCCTTCAAACATATTATTCGACAAAGACAAAAATTCTAATGATTCACAACTGCCAATCGAGCTTGGAATATCACCTAGAAACTTGTTAAATGACAAGTTTAGTTTATTGATTTTCCAACTTCCAATCCGAGATGAAATATTTCCACTCAAACTATTCGAGGACAAATCTAGAGTCACAACGTCAACAAGATCCCAAAGCTTTGAAGGTATGGTGGAATTCAACTTGTTTGAAGCAAATAAGACTGTTCTGAGTGATTTAACTTCACCTAAACATTCAAGTATTGGGCCTGTGAGGTTATTGACACTTAAATTCAACACAACCAAATCACTCATTTGGCAAACACCATAAGGGATATAACCTTCCAAGTGATTCCCATCAAGATATATTTCATGAAGTTGCTTTAGTTCTCCTATACTCTTTGGGATAAACCCTGTAAGCATATTTCCAGATAAATACAAACCTTGCAAACTTTTCAAGTTTCCAATCTCAGAAGGAATGCTACCCATAATATTGCAACTCGATGCCCAAAACCTGACAAGAAAAGTCGACAAATTGCCAATGGAAGTTGGCAGGACACCATTCAGTGGATTGTCTGATATTTCCAAGAACTTTAAATGTCGACAATTTGTTAATGAAGACAGAAATCTCAGTTCCTGAGTTGGAGATTTCGCTCCTGTCAATTTATTGTCCCAAAGTCGTAGGGTTTCTAAGTGTCTTAAATTGCCAAAGTCGGGTATGAAACAACTGAATGAGTTTCTATTCAGTTCCAAGACAGTAAGCATAGATGCATTGGTGATAGAGCTTGGAATTTCACCACTTAGTCTGTTGAAATATATATATAGCTCTGTGAGACTAAAAATTGAAAGCCCCATATCTGAAGGAAGACTACCAGAAAATAGATTCTGTTGAAGAGCTAATTTATTCAACATTGATAAATTGAAGATTGAAGATGGAATGGAACCAGATAACTCATTGAAGCATGTTTGAAGGTCCTCAACATATGCTAGATTTCCAAGTTCTTGGGGTAATTCTCCTGCAATAGATACAGTTTAAGGAAAGTTTCATTTTTCGGCATGACCCATGTCTCCTGTCTGAAACTAGTACTCTAGTACTATATAATTCAAGATATCAATTTCAATCTTACAATTGAAAAAAAAAAAAAAAAACAGTCCAGTTTCAATCTCTTTGTTTTTTTCCAACTACCAGAGTTTCCGAACTCCGGTGGTTCTTTCACATATGAGACATTCCAAAATAAGAAAATTTAGCCGAATCAAGCTAAATTTCCATGTGACTAGCACGTGCACTCTAGTTTTGACACTATTTTTTCCCTGTAACTTATCTGTTTTGACAATTTTATCCATTAATTTATTTGTTGGTGACCATTTACTTTTTGAGTTTTATGTCCTTATAGGGGACAACTTGTCAATCACATGCATGCGAATTAAGTCTGATTTGGTTGTTCGGGCTGAATTTGGGTCAAATTCCAACTTTTTAAAAGATAAATGATAAAATCGTCAGTCCGAAAAGATAATGGTAAGATTTCCGAAACCAAAAAGTTAATGGGTAAAAAGAATAATTAACTCATAATGTTATGAAATACTCCCTCCGTCCCGGTCCAAGTTACCTACTTGGACCGGGCACGAAACCTAATAAAATGCAGTTGACTTGTTGTTTTAGGTTACTTTTTGATTAAAAAGGTGTTTTTTATACTTTTTGCCCACCTTTTTTGACTTTTGGTTACTTTTTTATTAAAAAAATGTTATTTCTTTGTCATTTTTGGGTTGACAAGTTCGACTGGGACGGACAAAAATGGCAAGTAGGCAAGTTGGAGCAGGACGGAGGGAGTAATACATAAAAGAAAATTACTTGAAAATGAAGAAATGGGTCTAAACATATACCTGTCAACTGATTGGAAGAAAGGTCCAGCCCTGAGAGGGTGGTGAGGTTTCCTAATTGCTTTGGTATGCCACCTGAATTGTGCAATAAGACAATCATGGAAAATTATCTTTTTTTTGCCACTTAGCTATTGGGATCTGATATTTCGAGGATAACAATCTTTTCAAGATACTATTTTAAATTATGCTAGAAACAATTTGGCAAGTGAGATACACATCTAAGTTATTACCATATATACCTGTCAAGTGGTTCTCATAAAGATACAGTCCCTCAATATCTGGTAGGTTGTAAGTATCAGTTGGGATGCTTCCAGACAACTTGTTGTCGAAGAGATATATAAATTCCAGAGAAGAAATATTGAATATAGAAAATGGAATACTCCCTGTTTAAAAATAAAATTAATAAGCATAAATTAATAAAATTATACCAATAATTTTTCTTAAACTTCACAATGTGTCTGCTTTATCAATTTGAACAACTTTTGCCTGCAAGCTAACCAAGCAATCAACGATTAAGATTTGTCCGATAGGAAAAATGGGACAATCAAAAAAATTATGGTGCAAAGTGCAACAAGTATATGCCTAATTTTGATCAAAATTTTTGATCTTCCATATAAAGCATTTTACATTTTTAACAATCTGTTTTTCTATTTTAGTTGTCCATATAATAATTTTTTCTAATTTCAGTCATTTTTTTGTCAGAAAAATCGCTACATGGCACTTGCTGGAATTTGACTACCAGGTCTGATTTTTCAAAGGCCACATCAGAATTAGGTCGGTCAGCTCTGCAATTTTGAAACTTCCAACCAAAACAAACTGAAATTTAAAAAACTAAAACATACATGATCAAAATTGAAAAACGAATATTTGGTTGTCAAAAAATAAAAAGTGTCTTACGTATTTGACAAAAATTGAAATTATCCAAATATATATTGTACCAAAAAAAGTGCAAGCAAAAATTTCAACGATAATTTTGAATACCTTCGAAATTGTTAGATGCGAGAGACAAGATTGTAAGCATGATCAAACTCCCAATTTCACTTGGTATGTTGCCACTGAAATGGTTGTCTACTAAGCGCAGGTCTTCCATCTCTATGCACTTGTTTATATTTGCTGGAATTTCACCATAAAGTTGATTCCCAGATAGATATATTCTTTTGAGTTTTGGAGTAACATTATTACATATATGATCATTTGGGATTTTACCAGATAGCCTATTGTATCTCATATTAATTTCTATCAACGAAGAAATGTTGAACATACCATTTGGTATAGACCCCGTGATCTGATTTTCCGACAGGTTTATCTGTTCTAAACGACGTAAATTAGACAGCTCCGAGGGTATGGGGCCCGTGAAATTGTTGGAGCTAATGTCTAAAGATCGAAGAAACGTTAGGTTTCCAAGATGTGGAGAAATGGGTCCGATGAGGCCTAAACCGGAGACGTTTAGGGCCGTAACCCGGTGGTGTTTGGAGCCGCAAGAGACGCCGGTCCAGGAACAGATGGAAGTGTTGGTGAACCAGTTGTTGCTCAAGACACCATGAGTGTCTGAAGTGAGAGTGTCTTTGAAGGCAAGTAGTGCATATTCATCTGTGGTTGAGTTGAGATTTTTTCTGCCAAGGGATTGGGTAATGCAGAGTAATAAAATTGCAATGGAAAAGCATGAATTCTTCATTCTTCTTTTTTTTTTTTTTATTATGTAAGGAAATGTGTGGATTGCAATACTGATCATACCTCCAATGATATATGTGTATATATATAGCTAACAGGAACCTAATAGTGAAGAAGTGGGCATGAGATGAAACTTATGAACTCAAGTCTCACAAATTTTAATGTGAGATGGACAAGCAACAGTTGATCAGATATTGTCTCATGATATTGACAGTTGAGAAGTTTTTAAGGGGGAAGTTTGGTAATCAATAATATAAAAAAGATCAATGTTGAGAATTATGATGTAATTTTAATAAATATTTTACTCTCTTAAAACAAAAATGTCATTGATTTAATATAGTAACTTTAGCAAGATTGTCCTTAAATATTTATTCTTGAATAGGCCTACCTATTATGAATAACTAGTGATATACCCGTGCATTGCACGGAATGTGATATATATATAAAATTATAAATACCATTTATAATACGGTTATTATTATTTTAATATAAAAATATTAAAACTTTTAATATACTTATAATAGTAAGAACTTAGATGTTTTAAATTTATGTCACTGTAAATAATTGTATTTCAAAATATTAAAATTTGAAATACAAAAAGTAATATACTAATGTATGGATTAAATAAACATATTGGAAAGTTCGTATTCCAAATAAGATAAATAAAAATGACCAATTTGACCAAATTTGTGCACCCATTAAGTACTTAAAAATCTCAATAAATTAAAATAAGTGGCACAAAAGAAATAAAAAAAGGTAATTAATACATGTAAATTCAAAAATTATAACACACACATATATTTACTTTTAATGTAATGAAATATTCGTTCAATGACACATTACTCATTTATCCTGAATTCAATAAAAATTATATCAGCTTGTCAAATATACAAAAATCGTTTTTGCTATCTATTTAAATAAAATAATTCAAAATTCAACTTAATCTAACATTTTCAATAAACATATTTTAAATACTAATGATTATAAAATTGATAAAAAAAATCAATATACCATGTATGATTTATAAAAACCGAAAATCACTTGTTGAATCCAGGTGATCTCCATTGAAAATATTAATACGCAAATAAATAAAAATGACAACTATGTATCATAAAATAAAACAATAAGAAGGATAAAAAAAACATGTGTGCATTTCAAATGAAAAGGTTGTTTAATTTGCAATAACAGTTTTATCTAATATTTTTATCAATATTACTTCGTTTTGTGGTATATGTGTAAACTATTAAGTATACCTATAAAACATTTTCATTCGTATTTTTTTATTATACATTTATAACAAATTAACATTTGTATTTTATCATAAAAACATTCAAAAGAATCATTGAAACTCTCAAACATGCATTTCCATTTTTTAATTTGATATATTTAATATGAATATTACATTTAAGATCATTAAAAATATATTATATATTTAAAATTAATTTAGAATAAATATTTACTATACTTTAAAAGGTGATGAAAGATAATAGGTATATCATTCCTTGATTTTGAGTTCTATACAATAAATACAAAAAATATAATATTTATTATTTGATTTGAGTTTCTATACAATAAATATAATATTAAATGTCATAAATACAATTTCTTAATAGAAATGTTTATTTATTTTTAAATTAATTAATAAATGTAAAATAAGTGTTATTAATTATTATATTTCATAAATAAGAAATTTATTTCAATTATTTTTTACTGGATATCCTATTTATATATATATAGAAAAGAAAATAATAAATCCCACTCCATTAAGTTGGGTGCTTGAAATGATAATAAACTCCACTAAGAATCCACCCCACTTCAAGCACGAAGTGCTTTAACTTGATTGGAGGAAATAGAAGCCGCCTAGTTGGACTAGAAATAGTGATTTTAATTAATGGAATGACGTTAATGAAGAATAAAATTGAGGAAGAGTTTGTACTATGAAACATGTATTCTATTAAGTTGTTTAGGGCAATTCTATACACACCCCATCAAATACTAAACATACCCCATCTATACAAATATTTTTTTTTTTATTTTAAGAATGTGTGTATAGATGGGGTGTGTTTAGTATTGATGGGGTGTGTATAGAATTACCCTTAAGTTTATTTTTGTTATATAATTTTGTACAAAGGTTACTACATATCTTTCTATTTCATAATCTACTGCTTCGAATTTTTTAGGAGGGGCAGAAACAGCGGAAAAGAAATGAATTAAGAGGGAATATTAAATTAGACTTCCAAATGGAGAATAACAATAATGAGAAATATTTTCTCAAATTTGATTCATAACAACTTCAATACCATATTTTGACTTTCAACGAAATATTTATAGGCTATAAAACATTAATGACTAAATGGAAATGAAAAGCAAAAAAACTCAAGATTTGCTAACTTCCTTGCAAACGACCTTCACTTTGAAGACTCATAATCTTTGAATACTCAGAATCTGAAAGGTCATAATATATTGCCAGAAAGATAATCAAATAGATGTGTAACGCTACAAACCATAGACAAATCTAAGTTTCCTGTGAAAAGGTTATGACCCCCATCCCAATTATGAAACACTGATTGTTCAGTGAAAATACACAACATCATTTTTTTTAAACCAAACAAGTTGCCCCTCAAAGTCTTTCAGTATTCAAAATCAATATTCAGTACAAAAAGTTCAAAGTAGTCATCAACATTTATGCCTCCCAATTATAGGAATATGACTTGTCTTGTAAAAACAGTTTAACCCTTGAATTCCTGAAAATTTATATACATGGTGGATTTTTTTCTGAAACAGTTTACTGGCCTTATTTATTACGTTGAAACCAATGTCAGTGGCCACTATAGAACACATTAAGTCCATAGAAAGTCTTGAGAAATATTCTACCATATATTTCTTTGACAAATAATTTTTTCAAAGTGCATGTGCATCGGATAAACCCAATACAACGAAAACGTTTATTAGCTATAGCACAATATAGCGCCAAAAACATTGATAATTATTACAAAAATATTTTGCGACTACATTATATCACTAATTATTCGGAAGGCTCAACCACACGAGATTCAAAGGGCTGGCCTATCTTGGATGACTCGCTTGTACAGAACCAAATCATGTTTATTATTTCTAAAAAAAATCCCTAAATAATCTTTTTGTAACCTCTTGTTATCGCAAATAAGTTTTTTAATTTGTCTTTTGTAATAACTTATTCTTAATGTATATTAATTCTTATTTGACTATATACTTTTTGCTTATTGCAAACGATCTTTTTTTTTATTAATATGGTGTTAGCTCTCGTACCGTAACCTACAAATCATGCACATGAAGATGAACAGGGACCAAATATTTTTCAATATAAACCTAGTTCTTTCTTCCTCAATTCAAACAAACAAGCACTGAAAAAAAGGAAGTAAAAAACCAATCGAGTTATGATGAGTTTATGCAAAAGCAAGAAGCTATCTATCATTCTACTCAATATTTCCATAAACCTTTTAGCCTTCATCACAGCCCAAGATCCATGCACCCGAAAAGGACACCCAACGGGGAACACATGTAAGAATATATATATATAGTAATGATTCCTCTTAATATTAGATCACAAACTATAGTACCTATTAAAATCTCTAATCTGCTAAAACTTTTCTATTTGCAGATGCTAAAATAGGAGCATGTTACGGAACTCTTGGCAACAATTTACCATCAGCAACAGAAGTGGTTGATCTCTGCAACCAACACAACATTCGTAGGCTCCGTCTCTACAACCCGAACCCGTCCGTTCTCCAGGCCCTTCAAGCCCGGCCCATTTCAGTCATAGTCGGGGTTGCAAACGAGGACATTCCAGGGATCGCAAAAGACCCTAACCTGGCCCGATCTTGGGTCCGAAACAACGTTGTCAACTACAAAAACGTCGACTTCAGATACATTGCAGTTGGCAACGAGATAAGCCCCTTCAGCAGCATTGCACCGAGTGTTCTTCCAGCCATGGAAAGAATCTACAACGCCCTTTCTGCATTCGGGCTTGCAAGAAAAATCAAGGTCTCAACTGCCCTAAGCATGGGAGTTCTTGGACAATCCTACCCTCCATCGACGGGCTCGTTCAGGGCAGACATTCGGGCCTCGTTCATCGACCCCATAGTTCAGTTTCTTGCAAGAACCAACTCCCCTTTTCTCGTTAACGTGTACCCATACTTCGCGTACGCTAGCAACACGAAGGACATTCGGCTAGAGTACGCCCTGTTTACGTCTCCATCGACTGTGGTGACAGATGGCGAGCACGAGTATCAGAACCTGTTTAGTGCAATGGTGGATGCAGTGCATGCAGCATTGGAGAAAGCCGGCGGGGGAAACGTGGAAGTCGTCGTGTCGGAGACGGGGTGGCCGTCGGCTGGTGGGACAGCAACCACTGTGAGCAATGCATGGACTTACAATTCCAAGTTGATTCAGAGTGTGCAGAAAGGGACTCCAAGAAAGCCTGGAAAGCTTGTTGAAGCTTACATCTTTGACCTGATTGATGAGAACCAAAAGAGCCCTGAATATGAGAAGCATTGGGGAATTTTTTATAATAATAAGCAGCTGAAATATCCCCTCTCGCTTTAGATTCATCAATGGAGTGAAGCTTTTGATTTCTGGTTTCTCAATTATGATGTGGCAACTTCAATAATAAGAGAAATTAAAGATGCATCTAGCATATATATATGTATAAGCTATAACATATTTCCCTAAATATTTGAGTATGTGAAACAAAATTCTCTGTGTGTTTCATCTTATATTTTGTTGTAGAATGTTATGATAATAAAGCATCCTAATATGTACAAGTTAAGAATTAATTATAGTATGCTTCAGTTTCTGTAGGAAACCATGCGCCTTCAACAGGTTAATTTTATTTTTGATCTTGTTATTTTGGCCAATTATCAAATTTAGTCTTGCAGTAATTGAGAAATGTGTTTAATTGTCGTCATTTTTACGTCGAAATCCTAATTTCTCAGCCACTTTCTGATGAGTGTTACACATTCGCGCCCCAATTCCATGATCAGAAAATTGTGATAGCGGAGAAAAAGAACTAAAATTGGATACATTTCTCAATCTCAAGACTAAAATTGATAGTTATAAAATAGCATGATCATATCAGACAATATCTATAAAATAGGGATTGACCGAAAATGAGAATTTTTTATAAATTTCACAACTTTATAGTAGTATTTTGATTGACAATATGCATGGTGGTTGAAAAAAAAATCTGGGTGAGCAAAGAATAATGCTGTTCAGATTTATTTCTTTTTATTGTTTCCCTTTTGTATTTGCAAAAGTATTGGGAAAATGAAAAAATCGTTTCATAATTAGTTACAACTGAACTGAGTCTTATTCATTAAAAAGTACTGGCAGTTTAGAAATGCATCTTATAATTTACCACGAATTTATTCTCAAATCCCCCTGGTTAATTAATTCAATGTGGAAATCGTCATATATATAGTATGACTGATAATTTGGCCTTTTTTTTTTTTGAATTCGGTTCAATCTCAAAACCAAGATTTTAATATTAAGTGCTCTCACCTAATATGTTCTTAAATTTTTAAATTAATTTGATAGGTTTTCCCAAACATGTAATCTAGATTAGCTAAAACCCTGAAACTAAAAAAAATCCCCAAATTGTTGCATGCCATCAAATGCACCACATGGACCTTTTTTTTTTTTTTTTTGCAAAATATGGAGTAAATTTTTTTCATAAATGGTAACTATATATCCTGCATGTACACATTATGTTGAAACCCCTTTTTCCATTACCCACTAAATATATAAGTAAACCACTAAACCATATTTAATTCCCATTATAAAAGAAAATTAAAATAATTCCAAAATACAAGTTGGAAATATTACAATAAAGTTAAAATTCAGAATTATTCAGCCTATATCTACCTCCATACATAATTTGTGGAAGAAATGTCTTCGTAGAAATGGTGCATATTAAGGGATGGAAATAATAATAATTGAGAGGAATTAAGGAGACTAGATATGTTAGTGCACATTGTAATTTTGATAATTACGCACGATGATACTTACCTCGAACTTCCTAAGTGCATGTTATTATATCTATCATGAACAAATTTGCAATTTTTCCAAATAGATTTCAAGAAAAGTTGCTTCTTCAAAATTCCACTTAAATTTAATGCGTTTATTTGGTCACTCATTTTAAAATGGATGTCAATACATACATATATGCCCATTAATTTCAAAAAACGTTATATGTTGTCCCTTCAGACTCTCTATACCCGAAATATTTATCCTACTTGTCTATATATTATTTCATTTGTCTGTCGATTTCAATCAGTATTATTTTTCACATCAAAATTACGAAATTTTAATGTGATACATAAATTCTTGATATTAAAAATTTGCAGGCCATATTTTTCTGTATAGAATATCTGAATTAATATGTTGTTATTTCCACATGGACTTTTGGAATCAAATAACTTTTCCAGAAGTCCAGTCCAAAGAAGTAATATATACTAATTAATAATTAGCTAGTAACTATACAAAAAATTATACTAATTAAAAATTAGTATTTCCCCATGGAAGACAAATATAATATATATATATATCAACATACAAGTTGGAAAAATAATTACTAACCATTCAAAGTAAAAAAAATGAGCATTTGTGATAACATTTTTTGCGACTAGTTTTTGCAACAACAAATTATCGTAAAAAATGTTAATAAAAACTGACAGTACATTGTCACAAAAAGCAACGTAAAACGACTTATTTGCGACAACATTGTTGTCGCTAATAAAACTATTTACGAGAAGACTATTGTGATAATAATTTAGTGACAACATATGTCGCGAATTGTACTTGTGACAATTATTGAGGTTTTTTTTGTTGTCGCAACTTGTGGTGATTTAGTCCCTTTTCATATAATTAATTCCTGGTCCCCTGGAAGTGCCTTTGTTGGAATTTTTAGGAAAATGAAATGCTGAGAAATGGGGCACTAAGGATAAAAATGCAGGTGGTGCATATTGATTAAATTGATAATTAGCTGCCAATATTGATTTTTTCAAAACTTCTGAAATGCGTGTTATGATGCCTATCAAGAATGAAACTTTATTTATAATTATTTGTGGAATATTTTAAATGTAATTTTAAGTTTCTAAAACGTGAAAATATGAGATGTCAGACCAAACTCACGAAAGATTAAAAGATGTAGGGTTAAATTATTAACTTTAGAATAGATGAGACCAGTTCTGTTACATACCTGATCTTGTTAGATTTTCCCAGAATTTAATTTCTTCGAAATATTCTATAGTAGTGGCCACTGATAATATTTCCGAGTCCGAGGGACTATTGCTGTAGAATATAATCATCATCATATTGTATTGGTGGGATTGTGGTCTTCAAAACGGACCAAATGAATATAATGATCGATAGAAAACTGAAGCTGGGCCATTATAAATTATGTTAAAGTATTGTTCTATTTCTAAATCCAAATTTCCAAGAAAGTATTTGTAGTTCGATCGTGTAGAAATTAATTTAGATTGGTGGGACTTCAATTTGGCCTTTTTTTAATCTCACCAAGTGTTTTGCAAGGATTTTGATTAATCAGGCAATTATAAATCATACTATTTCATTTCTTCGGGGGGGGAAAAAAAAGACTAGGTCATACAATTTCATGTTTTGTTTCTAATGATTAAATGATAACCTATCGATGAGAGAGCTGGGCGATTAACTATGAACATAAATGAGGAAACAAAAATGATCAGAATGCTAAGTAAAAGGGTTGAGCTATCCACACCTCAAAAATTATCTTTGACTTTTTAAAAATTGGAGTGGGTTTAGTATTTTATGGGGTGTGCATATAGTCTCACCCAAATTAATATTACATATCAATATATGCATTAGAAATCTAAAAAAAAAAATCGTAGACCAAATAGATGAAAAAAAATTCCAAAAAAACGGGTTTTAGTTGATTTGGACATATAAATAGCATGATATTAATTTTAGGATATAATTGAAATTAGGGAGGTAAAGAATTTTTTTTTTTTTCTGGAAAGATTCGAATTCTAATAGTAAAAACATTTGTGTATGATTCAAATATGCATGTATCCTCTTTTTTGCAATTGTAAGAAGTAACTTTCTTCATAAAAAAAAAAAATGGTTTATTGTCATTTCTCATAAGAAAACATGTATTTTTACTCACACCAAGAAAGCATCGATCTCCAAGATTTATACATGATCTTGAAGCTCTGAAACTTGGCAAACTAAATTGAAAAAAAACAAAAACAAAATAGATAAGACATTTCTTGTTGGGTATGTATATTCACATCTTTAATTTCTTAATGCATAATGAGTACAAGTTCCACTGCCTATTTATTTCTACTGATGAAGAATAACATATCTATTAAGAGCAAAAAAAAAAAATATTTGAATTGTCCTAAATTGTCAGCACGAATATATAGTCCATTTAATAAGTTAGGCCAGTGTCCCAAATGTTATATATACTCCCTCCAATTTCTTTTATATGTCTTCCTGAGCTTTTTCACACAAAGATTAAGGAATAAATTTTCTTCCCAAATTACCTTAATTAATACTCCAAAAAATTTCGTTTTTAATCTCCAAAAATTAGAGTAAAGGTTTAATTACTTTGACCTTAATTAAACACTTGAAAATAAATATTCTTTGAATTTAATTAATGGAGAAGTTGAAAAAGGCATAAGGTCATTGTTGGTAAAAAAAATTGAAAAGACATATACTTTGAATATAATTCCAAAATTTGAAAAGACATATAAAAAAAATTGGAGCGAGTATATTGTATGGCACACAGGATTATTTTTCACTTTATTTTCCATTATTTGATTTTAAAGAAAATATATTCCTTGTTGAATTCCGCTTCAAATTCCAGCCATAATTATATTACCACTCAGATAATGCACAATAACAGCATTATTTACATAGAAAATTAGAGATTAATTATAATTTATACCCACTATGTGCAGCAATTTCCAAACCTCAATATATAAAAGCTAGGGTGCCAATTAGGCAGACTTGTGCTTCATTATTGCACAGGTTTTAGCTTATATTTTTCCTTCATGACCATGCAGGCTATTACAGGAATTTATCACTTGATCATGCTTAAATTGCTTATATTTGGGCTGCTCATAGTGATCTCTCTTGATTCCACAGGTTAATTAATTTTCTTTCTTTTCAAAATTATCATTCGAATAATTTTCTGTTGGAAATTTCATTGAAATTTTGCGATTCCAACAGCCACTTTTCGAATAGAAAAACACAAAACTAATTCGGTTTTCTTGTAGTAGTATATAGATATCTAATTGATATTGATGGTTCATGCAGTTGCTAAAATCGGCATTTGTTATGGAATGATAGGCTCGAGATTGCCTTCTCCATGCGAAGTAGTGGATTTATTCGAGCAAAACAACATTCAAAGAATGCGAATATATGAACCCCATGAGCCAACTCTCCAAGCCCTAAAGGGCTCCAACATTGAGCTAACTCTAGGTGTTCCAAACGAACACCTAGAGTTTGTTGCTCGTAGCCAAGATCAGGCCAACTCTTGGGTCCGAAACAACATACTCAACTACCCGGATGTTAGGTTTCGGAACATCATCGTAGGAAACGAGGTGAGCCCGATAAACGGAGATACCTCACAATATGTGCCATTTGTCCTGCCAGCCATGCAAAATATTTACAATGCCATCTCGGCAGCTGGCCTCAGTGGCCGGGTCAAAGTCTCCACGTCTATCGACATGGGGGTCCTTGCCACGTCATGGCCCCCAGAAGACGGGGAGTTTGACCCCAATGTGACTCCATATCTAAATCCAATCCTTCAATTTTTGGTGGATACAGAGGCCCCATTATTCGCCCATATATACCCTTACTTCGCTTACCTAAGCAATCCAACGGAGATTGACCTCGCGTACGCCCTTTTAGACCCCAGCTACCCAGGGGTCGTGACGCCTTATGGAACAAGGTATCAGAATCTTTTCTACGCGCTATTGGATGCAGTTTATGCAGCTATAGAAAAGAGTGACATCTCGACATCATCCTTCAAAACGAGCGACGATGATGACAATTTAATGTCACTATTGAAAGTCCATGGTGGAGAGACGGGGCATTCAAGTGGAGGCAAAGGTGTTGCAAGTGTTGCAAATGCAGAAACGTATATCAATAATTTGATACAGGTTGTAAAGAGTGGAAGCCCCAAAAGGCCTGATGAGCCTATTGAAACATTCATTTTTGCCATGTTTGATGAAAATGAGAAGGGTGGCGATGAGGATGAAAGGCATTTTGGGCTCTTTACACCAGATGGGCAACCCAAATATAATGTGAAATTTGACTAGCTTACTAGCTAGTTTTAATTATATATTATATAGTATTCTATATATATAAGGACAGTAGTGTGCTCAATAGTTCAATATTGAACAACAGTTGCAAATTATGCAGATGTGCACAATAACATTGCAACCTATATATACTTTGGGTCTTTTATTCATGTTCTCTCTTACCATAATTTCTAGCTACTATATATTACTTCTTCTTACAATCATGTTCTTAATTAGTAAAGCCTCAAGAACCAGAAATTCAAAAGAATTTAAGCCATATGGATGAAATTTGAGAGAAAGATATTGGCCCTAAAAGTATAGGGGGTTGGGCTAATCGATAACCCCAAACAATTGAAGTATTATGTTGGTACATCTTTCACCTTGAGCGAGTCTCGTAGTCCGATCCTCCCACCCTAATTGTAACTGAAAAACAAAACAAAATTTCAAAATATTTAAAAATGCAAATAATGCAAAAAATTCTTTTTAAAAGAAAATTAGCATCAGGTAATCTATCTATATATATATAAAAGCAGAATATTCTGTCAAAAATAACTGCAATAAATGTCTAATTTATTAAATATTTCCATTTTAAGAAATCATTAATAACTTTCATTTTACAGTTATTAATAAAAATAAAAAATATTAATATTTAAGGTATTTAATTTTATATTTATTGTATAGAAACTCAAAACAAAAAATAAATAAATAAATCTTTCTATATATTTCTAATGACCTTAAACCCTAAACCCTAAACCCTAAACAATTGAAGTATTACACTGGCACATCTTTCACCTTGAGACGAGTCTCGTATTCCGATCCTCCCACCCTAATTGTAACTGAAAAAACAAAACAAAAATTCAAAATATTTAAAAATGCAAATAATGCAAAAAAAAAAAAAAATCTTTTTAAAAGAAAATTAGCAGCAGATAATTAAAAGGTTTAATTTCCCTAGTAAAATCGGGCTTTGTATGAAAAACGCTCTTTACTGTTGAGCGACTTTATTTGCGTGTATACTCTCTCTCTCTCTCTCTCTAGCTGTGAGCAGAGCACTCCAATGGAAACTCCACCGGCTGGCCGTAATTCCTCATCGGTTTCTTCGAATCCTGGAAATCGTCAAACTTCAAATCGGAATTCGTATGGATGCTTCAGACGCTGCTGTTGCTGCCGCTGTTTTTGCTGCTTCTACTCGTACCCTTGAGATATATCTGTAAATATTAGCATAATCACTTGTTTAATTTCAGATGCATCATTCGATAGGGGATCTCTCTTTGCTGGATTTCTGTTAACCTGTTGTTCTTGAGAATGATGATGTCAGTGTTTGTAACATAGCAGTATCTTTACTTTTGTGTGCTTTGTATATATTGAATAATATATCAGATTACTTGTTTCTAGGGTTTTTTTTTTTTCTTGGACAGAACTGGGTTGGATTTGGAATTGAATTAAGAGATGTGTATAGTTAAGGCCCTATGAATGTTCTGGGAATTTATGAACAATCATATCTTGCTTTTTAATCCAGAGGATTTGGAACTGAAAAAGGCCAGGTTTGGAACACATCTGCAAGGTCCAAAGTTGTGGAATTCATCAATTCATGGGATTGAGAATATTTTAATTTGCTAGCTGATTAATTATAATTGAGTTACTAATCGAATCCGAAGCTCTGTTAGAACTTAACTAGGCATGATTCTGAAGTTAAATTGGAGTTGGATGATTACTATGATCAACTGGTTCTCTGGGAATCAAGAGCCAGAAGGGTATGATAGTATTCTCAAATAGATGACATTTTGTTGTTCTGATTCTCTGTTAGAAAATCTTGGCCAATTTGTGATGCTTCAATACTGTTGAGTAGTGAGAAATTGCAGGCTATGGCTTTGCCACAGGTCTTGTTTGTCTGTAAAGATTTGTCCTTTCATCCTTCATTTTAATGTTTCTGTGTTCTTGCCTTAGAAAACACACTTACACTAACTGGCAAATGTGTTTGCTATTGTAAAATACAATTAAACGAGTCAAAGGGTAAAGTGGGATCAGTTATTGACTATATTATTGAATAATTGGTTACTGATCCCCAAAAATTTCATTACCATTGTGCTTTACATGATGGATGATGATTGCCAGCTTGAGGTTTTAGATCATTCCAAGATTTCATATCTTTAGCATTGCATACATGTGATCAACATGACTTGTTGCTGGAAATAACATCAGAAAATGATGGGATTATAAACGATGTAAGGTCGTGAAAAGACCACGATTCATATTCTCATAGTCAAAACTAGCCATCTATCAGCAATTTATGGCACTCATTTTGTCCTGAGGTTTCTGTCTTAAATTTGTATGGTTTAGCTTTGAGTTTGAGTAAGGCTTGTCGGAAAACTTGCTGTCGGACTTGATTAATTGCTCTTTGTTGTTCAAACTGAATCGTTCCATTTTTGTAATTCTCTAATTGTTCGCAAAGTCCATTGTGCTCCTATTGTACTTCAATCCACTTTCATATCTAACTTCCAGGCCATTTCAGCTCTCTTTGGTGTTAATTTCGATTTCTTGGTACTATTGGACTAAAATGTGTTCAGGCTTATTTATCAAATTGGTTACCAATGCTTCGAATATACACAATAAACATGATTGTATATCAATATCCACTAATATATGTTTCGTTGCTAGATAGAATACATACAGTATTGTATCTCAGATGTAGCACCTACGAGATCGATCATCTAGATTGTTGTTGACCAAACTAGTAGTTCTTACCATAATCTGTGGTTATGTCCTTTGTTACTATTTTCTGACACTATTATTATGAAAAAAAATTCATATTATATAGTTCAAAATTTAAATAAAAGAAGCCCTTTGGGCAAGTATTGCATGAATTTCTGGCAAGGGACAAAAAACATGAGATCCAGTTTAGCAGGTGGAGAAAGGGACTCAATATCTTTCTTATTAGTGTTTTACTATAATGTTGCCTTCCACAATCCACTCCCAAAAGAGGGCAAGAAAATACTTTCTGCAGAAACACAACAAAATTAGTCTTGGAATTGATGTGTGTTTCTGTCTCTCTCTCTCCATCTTTCTCTCTCTAGAGAGAGAGACTCTCATCATAAATCCATTGCTGTCAAAGGGAACTGAATCAGACAAAAGCTTCCCAGAGTGCAAAAACAAATTGCATATAAATTTCTTTTAATGGACTATAAATCAGACAAAAGCTTCACAAAGTGCAAGAAATTGCCTATACTTTTTTCTATTGGAAATAAAAGAAACCATTCTTATTCTCCCAAATCCACTGTCATCATCATTTTTATTCCTACTGGAATGATCAGAGAGTGTCACTGTGACTTTAGTAGAATAATGCAATAAAATAATTGAAATATGTGAATCAACAAAATCAAAGATTTGACCTTTTTGTCTCCCCCTGTTTGTGTAATAAGAAGTTTCCATTCTGCTTTTCACTGCTCTCTTTTATGGAAAACATACACAGAAACAGAGTGAAACTACTTTTATGCTTGGTTGAAAATTGAAATCCACTTTTTTTTTTTTTTTTGCTTTTGCATTACAGCTCTTCTTGTCTTTTGCTTTATCTTTTTTTGTGCCCACTGGATTCTCATGCTTGAATCTTCATTACCTGAAAACCATGTTCTGTTGACTAAATCGTGTTTTAATCTCGTATTTTATTTTACTGATAGAAGATTGAAATACAGGAGGAAATAGAAGATACACAAGAGGGGTAGGGAAAATTGTTCTATGGATGGGATATAGAAAAAGAAAGACTAGACATTACAATAGACCAACTGCTAATCTTGCCTAAACTTTTTTTCTTTTTCAATTTTTTTTTGTTCATTTTTGCCATGGCCATTTCTTGAATTAAAAGCTGTCACTTTCTCTACCTATGGCTACAGAAATCCAAGAGCTTCTTCCTCCCTTCAACAATTTCATCAAAGAAATCATCAAGCTGTCCAATTATGTTCTCAGTTCCATTTCTCAAAATCCCAAAGCAGCCCTTCAAATTCTCCACTCTATCTCTTATCCCAACTTCAGATTCCCACTCCACAATCCCCTGTGAGCATCTCTTCTCAAGCTCTGCTCTCAGCTCATCCATGGCAGCCTTTGATCTCCTGAACTCATACAAAAGAACTCCGGGCCGGGCCGTTATTTGATTGATCTCAGATAACACCCTCTGCTGTAGCCTTGCTGTTGAGATCATCAAAGATGATCCAAAAAACGGGCTCTCCTCATACCCGTTTTTCGGAGAATTCGATTCGGGCCAATAGTAGACTAAACCATATAGGAGGATCATTAGCAGGAGTGAACTAACATTCCTCATTGCATAGAGCACTCCTCTGAATCCATTGAATCCATTCAGCTTTGATCCTATAGAGACTTGTTCATCGAATTTCAATGAAAGAAGCTCAATTCTTGTCTCTGTGGTTGACCTGTTTTCCTCCTCCAATCCCACACCTTCCCTTCTGCATCCTGATATAGCGCGGATTACCTGTTCGATGAAATGATCCAACCAAGAAAATCAACAAACCAATGAATTTTCACCACCCCAGTAAAAAAGATGTCATCTTTATCCATCACTGAATCTTGAATGCTATGACAGTGTGTGTTTAATTGTGCAGAATCAGTGTAGTGTATTTACCTGGCGAGAAAGCTGTGGACTCAAATGGCGATGGCCATCGAGAGAGGAGGTGATGTTGAGGCCAGCAGAGTAGTAATTCTCCATGCCTGAAATACCAGTTTTAAGGATTTGGCAAATTTCCCAAAGCTTAGAACTTTCATCCATGTACTCATCAAGCCATTTTTCACCAACAGGCAAGTGCAGTTTCTGAACCAGAAGGATCATCTGGCTGTGTGATGATCTTAAAAGGGACACAGCTCTTTGTAGGAACTGAATTGACATGAAGTTGCTCGATAGAAATACACGTTCAAGATCATCGATGCCTCGAGTTAGGAAGCTGTAGAAGCCATTGACAGAGTTGGTAGAAGAAGCATCCATCATAGGAAAGGAGTTGATGAGAGAGAAGGATAGGTAAAAGGGATGAAGAGAGAGAGAGGGGAGGAGGAGGAGGAGAAAAGTTGGAAAGATTGTGATTTATAAACTGTGAAGAGAGAGAAGAAAGATGGAATGGATTAATGGAAAGAATATCAAATCTTGGAAGCTCACAGGTTTCTAAGGTTGAAAAGGATTGTTGGGAGCAATGATGGGTGTTTCCTATAGAGGGGAAAGGATGATTGGTAATCTGCCATTTTCATTGTTTAATTTGCAGAAAGAATGAATGAAAAAGAAAAAGAAAAAGAGAGAGAGTGAAAGCAGGCAATTTTGATGGAGATGATATTTTCAAGAGCTTACTTCTAATTTCTTCCTTTTTTTTCCTTTTATGCTAAAAGGGCTTTGTTTTATGCAACAAAGTGGTGTATCATTATGTGTAGATGGGAGGAAACAAAAAGAAAAGTATGAGAAATTTGTGTAGTATTTCTTTGTTTACAAATCTTGCTTTTCTTTTTTCTTTTCTTTTTGCAAATGGGATTAATGATGTTAGATTGAGTTCATTGTGTTGTAAGACCTTATGTCATCCAATTGAGGACTTTGGGCCTCTTTTGATTTACTATTCGTCGTATTTTATGTTATGTTTAAAGATTTCATGGAATTGTTGCATTCCTTATTACTTATGATATCACGAAGATATATTTTTGGGTCCTTCTGTAGTACACCGGATGTATTAATACACCAAACTCTCCATCATTTTCAGTCATTAGATCTGAGATCATAGTTGACTTTGACTTTAATGATCTCAAATCTGATGGCTGAAAATGAGTGGAGAGTCTGGTGTATTAATACATCTGGTGTACTATAGAACTACCCTATATTTTTACATAGGTACGAGAAATTTGTTTCGTATTTGTTTGTTTAAAATAAAAATCTCCTCTCTTCGCAAATGGTATTAATGATGTTAGATTTTAGTTTATTGTGTTGTAAGACCTTATGTCACCCAATTGAGTTCATTGATGTTATTTTATGTTACATTTAATTGATCTCGCACCGTTTCATTACCGAATACGAATATCAGAAAGATGAGTGACACTTGTGTGTCCCAGGGGCACGGTGCCCCCAAATTAATCATCATATGGTGTTAAATATATACTCTACAAGCATCATGTATATACTCTTCAAGTATCACATTATACTCTTATATACATATGATACATGTAGAATATATTTATAACACCAAGAATCATAACACCTATAGAGTATATATATAACACCTGAAAAGTATGTATATAACATCTAAATACATGCCCCTATATGCCCTATGGGTATATAAGTTTTTGCCAGAAAGATATATATTGTAATTAAGTTTAAACGAACAATAATGTGATGTTGCATGTTTGATGTTATTGGCCTAACATACAAGATTTTAATGTTCTTTGGCTTCTAAATTCTTCCCTCTTTTTCTTCCTCGAGCAACTGAATTTGTTCCTTTAATCCCCTCTATTGTTATTGAAATTTGTGGGGTTTTGTTTATTCCTAGATTTATACTCTTTGCTTGTTTTCTTTTGTTTCTTTGTGTTCTTTTAAAGGGGATTTTGGAATGATGGGATTCTTTGTATTTGCATTCTGTACCTCACTACTATTCAAGAAAATCAGTCTTTTTAGGCCACCCATTTTTTTCTTTTACTATTTTCTTTTATTTGATTTTTTTAATATTTTATTTTATTTTCCCAATCCTATTATCTTCTCATTTTTGGTCGTACAATGTATTATGCTCCCCAGAGGCCATACAATGAACAAACCACATGATTTTTGTAGCACTCCATTTGATCACTCTTCATTTCGACCCATCAAGATCTCATTGTGTTTTCTTTTGCAAATGAGGGCCTCTATTTTCGGAATATATATAAATGAGATTATTAATTTATGTGTAGAATCGATATAGAAAACATATCACGAAACATTAAAATATAACCGATGATCCATGTTTCACCACATTCATATGTAGTAATTTCACTTTATTCATGGGAAATCGACTTAAATAGATCAAGGTAAACTATATCTAGAAAACAATTTACTAATGTTGAGAATAAATTTTCTTATAATCTTCATCACACTTTTGTTTAAAATGATTATTTTCACTTCTACTGAAGAAGCTGGATTCATAGGTGTATCATTCGAACATGTCGATCAACGATGAATCTCCACCAGTTCAACTCAGCCAAAGCACAACCCACGATTTAGATCTTGAAAAGGAAACAATAAAACTTGAATTATTTATTAGCATTGGTTGATGCATGCAATTAAAATAAATAGGTTGAAATGATAGTTTTTAGAAGAAAGTGGTCGTGGGTTTTTGAAGAATGGGACATTAGAGAGGATGTTGGTCCTTTGAGATTTTCATTGGAAAGTGAATTAGGAACTATGGTCCAATATTTAAGGCCATTGATTTGGGAGCCCCTTTCTTCTTTGCTGCCCACATCACCTGCACCTAATTATAGGATGAATCTAATTTATCTATAATAAATATGTTTGTATATTATATATAATAATATTATATTAGGATGGGTCTTAACTTTTGCTCCCTTTTCTTTATTTTCCTTTTTGGGTAGTAGACTATAATTTGAGTTTTTTCTTCTTTTCTTTTATTTTCTTTTATTTTCTTTTTTAATGAGTTAAAAGGAGTTTGAAAATATAGGTTAGAAACTTCCGTTATTCAAATTCGAACTCTCAGTGATAGTACAATCCACACATCTATAAAAGTAAGATACTACTTACAACGCTTGTGGTATTTGAGTTGATGTTATTGTTTTTACTAATATATTTTAATAAGAAAATATCATTCAAATATTTCACTCATACATTAAATGGTCTCAAATCTATCCCAAATTAATAAACATGTTTCTTGGAATATTTTTGTAAGAATTATACCAACCTTCCAAGTTATACACAATAATGATCTAAGTCAATACAAATGAATGAGCAGGACTCTTGTTTAACAGTCTCATAGGATTTAATTCAGTTAGACGGATCAACTAATAACCCATAAAATAAAGTTTAATTTGTTAAAGAAAAGTACAGATTGTAGGTAGTGGACTCCGTCTCATTGAAATGTATCCGTAGAACGGTTTTCATATAAATTTTCAGGGTGAACGAGTTTATCTTGCTAAATGTTGGCCACCATCCTTTTCCATCCTATGAGGATGCCATGCTCTATAAATTTCTTCAACAAGAATATTTCATTTTCTTCTTAATGAACCCTAGATGGATCCAACTGTATGGTCCTTATCCCCTTGCCATTGAAAATGATCTTATATTTGTGGATCTGGAATGAATAATTTGAAAATAACATCTCACTGAAATCGAATTTAAACATTAAAAGAAGAAGAGGAAGAAGTCTCTTGAAATTAATTAATTCATGTGGCCATTGCTTTAACAGCCTAATAAGTAATGTATTATTCCATCTATTTGCAATTTGTTTGTGTTTAATTGCTTGTAATATATTGAAAGAGTAAATCGATCAAGAGTGACACTTGTGTGCCCCAGGGGCATGGTGTCCCCAAATTAATTATCATATGGTGTTAAATATATATTCTACAGGTATCATGTATATACTCTTCAGGTATCACATGTATACTCTTATATACATATGATACCTATAGAGTATATTTATAACACCAAAAAACATAACACATATAGAATATATATATAACACCTGAAGAGCATGTATATAACATCTGAATCCGTGCCCCTATGTGCCCCAGGGATATATAAGTTTTTGTCATTAATCAATGGCCTTTAAAAAAGATTCAAGCTCGTATAATCTACATATATATGAAGCACGACAAAAACTTATATGCCCCTGGGCTTGGGGCACATAGGGGCACAGATCTAGGTGTTATATATATGCTCTTCAGGTGTTATGTTTATTGGTGTTATAAATATACTCTACATGTATCATATGTATATAAGAGTATTCATGTGATACTTGAAGAATATATACATGATATCTGTAGAGTATATATTTAACATCATATGATGATTAATTTTGGGGCACCATGCCCATGGGACACACAAGTGTCACTCATGATGCACATAAGTAGCTAGTAATCAATACATCATAATATATTAAATAATATTTTTGTATGATTTGAATCTTCCGTCATATTTAATTGATATTCCATTTGATCTGCATCTCATTAATCGTTTAATATATGTCACTTATTAATTGATGAGGAGTGTTCTTGTACACCAATTGCATGGATCTAGATCCATGCAACTGGGCGCCCACGGGTCGGGTCGGGTAGGATTTGACCCGGATCCGCGCCCATTTATTTATTTATTTATTTATTTATGCGGTAACCTTTATGTTATACGAGTATAACCTTTATGTTATATGACTATAACATTTTTGTACAAATATCATAACATTTAAGTTAATATACTCAGACTTTTTTCAATATAAAATATAAGATAATATAGTTGAAAACCTTTATGTTGTGATGATTTAACCTTTATGTTATGTTGATTTAACTTTTATATATAAATATCATAACCTTTATTTAATTAAAGAATAACATAAAGGTTGTGTTAATATAACATAAAGGTTAATATTATTATGCGTAAATGTTGCATTATTACAACTTAAAGGTTTACAATGTGTTAAAACCTTCAAATTATATACTTAGAATTATTTCAATCATGTAATATAATTGAAAACTTTTATATTATTATAACTTAACATTTATGTTATATTGATATAACCTTTATATACAACTATCATAACCTTTGAAAAATATAAAAGTTAAATTATTATAATATAAAAGTTAAATTATTATAACGTTAAGGTTAAGTTATTATAATATAAAGGTTTAAAAGATAATATATATTTATCTTACTATGTAAAATATTAAACCATCATGATAGAAAGGTTATGCGAATATATCATAAAGGTTATGTAAACATAATGAAAAGGTTAGGCGGACATAACTAAAAGGTTAGACGAAATAACTAAAAGGTCATGGAGTGAAATTAGGGTTTGAGCGATTTGGGGGCGCGTGTCAGCGCGTGGGGGCGCGTTCCAGCGCGTTTTGGGCGTGAAAATCACCTCCCGGGTCATATGACCCGGATTGCATGGGTCATGACCCATGCACTTGGTGTATAGAAATAATTGTGTTAATTGATAATATTACGTATTAATATAGTGATTATTATGAAATAATCGAATATATATATAATTATGTAGGATAATCTTGTATACTTAATTATTTATCTGAATTCCATGCCTTATTGTTACTTAGTTAAGTTATTCCATGCATGCCTAACATATACCAAATATATGTGTGGAAAAATTCACTTGTAGTCCTTATTAAATAAATCTTATTCAAAATAATCGTGTTAAGTTAAAAAAAATCAATTTTAGTAATGTGATTTTAAAATTGTCTCTTTGGTCCATTAATTTTTTGTTAGGGACTCATGAAACTGTCGAAAATTATAAGAACTTTGATTTTCCGATCACTTTAATGTGACACCATTTTATTAACTTTTGACGTATAGAAATTTATAATAAAGAGTAGATTACTAAAATAATTTATCCAAGTTGGCGATATAAATGGTGCTGGCTATAAATATCATATATATATATATATATATATATATATATTCAAATAGCTAAAATCCCAATTGTTCTAAGGCATGTGCCAAATTTTAGTGAATTTTACCAATTTTGGAAGATAAATATGACTAAAATTAGACATTTTTAAGAATTAATGCAACTATTTTCTAGTGATATTTTAACTTAGTAAAACTATTCTCGATACCATCTAGTTAACATGAGTAAAATATTATTATTTTTCATTCATGCCAACAAAATTTCTTTTTATGGGACCAGATTTTATAATGTATAAAATAGTGGGGATAAAATAAATGGTCAATCTAGTCAAAGTGTATTTCTTCATTAGTTCGGGTCCTCTACTTATATATCATCAACTTGTTGGTCTAAAATATGAATAAGGGAGATAATAATTATTGGATTGTTAAAGCATCATTACCATAATTGTATTGTATTATTGAATTTTTTCCATCTTATTATGCACTAAAAGGTGCTTAACTAAATTTGCACGCCTAATGAAAATTATTTCATGGTTAATTTGCGTAAAGGAGTACGCCTAGAATTTGAAAAAAGAAATAAAAAATTGTACATGAAACTGTCTTATAAATATAATTTCGTAAAACGGGGTTACATTTTTAATAACTCAATATAATTTTATTAAACCTTTAACAATAGTAGTGTATGTAAAAATAAATGGTTATCTTCAAATTAGAGGTATAGCTATTAATTTTTCACATAATTATCGATGGCAAATAATCACAATGATCAGAATTTTGCTTGTGTCGCTTACCCGATCAGATGTAAATGTGAGGATCTTAAAAAAATATTGTGAATTAATTTATAAAAAAAAAAATATGGGACACATACATATAGTTGTGTATAAAATATAATTATAGTTTATATTCTTTGATTTTATTTCCATATATTTCTCCACCTATTGTGGACTTTCTGTTGTAACCTTATAAATACTCTTTATAAATAGTGAAACTCAACATCACCAGAATCACGGGTGATATTCAAAACCTTCTCACATGGTATTAGTCATCCGATCCTAAACCCTAATTTTTCTTTTCTCATGTTTTCTTTTTTTTTCTAGCATCGGACTCGTCCCCTCCGTCGTCTGTTCGCACACTAGACTGGTCCCTCGTCTGTTCGCACACTAGACTGGTCCCCTCTGGTGTCGCTACTTCTCCGATCGATCTCCTATGGCTACGTCCACTGTCGACTCCTTGCCTGTCACGACCATGATCAACATGGTTGCTGCTATCAAATTGACTAACTCCAATTACCTTCCTTGGCGTCGTCAAATCGTGCACATGGCTGAGTGCTTCGATTTGATGGGCTTTCTGGACGGCTCCTCTCCAGCGCCGTCGCCGACTGTAACGTCTGCGACCAGAGCTTTGTCGGACAATCCTGACTAAACAACTTGGAAGATGAAGGATAAGAAGCCGAAGAGTAAACACCTTCAAGAGTGGTCCACATATCGCACGAGGTGGAAGAATCAATAACTTCAAAGACAGCGTCCTCGGATAGAGAAGTATACATCATGCTCAGAAGCTTCTTATCCTTCATCTTCCAAGCTGCAGACGTGACAGTCGGCGACAGCGCTGGAGAGGAGCCGTCCAGAAAGTCCATCAAATCGAAGCACTCAGCCATGTGCACGATTTGACGATGCTAAGGAAGGTAATTGGCGTTAGTCAATTTGATAGCAGTAACCATGTTGATCGTGGTCGTGACAGGCAAGGAGTCGACAGTGGACGTAGCCATATGAGATCGACCGGAGAAGTAGCGACACCAAAGGGGACCAGTCTAGTATGCGAACAGACGACGGAGGGGACGAGTCCAACGCTAGAAAAGAAAAATTAGGGTTTAGGATCAGATGGCTGATACCATGTGAGAAGGTTTTGAATATCACCCGTGATCCTGGTGATGTTGAGTTTCACAAATTATAAAGAGTATTTACAAGGTTACAACAGAAAGTCCATAATAGGTGGAGAAATATACGGAAATACAATCAAAGAATATATACTATAATTACAAGGTCAAACTACTGATCTCTATCCTTAATAACATGTTTTAACTGAAATATTATAAGATGAAACACTGGAATGTAAGAGAATAGTCCGATGATGTGATCGTGGAAACATTGGTAAAAACATTGGTAATTAAGTCATAAAAGTGTGTAATTAACAATGAATTGCAAATTGTACTTAGTGTTTGTGGAATTGTCATTTCAAGTAACAGTGGATTGATTATAAACAGCTGTTAATTTCATAATAGGTATTGTCTCATTTAGGCAGGCAATTATGACAAAAAATCAGCACCTAACCCATGCTTCTTTCTTTTCCTATTTCATGAATTGAGAGAGAGAGAGAGAGATGAATAAGTTGATGTTGCAATATATATAATTTGGCATGGCAAAGGTCTTTTCAGTCTTTTCCAGAACATTATTGAATGTTTGAAACTATTCCAATGCAATATCAATCATTGTGAGAGTGCATGCAACATTTTGAGTTTTATGATAATAGAAAAATCATGACCAAAATAGCCAGCCAGGCACTTTTGCTAGTATATAACATCTCTCTATTTTCTTGTCACTTCAATAAAATAGTAATTCTCCACATCAGTTTGTTTCAGAAACGTTCATAATATATTGAAAAATCAGATTAATTGAAAAAAATAAACCTTGAAGGATAACAATATGTAAACATGTAAAGTTGATTTTCAAAAACTAGATAGGTATATTATACTACTAGTGAGTATGTGAAATATGCATACTTGTATTCAACTTTTAATTTATGATATTCTAAAAGATACATATCTTTATCAATAATTTCTCCTTATACACAAAAGAATCAACATCAAATATGCCAGTGTTTAATGTCAAGAATTTAATATTTATTAATTGTAGTTATCTTGGGACCAATTTGATCATTAATTTAAAGTTGCTAGCTCATATATCTGCTTTCATTAGGAGAAACCTCAACCCTGCATATTAAGACAAGACATTCCTTGATATGCCTATAAAGATAATTAGATATACATATAAAATTGAACAAAAATGTCACAAAACATATGTATATATATATATATGAAGATACAATAAGACATTGTAATATATTTTAATGAACTAATTAAATTTAAAGATTAAAAAATGGATAGAATTATAAATATTAATCCAAAGTATAAAAGCTATCTCTAAAAGTATATAATGCCCAAGAAACTAACAAAATGGCTTGAGAAAGCATTTATAGTAATATAGTACCACAAGTAGTTGCAAGCTTTAATAATATAATGACACCAAGAGATGCCTTTTCCATGGTGTGAGATTCTTCTTTTATGTATGTGGTGTCTAGAATTCAATCTAAATTGAGTTTCATCACAAATTAAGTACATGGAGTAAATGTTACACTCATCCTAGGAATTCAAATCTTGATATAAATTGTATATTTGGGGTGTTGTACTATGGGACTATATATGATCACACATAAAGTTTCTTTAGGTTTAACAAGTACATCCTTCAAACTAGAGTGGCTTCAATAAATTTGAGGTTAAAGAGTTACAACATTGAATACCAATTATTAAATGAAAACAATAAAAAGTACACATTTTATGTCAGTGAGGCCCTATAAAACAAGATGGTCGTACGAATATAATCGTGTGAGACAAAATCTGACTTCCAACAAACTAGACTAAATTTTATTAACTCATATGGAATATTGTGGTCTGTAGTCTGACTCGTTCACAAATTTAATTAGATATGTATTCTCGTATGTTAATATGAATTTACTTTCGACACGTAAATGTGTGTCTATATAATGGATATTACATTAAATATACATATAATATGCTAATAAAATATCAAGAATGAATGGAGGAAATAGATGTAGCTAGGTTACAAATGTCATATATGAAACCCTGTATATAACTTTTGGCAATTAGCATATGTTGATTTAGTTTGGCCAAATGTATATGTCTTGAAATGAGCCAATTCAACTACTTGAAATGATATATGTCTCCAATCAATTGGATATTAGCACTCTATCTGATTATGTCCTAACTTCAATCTTCTTCTTTTCCGACACCGATTGGAATTCTCCGGCTTGACTGGAATTCTCCGATCAAAAAGACCTGCAAAACAGAGAACACCGGGGGTTTTTCCCGGTGAAGGGACTCCGACGCTCAAGTCAGTAATCTCGAAAAAATATTGCTCTCGCTTTTGCTTAGTAATTATTGTGGAAAAAATCGTGATTGTCTGTGAAAATAGAAAGATCAAGTTCTATAAATACTCCCTGAAAACATGGCAGTTAAGATTCTTCCGAAAAAAGGTGGGAAGTGGGCGATATTCCCGCGATCATGGCAGTTATCCTGAGTTTGAATTAGTTCGTCTATATCTAGTTCGACCTTTCATCCTACAGCTCGGTATTTCGACCTGCGAAGTTTATCAGTTCGCTTAATTTGCTCTGTTCGGCCAATTTGCTTGACTTGTTTGTTCGTCCAAAATATTCTTCCTGCTTCTCCGTTCTGTTCGCATTAATTATCCTTAAAGTCGATCAGTTTTGTAAGATAGTCCGAATGTGATCAGTTCGACCACATCACTATCTAGTGGCATATATGGCTTTGGGTACTATTCCCATCCCCATAGTAACCTCACACACATGTTTATTTATTCATTTTTTTCTAACAATTAATTTTTTCACTAATCAATAATGTACATAAAAAATCTTGCAAGAGGGCCTTCCTTATTAAATTCAATATTTCATATATTCCATTATATTAATCTCCTCAATCTTTGAAGAATGTCAACACACGTGTGCATGAATGATTTGAAGCCATGTCTAGTCATATATAGCATCAAGAAAATATGGGTAATAGTTAAAGATGAAGGTTTCAATAAAGACAATAATTTTTATGAGTCAGACACATGGATATAGGGTTCATGCACCCGGTTGACCCGGACCATCATCCAAAAACGTGCGTTTAACGTGCCCCATGTGTTTGGGTATCCACGCTCAAACCCATCCCCGTGCGTTTAACTATACCTACATATATTTTAGTAATATTAGACATATGTTTCAGTTATATTAGTAATACCTTTTGTTATGTCAGTTATATCTTCATGTATTATATAAGGTATGTCTAATATAATATAAAGGTATGTCTAACATAATATAAATATATAATCAATACTATGTAAAGGTACATGTATAAAATGTACCAAAATTAGGGTTTTTCTTAAAGTTAAAGGTCTGAAATCTGGACATAAAGGTTTGTCTTACATAATATAAAAGTATGTCTAATATGATATAAAGGCCATGACCAAAATTAATAAATCAAGGGCAAAAAAAATTAAAAGGAAAAGCGGGATCCATACACCTGATTCACAGAAAAGCTTCTCTTCAATAAATCATCGTGTGCACTGCTTAAATCTCAAACACAAATCCCATGTCTTTTTGTTGTATCTTCATTTCGTTGATTATAAATCTGACCATATTATCATACATTGTATCCAATGAGGAACCAAATAAGAATTCTCACACAACTAAATAACACACAAGATGCAATACTCTTCCATTGTTATTACAAATCAAAGTAAATTATTGGTCATCAAATCTCATAAGCTAAGAAATTGTGGTCCCAAAATGAGTTGCATTTTGTGCCTCAATTAGACCATATTATTGGACCTACTTAATAAATATATGATACACAAGAAAAAAGGAAATTGTGGCCAAGAAAGAGAAGAGTTAGTTATGGGCATTTCTCAGTCAAAAGTACAAGATGGACCAGTTTGCCAGTTACTCAATGGGCCCTCTACACAGGCCTTGAATTATTGGTAAATTAATGACCAAAAAGATTTAAAATAATATATTTGGAAAACCTGGCCCATTGGGCCTTAAATATTGGACATGGCCCACAAAAGGTGAAAACGGATAAAATAAAAAAGACAGCACGCCCAGTGGGACTCGAACCCACAATCGCCTGATTAGAAGTCAGACGCCTTATCCATTAGGCCATGGGCGCCACTTGATCTTATTTTCCGAATTATAATTTATCATTTTTACTTTTAATAAAATAAATTTAACACATCAAATACTTATTTAATTCTAAAAAGATTTCAATGATTTTTGGAATTTTAAATCTTGGTTTATTTCTTCCTTATTACATCTACTTGATTTCTCATCAATCATAACTCAAAATGAGAAAAGTGCACTAATATTACAAGGATTGATTGGAGGCCCAATAAACTTAAATAAATTCAGGCCCACTTGGATCAGTAACATATATATGGTTTTATTTGGAAATTTTGGAAAGAAAAAAAAAATCCAAATTATTTTCTTTAGCATTTCAAACTTTTAAACGATCCTTTATTTATAATTCACAAATGATTTAATTTGAAGTTTTAAAATGTTCTAATTGTAACAGAAATGGTTTTTTAGTTTCAAGAACTTGACAATTGGTAGATATATATATATATATACACACACATAATTATTTATAGCTCAACTGATGATATGGTCAATTATGGGCCATTTGTGTTAATTTGTTTATATGCAACTACACATTCAAGTTGCACAGAGAGTAAATGCCCTAATTATTGACTGCATCAAGAATTATATAATTTATGTCTAGATGATTAATTTAGGATTAATTGTCATTTTAATCAAAAAAAATTTATTATTATTATTTAAAATATTATTTGACCTCAGTCAGTTTTGAAGGAAAAGAAAATGTCGAAATGTCCAACTACCCATATATAATATTTAAAGAAATTGAGTCAAAAAATATATAGCAAAACAATAATGAAGAGTAGGGTTAAAATGACAATTCGCATGAGGATTGTAATTTTTCATGTATTTACTCAATATTTTTAGTCGATTTATGATTGGTTGAAAAATAGAAAAATTAATTAATATTTTTCATGCTAAGTTGTTTAATTATATTAATTAATATAATTGGTCCAGAAAAGAAAGATTTAATCACACATTTAATTTATTTTTAAATCTGTTCTTAAGGATTACTTTTGTTATTTTTATTCTATGATGATGAACACCAAATACAGTATATTACATAATAACCCTGCATGAAACAATATCTAAAATATATCTTGATCTCCGATCCATAATCTTTTTTAATGATATTGCAATTTAATAATGTTTTTGCATGACTCGTGACATTTGCATCACTGAATTTGATCAATCTACATTTTAATATCCTCGAACTAAAAATATTTTCGTTGACAAAACATAGAAAATAAATAAATCATTTAATAATAATAATAATAATAATAATAATAATAATAATAATAATAATAATAATAATAATAATAATAATAATAATAATAATAATAATAATTTATTTTTGATATTGTGTCAGCATCCATCAATCTTGACCTAGCAACCAAATAAGTACTTAGCTTCAAATTTGAACAAACAAAGTCCTCTTACGCAATATTTCTATGCCAAAAAGTCTTTCTATTTGAGCAAGTCTTAAATAAATATTATAAAGATTTTTCGAAATGATAAAAACGGACAATATTTCTATGCCAAAAAGTCTTTCTATTTGAGCAACTCTTAAATAAATATTATAAAAAAAATTCGAAATGATAAAAACGAGAAAAAGTAGGGTAAAATCATCTCATAGACAACATTTTGTATGTTGGTGTGACACTTAATTCATTTCATCTTATTATTAAGTTAATCGAAACAAATCATTCATATTTGAATTAAATAAGACTTCGTCTCACAGATTAAGATCCATAAAACAATCTCATAATAGGATATTTAATAAAAATATGAATGTAAAATGAGAGGTCAAAATCCTGGCTAACCCTAGTCAAGAGAAGTTCATTTTTTGAAATTTTAATGCTTTTTTCATAATAAGAATTTGACTTGGAGAAAGATAGTATATAATTGAAAAAAAAAATTACTATACATAAATTTGAAAATAATATGTTATAAAAATACACTTTAAATAAAATTCGGTTTCCAAACATCCCATATCTAGCTTTTAAGCCAAAAACTCCCCAAAATATGTTATTAATTAGCACTTGAAAAAAATTAAAATAAATATTTATTTTTCATCACATAGATAAATCAGGCTCTATATTAACAACGAATAAATAAGTGCTCAAGATATTATAGATATACATAATACAAGTATGAAATACGTATATATTAAACAAATATCACATTATAACTAAAATCTGATAAGACAAGAATAATCAATGTCATTTTCTATCAAGATTATATCTAATTTTAGGTAATTTTGGCACTTCCCAATAAATTCGAAATTGATCAGTATGATTTTTACAAAAATATCTCATGAACCTAATTTTATAACATCATGGACCAACCCACGATTCATAAACAACAATTTATACATGAGTCTTATATAAATTTAATTTGTGTAAATCCATGAAACATTTTATAAATTAAAGTTTTTATATTGAAAATTTTATAAAGTTGAGGAATATATAAATAGATCAGAGAGAGAGAGAGAGACATTTCTTGAGGAGCACAAAAGTGTGTGTGCCCACTAATACACTATGATCATGATTTATTTAGTCCCATAAAAATATCTTAGGTAGTTTGAAAGTGACAATTCATTATTTTGTATATATTTTAGTATGGATTTTGCTATTTGTTTTGATTCAAAAATTTGAGAGGTTGTCTCCTATATAAATAAAGAATTAAATTTGATTGATCAGTCAGTTGAGAATATAAGCTTTCCTAATTAATATGACAACCACATTGAAAATATTTTTCTGCCCAATATATACAAGATCATCAAGTTTAATTCATATCTTATCTTTATCTAACTAATCTTTTAATTATCAAGATTAGTATCTAATAAGCTTTGAAAACGTTTAATCACATTTCATTTAATAAATTATTGGAATCAATATCATAAAATAATAATAAATGATTTAATTTCGTCTATTTTGTTTGCCAAGATGTATAAATGTCGTGGGTCTAAAATTAGGGTCATTCTATAGTACACCAGGTGTATTAATACACCAGATTCTTCACTTGTTTTATGCCATCAGATTTGAGATTATTAAGGTCAAAGTCAACAATGTTCTCGAATCTAATGGTTGGAAATTGTGGAGAGTTTGGTGTATTAATACACCTGGTGTACTACAGAATCACTCCTAAAATTAACTCAATTGTATACACTTTTTATCAAGGTTTGGTTTCATTGTTGACTATTTTGGGAACTATTTATTTTTTAGAATATATTAATGAAAATTATAATTTATAAAAAAAATTAGTTTAGCAATTGAGGTATATGTCAATTTGAATAAAGTCTCAAATTTGAGTTTTCTATTTCGATTGTAAACTTAAATAAACATAGACATTTTACATGAAGAAATGACATGAATCCATTTTTTTAACAAATTAATATATATTTAAACATCATTAAAAAGTACAGATATATTGGGAGAAATGGACCTAGTATATGAACAATTAATGCAATGCAAGAACAAATATATTTATTCGAGCACAAATTAATTTCTAGAATATAACATGCTAACATTAAAATTTTACAATGTCATTAAAAAAGTATTATGCATTTCGGTAAAATTAATATTGTGAGGATTTTTTTCAACCTTTTGTGCTCCTCCTCCTCATCAAAAAATATTAACACAATATCATGGAAATAATAATAGGCGAAATTTTGTGTATAAACAATAATAATTCTTTCTAATTTCTACTATATAATGCAGAAAAAATTATTAAAATTTCCACACTAGAATATTAAATGAAAACACAAATAATCCTATTTTTATTTATTTACTTCACCATTAAATATAACGTGTGTAGAAACAACATCACTATGAGATAATCACAATATTTGAGATAATCAAAATATTTAATAAATTAATAATGACCCAACATAATAAAATTAAAATTGACAGCCAAGTTAATACCTTATTAAAGTTGAAAATTAGGACACCCAAAAATAATGACATTTTATCCAATCACTAGCAACTATATCCACTCAAAAGGTGCTTTTCTTCTCTTTCAAGCAGTTTTTTATTTTTTTATTCACAAAAATAAAAGTAGTTATTATTTTTATTCTTTTTTAAATCACCGCCAAAGCTAAAGATAAGAAAGATGGAGATTCGAATAATAAAAAAGAATAATTTTTGACTGAAATCTCTCGAAAAGGGTCAAAATTAAAGAGAAAAGAGAAAAAAAATGATTTGATTTATTTATAAGCATGTTCACATCGAATATAATTCGATATATAATTGTCTGTCCAATTCAAGTTATTTAAATATATGCATAACCGTGAATATAAAATAATGGGTTAATTATGATTTTAAAAAATCACATGAAATTAAGGTTTAGTTTTGATTGTAATAGCGAATCATTCAATTTAATACTTGTTTCATTTCGGGTTATGTTTGAACTTTTCGAACTCCAATCTCTCATGTGGAGTCCAAATTGATAATATGTAATTTTAACCATCCACATGTAAATTTATATATCAATAATTAACTTACACAATTTGAGCTTTACTTCAATAACTGCAGCGTGAGAAACTCAAACATGTCATGAATCAGTCATCATCCACATATAAACATATACGTCAATAATTATCTTAAACAATTTAAACTCTAAATCAGTATTTGGAGCCTGAAAAACTCAAATATGTCCTGAGTCGAAACAAGTGTTACATTGATTGTTTTTTTTTTTTTTTTTTATGTTACAGTCAAAAATTCATGTTGCAATTGAAATTATACTCTAAAGTCATATTTTTTTTCATGTAATTAACTCTAAAATAAAGATCTCACACAACATTTAATGTACATAATGAATGTAAAAACACTGAGTTAAATCTGGGGTAGGTCTAAATCACAACCGTCTCACAAAACTTATCATATATAACAGTTGATCCATAATCAATAGTTTACAATTCATATAGAAATTCACGTGTAAACTATTCGAATAACTGTTTCACACTAGGGGTAAATCCGTAATTTTGATGGTAAGCCGACTAAATGCGACAAATGCCGCCTAATATGGGGTGGAAGAGACTTACGTTACGGCTTCCATTGTCTTTGGGTGCATAACCGCGTATCTAGTTAACTACTTTTTCTTTTTTTAATATTATTAATTTCCAATTTTAGCCTTTGACTTTTTGGATTTGTTTTATTATAGGAATTTAAATAAATTTCGAATACAAGTTTTCATGCTACTATATTCAATTAATTCGTGTATATTGAGTAAAGTTTTATTTTATATTTGACTCCCTTGAAGAAAGTTATGATTTGGTCATGACATTTGCTTGAAGTGTTATTTGGTTCATATTCTTTTATTTGACTTAATCACATTCCTAACATTCTATTTTAAATCACGTTTTGTCTTTCATCAAACATATATGTGGTTTATTTGTTAGATTACCACATAATTTGGCACATGGCATAGCACATTGATGATGTTTGTATCTGAAAATGCTAACTAAAGTTGGAAAGAGAAACTAATTTTAAGTATTTTTCTTTGTTGAGATATTATATGTGTTGGATTACGGTATATTGGAAGACTGTTGAATATGTAATATATTGTCGTTTGATGAAAAATATAAGTTATTAGTATCAATATTTTTCATGTGAGTGTACAAAGGTAAAGATTAAAATCCAACTATATCAATCATATAAGAATATGATTAACGGACAAAAAGCTTCATTCAGATATTCGTCAAAAAATAATGAAAATTGGCAAGCACCTATCATGTCATCCAAATAACAATAGTATTAACTATTAAGAGCATTTTTATCAATAAATTTTAGTTTTATTATTCTTAAGTTAATAATACATGCACTTCCTGCCCAGTAAAACGTTCTTGCAACTTAACAAATACCCTCTTCAATAATTTTTACACACACAGTTTCAATAAAATACTAACTTTTGACATAAAAATAAGAATCCATTAATGTGGGTGCCCTGAGAAGTAAAAACGCTTTACCCGTCATTCAAAAAAGAATTATAAATAACAATCACGAGTTACATGCCACTTTCAGAAATAATTTCAACTATCATTTAAACTTGTATTGAATAGGCACTATAAACAATATCTTTTGTGTTAAAAAAAGAACTTCATTTCATTCAAAACTTTGGAAAATTCAGTTGTTAGCACCATAGTTGGATATATATTTGGTTGATTTGTACATCAACAATTTGATTCTGATTTCTCACATTAATTTCTTTACCTCTTAACCTTTTCATTATCTTTTTGATTGGACACACTAGTGTAAATTAACTTCAATGATATTGATGAATTATTAACATTATTATCAAGACTTATTAGTTATTACATAATTTACGTGCCTTAATGAATGTGGATGAAATAAATGTTATATAAGTAGCTGGATTTGGAGAAATATTTTCAATTATGGCCTCACTCAATTCTCCCTCAAATTACTCATCTAAATTTGGATTGAGATATTTCTTCTTTGAATCAACACGTATATGTAACAATAAACACTTTATATAATAACAAAAAGGGTTAATTGCAATAAAAAACACAAACTTTGCTCAAATTGCAATTTAACCAATTTTTTGAATATTAGCAAATATAACATGTACTTTCATATTTGTTGCAATTTTAACCAATATGCAGTTTTCGAATATGTTTATTTTTGAAATTAATATCATAGTTTCGAAATAAAACAATGACTTAATATTCAAAATGATAGTTATTTGAAATGGTGAAAGTTATTGTCAAAATAAACATACTTGAAATATACATATTGGTTAAATTTGCAAAAAATATGAAAATTCATGTTATATTTGCTAATATTCAAAAAATTGGTTAAAATTGCAAATTATGTAAAATTTGTGTTTTTTATTGCAATTAACCCTAACAAAAATCATAAGTTTTCAATAAAAATCCTTGTATAGGTATATACGTGGACACAAATTATAAGTTTACCCAAAAAAAAAAAAAACTATGGTTTATAATTTTTCTTGAAAATGCATGTAAGAAATCATCGTTTCTATAATTACAAGTCAAATCAAACTTTTAAAACTATGAAATTGGTTGGTTCTAATCATACAAGTAGATTGATTGTAGAACTTTCAATAGGAAATAAAGAATAAAACTATCTCTCTCTGTTTTTACAGATTATTTAGAGTGACACTTGTGTGTCCAGAGGCATGGTGCCCCCAAATTAATTATCATATGATATTAAATATATACTCTATATGTATCATGTATATACTCTTCAGGTATCACATGTATATTCTTATATATATATATATATATATGATACATGTAGAGTATATTTATAACACCGAGAAACATAACACCTTTGGAGTATATATATAACACCTGAAGAGTATGTATATAACATCTAGATTTGTGCCCCTATGTGCCCTAGGGATATATAAGTTTTTGCCGATTATTTAAGGCTTTGTTTGAAATGAAATTATATCTATCACTTATGATTTATTAACCCCGATTATATTACATTACTTTAATTAAATAACAATAAGTTCAAATTTTGTGTAGCTAAATATAAGGTCAGTGAATAAAAAAATAATAGATTGGTTACATTATAAAGACATTTTTTTTATTTTAAACGTGTTTGATAATTTGTAAAATTACATAAGATTAATGTGCGTACATTTCAATTTTTTGGATTGGTAAAATAAAATTTTAAAATTAATCGATTACATATATATATATATTTATATATCTCGTTACTCATTCGTAAATACAAACATACTATAAACTTCACAAATTACTTACTGATTAATTAAATTTGGTGATTGCAATAATATTATTAAATTAAATTTTATATAGAAATATTTACAAATCGAAAAATGAAACAGTCGTACGACAATATTTGTTTCTCTAAAAAGAATAAAACGATTATTTACTTTGAGAAAACAATAGCACCATTACTTACCAAAAAGAAAAACTCAAGTAATACGAGCACTAACATAAATAAGCTAATTACCATATAAAAGAAGAGAAAGTTTTGTGTGAGACCGTCTCATGGATCATGTTTCGTGAGACGGGTCAACCCACAACCCACATTCCACGATTCATATATAAATCAGTGAAAATGAGTTTGATTCATGGGTTACAAAGATCCGTCTCACGCAAGTTTTTGTGATAAAAGAATTCACTAAACCCTAAAGGAATTTTTAAAATATTACTAAAAATAGGACAATTAATTTGTAAAATATTTAGTCTATTGATACCCAACTCATACGTTTTTTATTGTATTAATTAATTAATATTTGATCTTTGCATTAAATTTGTAAATATTAAATCTTTATTCTTTTATTCACTCTTACATCTCAAGATTGGCCATTATATCCCAACCATATTTTAATTTATATCTTTACAATGTCTAAACACCTAATATTTATAAATAATTTTTTTACAAGAACACATTCGAGAAAAAGTGAGAATATAGAGATCTAAATATTCCATAAATATACCGTATATTTAGATTTATATCTAAATAATATACCATAATATTATATTATATATATATATATACGTGTGTGTATATATTATGTGGAAAGAATTTTCATCCAAAATTCTTTTTGACCATTCAAGCAAAAAGAGAAGTATAAATAATCCATTTGGCAGTGTGTCACCTACATATAGAAAAATATTGGATTTTGATTTTGATATTGATTTTGATATTTTAGCATTGAACACAAGGCTGGTGTGGGTCCCATCTAGAGACAAAAATTTCTTGCTTGCTTTTTATTTCATCTCTTCCTCAGTTCCTCCAAATCTTTCTTGAATTTACCCGAAATTCTTTGCTCTTTCACCCCTTTTCTGCCACTTGTGTTCTTGAATGTCCAAGATTCACAAATCCTTGCTTCTTCAGCAAAGAAATATCATCTGGGCTTTGAAGATTGGTTATGCTGATAAACCTCTTTCTTGGGATTTCATCGGATTTGTTTCACAGTAAGTTTCTAGAATCATCTTTTGGAATAAAAATTTAATCTTTCTGTATTTTTTCTCATGTCTTTGGAGCCCAGAGAAGTAGTTAGTTATCGGGGCCTGTAAAGTTGTGATCTTGGTTGATAGTTGCTGATTTCATTCTGCTATCCATTCTTGAAAAATAGGTTAGTGTGATTTACTGTGTTTTATGTTGACTTGTGAGTCAACAGATCAACTTTTCATGATTTATTCTGATTCTTGTTTTTCTTCTGCGCATTTCAAGATTTTGACTGGTTCAATTATTGGGCTTTGGTGTATTGCAAGATTCAATATGATTGTTTGGTGATTTCGCATGATTGTTGCCTTTCTGTGATATCTCATATGGGAAATTTGTACTTTGGCTTCTAATTTGGGTGTTTTATTTTTCATTCGATGACGTTCTTATGATAGACATCGCTTTTCTGATGTGTTTTTAGATGTAAACAGGTGATTGTTGTACGAAATAAATGCTTTTTTGAGTATTTTGTAGCCCATACCATCTTTCTCTCTGGTTCGAAATCGGAAGTATTCGACTAAATGAATTAGATAATTCATAACAGCTTCTATGGGAATTCTAATGGGGTAGTTAAAGATTAATGTTTCTTTCCTTCATTTTTGATCTAAATTTAACATTCTTATTTATATCAGTTTACACGTCTAATTATACTAGGAGGCTGGGTAGGCATATATATATATATTTGTTCAGCAATCTAAGTCTTCATCTTTTCCAGAACTATTTCAACTTTTCCTTATGAGTTTGTGAACTATTACTGAATTTGAATTTCATAGCACTTTGTAACATTTGGTATCATGATTTGGAGACAATGCTCTATGCACTGTTATTGTTTCTGTTTTTTGTTCTGGGATTTTGGGTGCCTAGGTATCTTGTCAGTTTAAACACTTGACTTTCTTGCTTTCCATCACGGGATGAGAAGATTTTGTCTTGCTTTCTGTTAAACCTGTTCGGGCTTAATGTGCAGGCTGAAAGTGAGTCGAATTTAATATGTGCCATTATTGTGGTGCAAAGTTTGCTAAATCAAGTAACTGCACGGAACAGGAAAATGGGCATTCAACAGAACTAGACAGTGGTCGTTCTACTTCTATCCAGTATTGCGAGTTGTGTGGTAAAAACATCTATAGAAGCACTGCAGATCAGGAGAATTCCAGTTCTTGCACAATGCCACCGATCACTGCCACTGCTTCACTAAGAAGCATTGAGACTAACACATCAAACTGCAGTACACTTTCTCCTTTTTCTTTTCCGTTATGTTTTGTTTTCCTTCCCTCCGGTTCTATCGATTCTTTTCTGTATGGTCCTTCACTCATATATTTTTTTTTCAGGTGACATTTCAGTAGATGCAAACTCTTATGAAAGGTATAATGTTCATTTTCTTCTGTTAAGAATCTTCTGAGAAGTTAGCTTTCCCTGCCTTTCTAAAAATTCTTATGTTGCTTATGTATTGTTTATTTACTATCAGGAGATACAGTGAAGACAGTGGCACAGACAGTAGTCTAGAAGATTCTGGTTCCTCGTCAAAGGGGAGCATGGATGACTCTACTGCGACAGTTACTTTAAATGGTTTCCACCAAGCTGATAATATGGTGAATCATGACATGAAGCAACTAAGTAATGTTGAAAGTCTGGAGCCTAGAGAAAGTTTAGGAGCTACAGAAAGTGCAGATAACGGATTGGAGAGATTGGGTTCTTCTGTGGACGAGGCATCTGAAACGTCTTCTTTAAACGACGAATTAGATGCTGAATTTTGGCTTCCTCCTGATGCAGAAGACGTAGAGGATGATGTGGTGGGGAGTTTAACAAACTATGACGACGATGACGATGAATGTGGTGATGGGGCCTGGGCTAAACCTAGTTCTCTAAGCTTCTTTGGAGAAGAAGGCAGTGGAAGTTACAAGTTCAAAGAAGAAAAGCTTAAAGCAATGGATGATGTTAAGAATGGTAAATTTAGGGCGCTTGTTAGTCAACTAGTGAAGTCGGTGGGTGTTAATTCTTCTGGAAATTCCGGTGAGGATTGGGTTGATATAGTGACTTCTTTATCATGGGAGGCTGCTGCTTTTGTGAAGCCCGACGCACATGAGGGTAAGGCAATGGACCCTGATGGATATGTGAAGATTAAATGTATTGCAACAGGTTCACGCACACAAAGGTAGTAATTTGACAATGCTTTATTTAACCCACGTGTTTTCATATTTGTAATTTTCATGAATGTGGTGATTATCAGTCTTATGATATTTTATCTGTTCTATGAATTGAACTTCTCTACTCCCATTACAATTTTGTAGTCAACTGATCAAAGGGCTAGTTTTCAAAAAGCACGCTGCTCACAAGCACATGCCAACAAAGTATAAGAACCCAAGACTGCTGTTGATCCATGGCTCACTTGATCTTTCTTCTGGTGGTTTGGCTTCTTTCGAATCGATGCGACAGGTGAAATTAAGATACTCCCGTTTCGATTGAAACATATGGAACATAATCCCTAGGCTACCAACATCCATTCATCTTTCTGATCATACTTTCACTGACAGGAAAAGGACAATTTGAAATCCATTGTTGAGATGATAGACATGTACCATCCTAATGTGATTTTGGTTGAGAAATCAGTTTCTCGTGACATACAAGAGTCTATTCTTGCAAAAGGAATAACATTAGTCTTCGATATGAAGCTCCATCGCCTGGACAGAGTTGCTCGTTGCATTGGCACTCCTATCTTGGCCTCAGATGTTGCAATAGGTCAAAAACTCAGGCAATGCGATTCCTTCCGTATTGAAAAGTTCGTTGAAGAACATGCTGTTCCCGTAGAGGGTGGAAAAAAACAAAGTAAAACATTAATGTTCCTCGAGAGCTCTCCTTCCCGACTTGGATGTACTGTAAGTTCATCTTATCCTTCTCTATTAACAGTTTCAGCTATCGTGACACTGGTCTGAATCCTTCTTAAGAATTGAATTGATGTGGCAATGGCATTTATATTTGATCTGAAATCATTTTATAATGCACAGATTCTGCTGATGGGAGCTAACAGTGATGAATTGAAAAGAATTAAATGTGTCGTCCGGTGTGCAGTTGTCATGGCATATCATTTGATGCTCGAGACTTCCTTTCTTCTAGATCAGACTGCAATGTTCTCCACGATTTCTCCCAATGAGGTGGTGGATCTAGCACTTACCAATGAAAAGTCGTTCTTGGGCAGAATTGACGAGGAAACCATTAAGAATTCTGATACAGTAGCAGACAAGTCATTTCCTGACATTCACATTTCTAACGGTTTCCATCAACTCGAGCCACAGAACCTAATCTCATCATCAGAAGGCAATTCTTCACTGTCATTTGAAGCATGCAATCCTGCAACATTTCCTGGATTATCTATTACAACTTCTATTCAGAGAGTTATGGATGACAGTTTTCCTCTTTTCTCCGATTCTCCTCAGAATAAGCTGAGACGACCACTTAGTTTCGATGAAACAAATCAAGATGGTCAGCCTGAAAACAATATTCAGATCTCCGACGGAGAGCATTTAGTCAATAATGAGCAGCCTTATCTGCCAGAATTTTCAGAAACGGCGAACAATAGTGATGTTGCTGGGGACCAAACACAGAGCAAGGATGAGATCAACTCAGTATTAGATTCTGAGAGTATTTTGGTTTTGATGTCAAGTCGCAATGCTTCACAAGGGACTATTTGTGAGCACCGCCATTTTTCCCACATTAAGTTCTACCGGAGTTTCGACGTTCCTCTTGGAAAGTTTTTGCAGGATAATTTACTCAATCAGGTCATTGGAACTTCTATCTTAAAGTTGTTGAATTTCCGTTTTCATTGATGAGACTTTGTACCACTATTTCCAAGCTTGCATTGTGAAACCTAAATTACCTAGGCAATAGCTATGCTTTACAAGTATGCTTAAAACTCATCATATTTTCATCCATTGGCTCATTATTTGTCTCAGTTTATGTGTGTAACCAAAACAATTCCCTTAGTTCTTGCGAGCAAATCGTTATGTCTATTCCATGCCTTGGCAAAAACATTAAATCAAGCACCCTAATGCTTTGTACTCACTCATTCTATCTCAATAGTGTATTAATCTGAACATTGATGAATTCATTCACGGCCTAACGGAAAACCTTCTTCCATGCAGAGACTTGAGTGCAAGACTTGTGGCGAACGGCCCGAGGCACACTTCTTCTACTATGCACATCATAATAAGCAGCTTACAATCCAAGTTAGACATCTACCTGCAAGAAAAAGTCTGCCGGGTGAAGCTGAAGGGAAGCTTTGGATGTGGAGTCGTTGTGGTCGGTGTAAGCTCCATGATGGTAGCTCTAAATCTACAAAAAGGGTATTGATATCCACTGCTGCCCGCGGCTTATCATTCGGAAAGTTTTTGGAACTAAGTTTTTCGAACCATTCTTCGTTCAGTAGTTCATCCAGCTGTGGTCATTCTTACCATAAGGATTTCCTCTACTTCTTTGGGTATGTCATATTTTTATTAAATTTTTACTGTGATTTTGTAAAAGTAGCACTCAAAACTTGGGTAATGATGCAGATTAGGGCCCATGGTTGCAATGTTCAAGTACTCGACAGTAGTGACTTATTCTGTTTCTCTTCCACCTCAGAAGATGGAGTTCAACTATTCAGTTGGAGGAGAGTTTCTTAAGAAAGATTGTGAAAATGTATGCATTCGTATAAAGTAATTTTACTATTTTATCCTATCTGGCGAATGAAGCATTTGCCTAATTCTAGAAGTAACCAGAACTTCCTTTTGTCTTTTGATTGACATCGCTGCTTTCCTCTGTTTAAGGTGTATGTGAAAGGGATTTCAATGTTCGTTGATATCGAAAAATCCTTGATGGACCTTAAAAATCGATATGTCGGGGTAACTCTGAACATTCAGGGTTCGAATATGGAATTCTCTGATATTGTGGAGATGCTGAAGCAAGAAAAGTCGCAATTTGAGGTTAGATAGTATAACTTTTCTGTTTCTGTTGTTTTAATATGATTTGGGTTAAATCAACTTCTTGATTTTGTCTCTTATTAGAAACACGTAAATGGGTAACTGAGTTGTTCTTTCAACCATAAGCTCGTTATTTTTGTGAAAAAATGAAAATGTCTAAATTTTATATATTCTTCATTGATATCTTCATGTGTAAAAGAGGTTATAGCACTGCCCTCATCACTGCTTCGTCCAATATGTTACTAGGCTGAGATTCAAAATTCTTCCAACAATGGAAGTGAAGGTGGTACTATATCTAAGCTTCTACACTTGAATAGAGTCCGATTGGATCTTCTACTGGAATCAAGCATATGGGACCGAAGACTACATGCATTACTCTCATCAGATTTTAAGGTGATCAACTCTGATACTGGTGAGGCTGATATTAGTGCTCAAGAATTTACTTCTGGATCTGAAATGAAGCAAGATTCATTAGTTGAGAATGGTGAGTTTCCAATTAAAGAAATTCCTATTGATGGGCACAATGAAGAATCTGCTGAAGAAAAATTGGTTTCTGAAAGATTGAACGAAAATGGATCAGCGTTCCATGATTTCTTGGTTAAACCTACTCCAGAAGATCATTTTGATGCCTTTGAAGGAAACCATCAACAGGAAAATATAGATTCATCGATGGGATTGCAATCAGGCCGGATAATATCGATTGCTACAGATGCCGAAGATTCTACTTCTGATCCAAACAATTCTCTAAGACCTAAGCACCTTTTTTCTGTGTTCTCTAACGTGGAAAACGAGAAAGGCTGGATCTGGGCACCCTTCACAGACATCCGACATGAATACATGGAGGACCTTCAACGAGGATACTTACCGAAATTTGAATCTTGTAGTAGCTATTCGGCTGAATCCATGCCTCAAAAATTGATTTCCGATGAAGGTATGAGACTCCACATTCCTCTTGGTCCTAGCGACTATATTGTCTCCGACTATGAAGATGAATTCTCGAGCATTATAGCCTGTGCTCTCACCTTATTAAAGGATGCATCTGCATCTGTTGCCACCGATGATCTAGCAAAGTCCAGCGAAAGTTCTCAGAGTCTGCCGCGGATTTTTTCTCTGAATTCACCCCATTGGTCTTCCTTTGGTTCTACGGATTCCGATGTCATCAGTTCTCCACCCACCAATTCCTTGGAAGATCTACATTCATCAAGCTTTGACGGTTTGAATTTGTTGGAGTCGTTGGTTTCCTATGGGGCTAGCCACCCGGAGGTCTCGATGGGGTTGGGTAAATATCCGGGAACGCGCAAGTACTCCGTTGTGTGTGTATATGCGAGCCAGTTCCGTCAGTTACGAGATCGATGTTGCCCTTCTGAAGCCGATTATATCGCTTCCCTGAGTCGTTGTAGGAATTGGGATGCCAAAGGTGGAAAGAGTAAATCCTTCTTTGCAAAAACGCTAGATGACAGGTTTATCATTAAGGAGATAAAAAGAACCGAGTTTGATTCGTTCATGAAATTTGCCACAAACTACTTTGAATACATGAACCAGTGCTATGAGCTCGGAAACCAGACATGTTTAGCCAAGATTCTCGGCATCTACCAGGTTATTAATTCTTCTCCAAGGTTGAAAATATCAGTACTCTAATTTTATGGAAATATCGATATATGTATTAAATTTGGTATAAATCTGAAAAAAATGATGGAAATCAATATTGAAATCTTGTAATTTCAATTTACCTTTTTTCTCCTATAAAAAGTGGGGGTCATTCATTAAATATAAGTACAAAATGAACCATTGATTTTCTTTAAAATTTGATTTTTTAGAGATTTTCGCTTTATTTTTCCGATCTTCCAACAGTTTGTACTATGAAGTCTTCTTTACGATCTGTGTTCATGAACAATTAGCTATTGTCTTTTGCTTATTTTCCACTAAACCTTTTTAGGTGGTTATAAGAGCAACGAAGAATGGAAAGGAAGCCAGGCACGATCTCCTGGTGATGGAGAATCTTTCATTTGGTCGATCGATTTCAAGACAGTATGATCTCAAGGGGGCTTTGCACGCTCGATTGAAGACCGCTGGCAATGATTCAGAAGATGTTCTTTTGGATCAAAACTTCGTGAACGACATGAATGTTTCGCCTCTTTACGTCAGCAGAAAATCGAAGCGAAATCTGCAGCGGGCAGTGTACAACGACACTAATTTCCTCAACGTGAGTTTCTTCAAATCCTCCATCAATGAATCTAAATTGGTGCTTCTTTCCTTTCGCATGCTAACATTCATGGCTTTTTCAGTCGATCAATGTGATGGACTATTCTCTTCTTGTGGGGGTCGATACTCAACGCCGTGAACTGGTATGTGGAATCATAGACTATCTTAGACAATATACATGGGACAAACAGCTCGAGAACTGGGTCAAGTCCTCGCTCGTTGTTCCCAAGAACATTCTACCGACTATCATCTCCCCTAAAGAATACAAGAAGAGATTCAGGAAGTTCATAGATACGCACTTTTTGAGCGTCCCTGATCATTGGTGTTCTCGAAGATCTTCCAACCCTTGCAAACTTTGTGGGCCCGGTTCGACGAATGGAAAATCCGACAACCCCAATCATTAGTAAGCTCCATCTACCACTATTGAATTCTTATATGTCGTGTATAGATGATTAGCAGTGTCCCCTCTCACCCTGCTATTATTTTTTTACAGCATAGTTACGAGGGTATTTCGCTTAATTTTTTTTCGTAGAGTTGGAATATTTAGGATGCACATATTCAATATACGAGTAAATTTGAAACTACGCTGTGCAGTTCATTTAACCTCTATTGATATTTGCAATGAAAGGAAATGTTATAATCTGCAATTCATGCAAGAAAAGTGTTAGGTTTTTGGAGACATACCTTATTTTGATGATACTTCTTGTTATTGCCATGTAACATGATCCTAGGAATCCTGTCTTTTCTGCAAGATCAATCAAAATGGCTTATCAATTCATCATTTCCATCTTTTAAGGATTGAATGTTGAATTTGGAGGCACGAGTTTCATGTTGATTGTTGCATGTGAAAGTCTCCCTTTAGCTGAAAAGATGGCTCTTCTTAACTCATTTTATTGCAACCGTGACCTTTTTTTTTTGATCCCTTATGTTGTTTTATCTAGTTTTTTGGCCCTCAAATTTTGAAAAAAATATTTCTATATATTTTTATGTTTCAAAAACTGAATTTTTTTTTTGTTCATCAAGTTTGGAAATAAATATTTATGTTTGAAAAGGTTGTTTTTTATTTTTGTTAGAATCCTGATTAGACTCAAATTGCTTAGTGGCAAATTAGCACCAATGCATTTGACCAAATCAGACTATGATGATGAAATATATTTTTTCGTTTTAAGGTAAATTGGAAAAATTTATTGGTTGTTAAACATTAAAACAAAAAAAAAAGAATTTGAGGATTAAAAAGCTTATTAGTATATATAGATGACTGAAAAAGACTTTTCTCACATGCAGGTTTTAAATTTCTTTTACAAGTGTTGAATAAAGGGCCTCAATAAATAAACTAACTAATTAGGTACTTGTGAGTTGTGACTTCACTGATTTATTTTTGGAACAAATAACATTCATTTAATGATTTAAAACAAAGGAAAAGAGGAGAAATAAAAACACTAATATATCAAAAGAAAGCAGATGAACATATCATATGTTCAAAAGGATACCTTTCTTGCAAGAAACCAAAGAAAAAACCTAGGATAAAGAGAAAGGAATAGCTTCTCCTCCACCATCTCAACTAGGAATCTCCTTATTACAGCTTCATCTATATCAACAACAATGTCAATCCCCCAAAACATGCACCATACTACGACATTCAGTATTCGCCATGTACGAAATCGTCATCCCTCACCTGAACGAAAGCACGGACCAGGAGAACGACTACCAAGTCGTAGATGATCAATCCAACGATGAAACACACGATCAAGAAGATGATGTAGATAACTCCAATTACATATACATTGTCAACACAATCTTGAGCGGCACAGCTCGTCTCAACGTCCTTCTCCCCACCGCCACCATTCTTGCTTTCACCATTTTCGCCCCGCTGCTCACGGGAGATGGCAAATGCTCCACCATGGACCGGTGGCTGATGGGCTTCTTCCTCGCTTTGTCAGCTAGTTCATGCGTGTTCTTCTTGCTCACCGATAGCTTTAGGACGAGCAGTGGTACGTTGTATTATGGTGTGGCAACACTTCATGGGATAAGGAACTTTGGTGGCGGGCGAGCCAAGCCGGTTGTCCCGTCCGATTACAGGCTGAGATGGAGTGACTTGTTCTATGCATTACTTTCCTTGATTGCCTTTCTTACCTTTGCCCTCTTGCACAATGATGTTCTCACTTGTTATCGTCTGGTTTTGCCGAGAAAATTAGTCAACACGGCCCCACTAATCGTAGGGTTCGTGATAAGTCTGCTCTTCGTGTTGTTTCCTTCGAAGAGACGAGGAATTGGGTACCCTTTCTTGCTGCATAGTGATAGTTTTCACATCAGAAAATGATCAGAAACATGAATAGAAAACATAGAGAATTTGAATAAGCATACATACCTTCAAAGAAGAAAATTTCTGTCTTCTAACTCTCTTGTACTTGAAGATGCCAGAAATGTATAAAACAATGTAAGAACTAAGAAATGTATACACAATGTTTTTATCATTCCACATCCTTACATGATCGATATGACACGCAAAAAATTCACATACAATCAACATGGAATAAGGCGATAATCTTCCGAAAGGTGCGAAGAACTCGTACTGAAATAAGGAGAATAAAATTACAAAATTTAATGGGGGTAAGCAATTAGAGAAGGGAAAATTGTAATTTTCCTCCTGTATCCTAGGCAATGTCTACCTTTTACCCCTAATTTTACATTTTCAAATTTTGGTCCGACTTTGCTCGAAATGTCAATTTCTGCCTGTGGGGATGCCGGATTCGATTTCCACGTAAGCAAAAATTGGCATTCAAAGCAAAATTGGACCAAAATTGGAAAAACCAAAATTGTACTACGTATAATTGGCGGTAAAAAAGCGAACAAACCTGAGTTGCAGGACAAGAATTGAGAATTTCCCATTAAAGAATTAAGGTCATCTAAATATGAAACAGGTCAAATACAATGACAACGAAGTGGAACCAATACTCCTGGGGGTTTTCTCCTCTCTCGTGTGATAGCTTCTCTGATCATGGGGAGTTTTTGATGCACTTTTTTCCAAATGTGATTCACTGCACCATCCGGAAGTGCCGGACCGGCGCCACCTGGACGGCCATTATCGTACTGAAATATAGATTGAACAGCAGCCATGTTTTTCCGAAACCCATCCTTCTGTTCACTGGAATAGCTTTTAAGATGACTCACCAGCCACTTTGGTCTCAGAGCATCACTAACAGCAACAAAAACGGAAAATCGTGAATAATCGACCATTCCTTCAAATGGGAGCTCTATGTTGTCGCTAACTATGACGGGTACACAAAGACTTTGGATTGCATCGAAGAGTCTACATGACGTGGGTGTATCCCCAGCTGGATGTAAGCAGAACTCTGATGTTCTCATTCCTTTAATGGATTGCTCCTTCCCAGTAGCATTGGGGAAGCCTTCTTCCATTATAACTCCAGGCTCGTTGATCAACAGATCCCATAGTTTTTCTCGAACAAGACCGCCCTATAGATATGGAAAGATGCTGATAGTCAGAAAACCAATTCAAGAAAACCAATGACAGGAAATATAAGAACTAGAACTCATCCATTAGTACATAAGATAATAGGGACGAGTGGTGTTTTCTACTGAAATTTGAGATCAGATTACATAACAATCATTAAACTTAAGTTGGTCTTTTTGTTCATAACCAGACATATATCACATGAAGCTAAAACAAGATCACAACGGCTAGCATACTATGATTGAGAGCATTAATTTGTTCTATTTTATGAGCAAATTTCATTCACAGACACTTTCCAAAATGTAGAAACTAACCCGATGCCTATGTTTTGCTCCTTTGAAGTAAAGAAGGGTATGGCGTTTCTGATTTTCTGATAAGTACAGCCTAGGAAGTAAATGGGTATATGGCACAATAACATCCTTCAATAGCGAGACTTGAGTGTGATGAATCATCATGTCAGACGAGCTACCATTGGATGATTTGGAGTCGAGCCTATACCAGCCACCAAAATCCACCACGAGAAGGATAGCAGGGGTCATCTCGTCTTTGACATGCCACATAGCAACAGGGTCTGCCAAAGAATGCTTCAAGTTTTAACATAACCTGACAATCCAGAGACTAAAATATAAGCAACTAACACACGCAACAGTTATCCCAATTTCTCTAATTGATTATGAGGCTTATTTTAGAAGTTAATCAGGAATTTGACAATCAAGAGAATTAGCTAATCTAGACTTGTATAAAGCTCATATACACAAGAACCCTAATTCCCAGAAGAATCACAATTAATACAAGAAGATCAAAATCGATGTCTATGAAGGTTGTTTCTGCCACCTCACCTAAACATATACACTACTATTTCACAAAATAGCAACACTCCAACTGAGCAGCATGAACAACAGTTTCTTATGCACAAACAAGCATTAAAGTTGATCAAATAGACTCACAAGTTACCATTTAAGAAATATAATTTCCACTTAATAGACTCACAATCTAATCATACACCAAAATTAAATTCTTTTCTTCCATACCAAATACGCATCCTCTTGCAAGAAAGTTCACAGATGCAGCTTAAACACACTGCAAATATGCTCACAAACAATCCCAATTCTTGAATTAAACCTCATCAACCAAAGCCTCAGACAAATATCATAGTCACAACAAATATTCTCAGCAATGATAGCAATGAACACTTAGATACCAAATTGGCAATTACCTGTAAGAACAAAAACATGATCTCTACCACCAGACCTCTGCCAGGCTTCCGATTTTTTAACCAAATTGATCGCCATTTTCTGCCTCAAGTAATCCTCATTCTCATCAACCTTCTTCCTAAACACACCCTTATCAACCACCAGCTGCAATTCAGCACTCAATGTCGCGAAAAAAGGCACGAAAATCACATCTGCCGCCCTATAATCGGAAACCCTTTTCGCAAAAGACTCTCCCTTGAGCTCCTCAGGGGCCATCAAATCGCCCAAGATCCAGTACTCCGCGCTGTACTGTTTGATTATGGGGTTTTCAGGATATGGAAGAGATGTTTTGGGGGGAAGCTTCTTTCTTATTTCGTTGTCTACTTCACTTCCGATTCTTGAATCGGATGTCAAGGCCCAATATTTTTCTAGGAGGCCATAGTTGAGGGATCTGGGAAGCGGCGAAATGTAGACTTTGATTGAGTCTTGTGAAGTGGAGAGCGAATTTCTGGGATTCGGCTGCGGCGGCGCCGTCGTGGTGGAGTGGAGGTAGAAAAAAGTTAGAGAGAGAAGAGAGAGGAGAGAGAGAGTGAGGAAGAGGGGTGGGGTTTTTGTTTGTGCCATTGCAGTGTATCTCTCTTGCTCTGATTTCAGTTGGTCTGAATATATATTATTCGGAAGGAGATTTATACCTTTAGATCTAACTATACATACAAATCATATGACAAATTATATGAGAGAGAGAGAGAGAGAGAGAGAGAGAGAGAGAGAGATGTTAAAATTGATTTATAAAATCATGAAACTCTCCAAACTTTGTACAATTTCTGTAGTATATTTACTTGTTAGAATTTATGATTTCAAACTTGAATCGAGAAATGATCGGAATCGAGTCAGTGTTTGTGACTCGATTCCATCGAATCCAGTTCGATTGTGATCATGGCTCGATTCAAGTTTGAGATCACAAATTCAAACACTCAAGTGTTCACGACACGATTTATCGTTTTTACAGGTTGAAATAAACCTTCAGAAACTATCCAAAGACCAAAATTTATGATTGAATCGGGTGTAATATCCATCATTCAAAATTGACGAATGTAGAACAGAGGCTCAGGGTTCATGCAAGAGATCGAGGAAGAAGAAGAAGAGACTAAATGCAAAGAGTATGAATCCAAGGTTACAAAATCTAAAAGCTATAAACAGAAGGTTCACTCTGAATCTTCTAAGCATCATTACAAATGCTTGAATACTCACTCACTAACGTGAATATCAACTACGAAACAGCATAAGGAGAACACGGGATAACATCGACCTCCATTCTATGGAGCCCTGTACTTTGGAGCCCATAGTCTTCTCTTTCAAACTCTTCCGATTCTTGATTTCTGAACTAACGCTCCAATTGTACTTCTTCGAAATTCCAGTCTCTCACAATGTCCCTTCTAACAGCATGGCTTCGGACCAGTCGTGGGGCTCCACTCGGCATGGTAGGTTGTGGCATCACCTTAGATGATGCGAAACCATGATTAGGTCTCAAATGTGGAAGTGAAGTCTTTCTAATTAAGCAATTTGAAATGGCTGAACATCTTCCTTCATTGTCTGAGCTCGATACAGAGTAACTTCTGAAGGAATGTGAAGGACTTTCTACACCATGGCATACGAGACATGCCAGACTCATATTGTTCTGCTAGCACTAATCGAAACACAGACAGTCGTCCTTGGCAGCACTGTACATAAACAAATATGAGAAGAAGAAACTGATGAAATAGAAAATTTAGAAAAACATGTTTCCTTTCATATCAAAATGTAGCCATCTTGCAATAGTCTGGGAGCAGCATTCTAGTGCCAATGGAAATAGTTACAAATATTCACGTGACGCTGTTCAGATGAGCCCAAACAAATATTTCAGAGTAAGATAGGAATCAAAACATAAGTACATCGAAGGGTATAGAAGAGATAAGATTTATGCACAACAATTCATAAAACAACCGAATTAGACACACAAATACAAAGAAGGAAGATATCATCAACTTCACAAAGGATCACCGATTATTTCTCTTTCCTAGTTTCAACAGAAGACAGACATTAGTGAACTTTCAAGTTATAGTCTGGCATCTCAATTGCACCCAAAATGACATCTGGGCATTGCTCCGTGCTTACAGACGTGAATGATAAAACGAGCACCCAAGCATCCTTTAATGTAAACAAAACATAATATTTCACAAATGTTACACCCTTCAATTGATTCACCATCTGCTTAGATTCCAGAGGTTTACTAAATTGCACGTAGCTCCTAATTAACAAGAGCCCCATAGAAACATTGAGTACATTTATCGAGCAACTGATAGGCGATAACCGATTCCATCATTGATGTACAAAAAACAGAAATTGTAAAAATGCATTCAAATCAAAGCACCATAGGAAATAACAAAGCAGTAATCCTGAATCCCTATACATACAATCAATAACTCCCAACTCAAACCCTCCCATTTCTCCTCGCAAAAGCATCTTAATCAAGACACTAATCTCAACCTGGGTTTCCACAAAAACACAATGATACGCAGAAAAAGTTGAATAATCAACAAATTACCCTAGCAATTATCATCAATATCAAAGAAAAGGCAGCTCCCACCAACAAATGAATCCAGTAATCAACAAACAGAATGAAAACGACAATCCCCCAAAGAAAATTCCGCAGAAAATTGAATCAACAAGATGCCAACATTGGAACAATTAATCGAGGAAACCAACTGAAAACAGAGGCATATAATGAAGAGATCTGAAAGATAAACCTGGAGAAACAGAATTAGTGGAATTGAGTGGGGAGTGATGATTGTTGTTAGGGTTGATAAAATTCTTGGGTGCGTTGAATCTTGAAAAGAGGCATCTTTGGTTCAACTGTGTGCGTATATATATTGGTTGCGAGATGATAACCGACGCGCTCCACTACACTTGTTTTTACAGTTGATCTCTCTCTCTCCACATTGACAGTTTTATTACATTTTATCATAGAATTTTCACAAATACTCACATGCAACTTCTCACATGCGACCGTACTCGCGTACGGTCGACTGTGTCTCAGGACACGATCGTGCACGAGTATAGTTATAAGTATGTCTTTTTCAATAATAAGTATGTGATTTTTCACTATATGTATGTGATTTTTTTTTTCTCGCCCACGATCGTGCCTTGGAACAGACCGTGCCTCGCGTGAGCAATCTGTGACGCACGATCAGGTCTCAGGGCACGGTCGAGATAAGTATGTGATTTTTGTCTATAAGTATGTCTTTTAGTGCTATAAGTATGTGTTTCGGCGCACGGTCGACCGTGTCCCAGCACACGACAGTGCGCCAGTGCCGTCGCACATGAGACAGTCTCACAGGAGTCCAGCTCTAGAATTTTTTATTTATTTTATTGATTGTCATTGGTTCACTATTTTTTTTTTTTTTATATACAGTTCATCAATATTTACAAAATACGATACAAGTGAAAAAAAATCATGAAAAATTGTATTCTCAAGGAAAAGTGAATAATACTTACAATCATGCATTCCAAATGAAAAATAAAACTTTGAATAAGTTCTAAAATACACAATAAAGAATAAGTTTAAGTAAAAATAACGTTTTTCAAAATAAAAGTACTGATTTCAATTAGTTTTAAAAGAATTATAAGTAATACTTTAAAATAAGACCTATCAAATGAAAAATAATAGTTTTCAAAATTAGAAATTCTATTTTGCACTATTTATTAGCTTAAGTTTGTGTAAAAAGATACATGATTCTCGTAAAGGTAAAATCATAACCACTTGCAATGTTGATATATGATGATTACAAAAATAGCAATCAATTACAATGAAATTATCAGTGATGCATGTGTGTATAAATATTTGTATTAATACAGATATACTAATTCTTATATGTGTTTAACCTAACTAATAAATTATAATCACTTAATCATTAGTGTATAATTGAATAGAAGTGGTCAATTATAGAATGACTATAATTAAATCAACTTAAATCAAGAGAATAATCTGGTTGCAAAAGTGAATCTCATGCAGTATATGAAACATTTGATAAAGTACATAACCTATTATATATTACTACCTCCGTCCCTGCTATCTTTGCCTACTTTCCCTTTTTGGACGTCCCAACTAACTTTGCCAACCCAAAAATGGCAAAAAAAAATTTACTCTCTTACCCTTCCATTTCTTTCATTTTACAACTTTTGCACTCAAAAAACACACATTAATTACAAAATTGTCACTCAAAAACATTAAAATAACACATCACATCAAAGTCAACAGTTTTTTCTTAAACTCCGTGCGGTCAAACCGTGACAAAGATAAGGGGGACGGAGGGAGTATACATTTATTTCACATACATTTTAGGGCATGACATATATATGACTATATGAGCATGCTTTTTTAATTTGTAAGTGAATAGTGTATATAAAATATGTTTATTTTCTTGTTCAACTTTTATGGAAATTAATAAACGAAATTTAATTAGCTCGGTTCTAGCATCAAACTTGTAGTTGACATACATTGTAACATCTTAAAATTTTATCAAATCATATGGAGATGTAAATGAAAATTCAAATTTAATTGTTGTTGTTTCACATAAATTAAAGCTTGTTATAATATAATGGTTCTTTTGCATAATTGTGAGGATTGAAATTTAGCCCAATTTCAAGTTACTTTGGGCCTTGGGTTGCCAAAAGGAATACTAATTAAGTTGCATTTGGAGCCCAAAATATACAACTACAATTACATTATTGTAAAATTCTTCACCTTTTTGTTAATAGTCTAAAATAATCGCAATCTTTATTTGAATTGTTATTTTAATCAAAAAAAATTTAAACTATGATCAAGTAAAACAATATAATATATGTAGTATGTTTTATTGAGTACTGGGAAAAAAATTACTGACGTGCCAAGCCGCTGTAATACATCAGCTGTAAAATACAACATTTTCACAGATTATCATTCAACTTCAAGAATATTTATTTAATTGGATGTGCAAATATTCAAGGATTGATATTTAATGTTTATTTCAAGTTTAATAATTGTATGTTTGGAATGGAAAAGTAAAAGAGCTCAAAATGTATGAATTTGTGAGTAAGAAATTTCCAAAAATATGTTTGAGACCCCCACACAAAAAAATGTGGTTTGCTCTGTCCAAATTCAATAAATTCTAATAATGGTAGTTACCTACCCCTTTCATCAAAATAAATTGAAAAAAATAAGAATTTATTTTTCTTTATCACTCTAAAACTTGAATTTAAAAATTATGTAAGTGCAAAAGAAATAAAAATAAAAAGGAAACATAAGGGCCAACAAAATTTATGCCATGTTTGGTTGGAGAAAGACCACTCAAATCTTCAAGTTCTAGCAGTATGAATTGATGTCAAGAGAAAAAAAAAAGGATTGAGAATCCTATGAAACTTATTTGATGCTTTATTATAGTTGATTTTTCATTGGTTTTTTTGGTTAAAGATCGTTATATGTGATACACGGCAAGTGTATCAATTTTTTGAAAGTTACTTGATTTTGTTAATCACCCTTACTTTTAATTATGTATCATTTAATTTTAAATTTTTTAAATTAAGTTGAAACATTATAATATTTTCTTTTATTGACAATATACAAAGTTAATCTTCATTAACTATATATTTAAAATATCTAATCAATAATTTTATTGTATTAAATTTATACTACCTCCGTCCCAAAATAAATGACGTTTTAGCAACTAAAATTTGTCCCAAAATAATTGTCGTTTTTGTATTCCAAAGCATATTTACATGCAATATACCAAATATACCCTTATTTACTCACCTCAAATTAAATGTGTTAAAGAGATAAAAGCACCTAATTAATTAAACTTAAATAGGGGTAGATTGGATTTTTTATCACATTTCTTAATATATGTGCAAAAGGCTAAAACGTTATTTATTTTGGGACGGAGGTAGTACTATCTTATTTCTTTTTCAAATTCAATATATTTATAATTGTATTTTAAATACTACTATAAACTTCACAAAACTAGTTAAGCTAGTGAAAAAACTTGGCATGGAATTAATGTTTCTAAAAATTGCTATTTCCAAAGGGACCTCTCTCTTTCCAATGCAAAGTACAACATGAGAAGCCTCGAGTACCATCATTTAATTTTCCTGTTTTCTTGCAATGTCAGAATGACCTTTGACTTCAGCCCCACTGAAATTTATGATCATAAAGAATCCGAACTACTCTTTTATGATTGAGTGATTCCTATAGATTCTTTGCATAATGTTTTTTCTATTTTAATTTGATTTTCTTAAATTTTCTTCAAGGATACGAAAGTCATTTTCCACACCTCTTAACTGATATACCGTTTTTTTGTCTAAAATCTGCCTACGTCGAATTACCGACAAAAGAATGGTTAATTAGGCATATACTTCCTCCGTTTCGGTTGAAGTTGTCTACTTGTCATTTCGATTTGTCCCAATCCAATTTGTCAACCCCATAAATGGCAAAGAAATTATAAAACAAAAAGTACAAAAAACATTTTTTTAATCAAAAAGTAAGAGTCAACTGCGTTTTCTTAAGTTTCGTGCTCCGTCAAAGTAGGCGACCGGGACGGAGGGAGTATGATATTTATCTAATTGTTTGCATATTAATGTTTTTAGAAATTAAATCTATAATGAATATAATTTGGAAGGTGTAATGTTGTTAATTAATTAATGATGTAAAATTTAATGTTGATAGTAAATAAAATAGAAGTTCTGACTAAAATGTTAAACTACATATGCTGGACTTCAAATATATGTAAATTCGAATTCTTTTTAATTAAATTTTTTAGAGAAAACATAATTAAATTTCAACAATTAAATAACATATTAATCAAAATGTGGTATTTTAGTGATAAATTAGAAGATATATATTGCACAAAATCATAAATAATATTTACATTTTTTAATTTTACCAAGTTTAATTTAATTTTTTAATTCCTCATATTACATGGGTCCTATATTAATATAAATATAAACATATGATTTAATTTCAGGCCAGCATATTCAAATAATATTGATTCGTCATTTTGAACAAATTAATTGGTTCCATCAATTTTTCAATAATTCTTGTATTAAATATTATCCTAATTCCTTATCTTTATACTCAATTATGCAATTCAACATTCAGTTGACTTTAAATTATAAATAACCTATTTAATATATAGGTATACTATATAATTTAATTAGCTCTTAGATATATTAATAGATATAGTTAATAAAAGAACAATTAATTGTTTTTTTCTATTTAATTAATATATAAGTACAATATGATAAAATCAATAAGAGTATAAGTCAAATATAATTATGAGAGAATCGAACAATCAATCAATATTATTTAACTTTAAATAGGATCAGACAGATGATGAAAATACACAAAAACTTGCGTGAGACGGTCTCACGGATGATTTTTGTGAGACGGATCATTTTTACCCATTATCCAAACCCATACCCACAAGTTTGTATGTGAATTGTGAAGTGTGGACCATGAGTTGACCCGTCTCACATAAAAAGATCCCTAAGACGGTCTCACATAAGACTTATTCATGAAAATAAAGTTAATTAGTTACTTATTTCATTTATATATAGAGAGGAAAATGCTAAAATGCCTACGGTGGGCAACTTTTGATGTGCCAACCGCCGACGTGTAATGATTTCATCTTCTTGTTATATGGAAAATGAAATTAATTGATATACTGAATATTTGATACGTTAGCGGTGGACGCATATTAATGAGACTACAATGGGTAAGATGTCAGGACTATACACATAGAACAGAATTAGTTCTATATATAACTCATGTCATGTAAAATTGGTTCTATAACTTATGTCATGTAAAATATAGAATATAAATTCAATTGTATAGTTGTTGTTTTTATTCAATAAGTATAAATGTAATAATAGTTGACAATTGGAGAGTTTGGAGTTCACAAGAATCATGGTATGGAGGTATACTATTATTGCATGGATTTGAGTGACCAAATAGGCATTCTCTTTTAATTCTCTTTTAAGCTCTTGATATATTTTTACTCTATCTATTGAAAAAATAATTTATGAATCACCAAGAAAAGTCAAACTTTTTTTCCAGTTCTAGTATTTTAATTGCAACATGGTGCAACATTTTTTCTTTTTTTCTTGCTATAAATATTCATGAAGTTGATTTCAAGAGATAAGCTAATATAATATTGATGCCATATATAAAGTTTTAATTGCAAGTCATGAATTAATTATTGAAGTGATTGAATGGACATTTTTAAGCAGTATTAATCCTAATAATATCCAGCCAATTTCGAAGACTAAGACTTATTTTCAATTGCATATTTCCATCAAATGTCATGTGCAAGTTTTCAATTCAACAAGTGAAAAAATTATAAATAATATCATTGTTCTTATTCTTATTTGGAAAGTTTGCTTATAATTCGATTATTGTGAATACAATCTTTCATTATTCAAATTATCAATATATATGATTTATCATCACAAAGTTTTGATTGCAAAGTTTGACTTAATTATATATACAACTTTTTTTAATTAAATTAATTTAAACTTTAAATCAGAAAAAAATTATTAAATTGATTTGAGGATCATTTTGATTATGATATATATTCATAGTGATCAACTCTTTGTATATAAGAAAACTATTCTAATTTATATAATATCAAAGAATTTCAACAGCCATCAAAATTCAATAAACAATTATTATTTCAAACCCTTGTCTCTCTCTATATAAGCACATCAAAGAAGAAATCTTTATCACTCAAGATTAAACCAAAGCCCAGAAAAAACCATGTTCCAAACATCTTTGCTTTGTTTCATTGCCATCTTTGCTTTGTTTAGACCATGTATTTGTGTCCCACATAGCAAGATTAAAGGCATGTTTGTTTTTGGAAGCTCTTTAGTTGACAATGGCAACAACAATTTCCTTCCAAATTCCTTAGCCAAAGCAGATTTCTCCCCTTATGGAGTTGATTTCCCTTTTGGCCCTTCTGGCAGATTCACCAATGGCAAAAATGTTGTTGATTTTTTGGGAGAAATGCTCCAAATTCCTACCTATATTCCACCCTTCAATGACCCTTCTACTATGGGATCTAAGATAGTGTATGGTGTTAACTTTGCTTCTGGTGGTTCTGGGATTCTTGATGACACTGGTGTGCTTGCAGTATGCCTCTCTCTCTCTCTCTCTCTCTGCATGGTTTTCTTGATTTTTTCGAGTACTAGCTAGGTTACCTAGCTAGTTCCTTAAGCTGGCATGGTTTCTTGTTTTTTTTGGAGTGATTTTGGAAGAGGATGGTCTTTCTTGATTTTCCTTCTCATAAACATGGATAGGCATTTGAACTTTCTTTAATAAGGGGGTTCGAGCCAGATCCTCGATTTTATTTATTCACTGCATGTTTTACCACCTCGCCATGTTCCCTCTAGGTGCCTTGCGATGAATTAAGCTCATGTGATTCTTTCACATGATCACTTGGTTTGCCTAGAGATGTTATACATGGGAATTTATTACTCATGAGTTACAACAAAATGAAGTCTTTATTAGAACCCAAAAAACTAGCTATACATACTATTAATAGCTTTGGATGATTTATTTTAGGGAAATGTGACAAGTTTGAATGAACAAATCAAGAATTTTGAAAAGGTGAGTTTGCCAGAGGTGGAAAAGCAGGTGGGAAATAATGGCAAAGGAATAGGATCAGAATACTTGTTTGTGGTTGGAAGTGGAGGAAATGACTATTCACTCAATTACTTTGTGGGCTTAGCCAACAAGAATCTCACTCTTGAAGCATTTACTTCCATTCTCACAACCACTCTCTCTGCCCAGCTCAAGGTCCCCCTCTCTCTCTCTCTCTCTAGATCTCTCTCTCTCATGAGCTGCACAAGTTGATGATCATGTCTAATGCTATGCAGAAGTTGCACGATTTGGGTGCTCGTAAGTTCGTGCTCATGGCAATCAACCCTAATGGCTGCAGCCCCATGGCTACAGCCAGGGTGCCTGCACAAGATGGGTGTGTAGAGAGCTTGAATAGAGCTGCTCATTTGTTCAATGCCAACTTGAAAGACTTGGTGCATTCTATCAGGCCTCATCTGCCTGGTTCCAACCTCGTTTTCGTCGATTCTTACAACATCATGAACAACATCATCAGATTTCCTACTTCTCAAGGTACTATGTTAGTATATGCCCTTCAATATATTCATTCAAAGTGAAGTACTTTATGACATGATCTAGGCACATTGTGTATTGATGATATGAGAAAAGACATTAATATTGTCGCTGATAATGTTTGTTCGGATTTTCTTAAGTCACTAGTTTAAGATAATTTTTTTTTAAAAATAGTTAGATTGACTGAAATACCCCTAATGAAATGAGTTTTAATCCTCACGTAGCATATGTAGGTGGACTGGTCGCCTGAATAAGGGTAAGGGTGTTTCTGTCAAATAAACATGTACAATTCACATTTCTTTTATATGGCTATTTCTATGTATTATCACTTTCACCTATACTAACATTTAAGCACTTACATTATATATGTAATTGACTTATCAAAGACTGAATGATCATGAATCTTTGTGTTTCGTGGAGGCTTTCGAGATGCTACTAATTCGTGCTGCGAAGTAACACAAATAAGTGAAGGTGGAAGTGGCATTTTGTGCAAGAAAGGAGGGTCGATTTGTACAGAGAGGAACGAGTACGTGTTCTTCGATGGCTTGCATCCAACGGAAGCTGTGAACGCTGTGATCGCGACCAAGGCTTTCTCGTCCTGTCTCCGGTCCGAGGTCTACCCTTTCAATGTCAAGAAGCTATCAAAATTTTAAGTTCCATGCTTGTGTATGATGGAGCTTTTGCATGTTTAGTTAACATGGAAGCTTTCTTGTAGTAGGTGTAACAAGTTTTGTGTACTATTTTGAAGAAGTGAAAACATTAAAGCCTTATGTTTTCTCATTCTTGAGTGCTTTCTTGAAAATCTACAAATCCAACACTTTGATTGGAATTAAATGATCATATTCATACTTAAATCATTTGATTGGAATTAAATGATCATATTCATACTTAGAGCCGGGCCGGCACGATCAACCCGAAAATTAGGCTGGGCTGGGCCTAGAAAGAAGTGGCCCGAAAAGTGTCGAAACTTTTTGACCCGGCTCAATGGCCCGATGGGCTAGATGGGCTCGGGCCAATTTGGCCCGTTGGGCTCGGGCCGGCCCGATGGCCCATAATTTAAAAAAAAAAAACACTTTTATCATAAAAAAAATCTACTTCTCTGATGTTATTAGTGATGATTGATTCATAAACAAGTGGAGTTATCATATTTTATTTTTGAAATTCAAATTTGTGGATCATAATTCAATTCCAAGTTTAAACTTGTTCAAAATTTGTTAGTTTTCTAATTTTTAATTTTTGTGTTAGTATTGTAATGTTGTTAATTTAGACATGTGGATGATTGAATGATCGTATTTTAAAATTTTAAATTCTATATGAACTTCACACTTATAAATTTGTTGTGGTGATATGTCGTATCAATATATATATATATATAATTATATATATTTGATTTGTTTAAAAAGACGATGTAGACCGATTTGGCCGGTTGGCCCATTCGAGGCTGGGCTGAACTACAGATTTATGGGCCCGAACTAAGGATGAGTCGGCCCGGCTCGGCCCGACCCGGCACGAAGCTTTCATGTGGCCCGCGGGCTGGGCCAGACTGCCCGTTTTGCCAGCTGTATTCATACTTAAATGAATTTGAGGGCTACATGTTTTTGTATTATAATTTTGATAAAGTGAAGCAAAATTAACATTGTGCTAGTTTTAACCCAATCAATCAAACACGGGACATTTGACTTGACTGGAAAATTATAGGAGTGGAGATCATCATATTATTCTACATTCCATCTTCTTCTATTATTGACTATTTCAACTGCACAATCACAACCACACAAATTATAAAAGTAATAAATGAAAGAAAATGTCTCAGTTATATATTTCATGTAGAAACATTAACATCACAATAATAATAATAATTCCTATTAGACATATATAACAATTCATGCAAAACCTTACATTATGTTTTCCTTAACTTCATCAACTACATCCTTTTTGTTTTTTCGAATTTATAATATATTTAGTTAAATATGTGTAATTTTAATTGTTTCAAAAAAAGAATTAAATATACAGAATTTTGATAATGACATAGAAAAGTAGTGAAAAATAAGAAAGAAAAAGGAGTGGAAAGAGTCTGCAAAATCCCACCTCCATTTTTTCCCACCTTCAAAGTCAAAGTCTTCTCCACCACCATACACACTATATCTAAGCTTTTTGCAGGATTTTCATCTTCCAATTCTCCATGAATTCTGCAATTCCTTAATTTACTCTGCAAACCTCTGAACGTTTTGTGTGTGTAATGAGATGAAGCTCCCACCTCCACCGCGCCTCCTCCTCTTCCTTCTCCTCGCCGCCGCCGCCGCCTCCGCCGCCGACATCCCTCTCGGCGCCACCCTCTACGCCTCCGACCCCAACTCCAGATGGTCCTCATCTAACAACTCCTTCACATTTTCCTTCTTCCCAGACCCCACTTCCTCCGCCGGAACCCTCGTCGCCGCCGTGGCGTACAGCAGCATTCCCATCTGGAGAGTCGCCGCCTCCGCGAACTCCTCCTCTGTCCTCCGCCTCCTCCCCTCCGGCGACCTCCAGCTCCTCCCCTCAGCCGCCTCCGCCACTCCTCTCTGGTCCTCCGCCACCGCCAATCGAGGGGTCTCCGCCGCGTCGCTTGAGGAGTCCGGCAATTTCGTTCTCAAGAATTCCTCCGGCGTCGCCGTGTGGTCAACCTTTGACCGCCCATCTGACACGGTCGTTCCCACTCAAACCCTGAGCGTCAACCACACGCTCGTATCCGGGCTCTACTCTTTCAGGATTCTCAGAAATGGCAACTTGACCCTTTTGTGGAACAACACCATCAATTACTACAATTCAGGTTTGAATTCCACCATGAACTCTAATCTATCAAATCCAACCATTGATATTAGATCAACTGGTGTTGTCACTCTCTCTGATCCCTCCCTTACAAACGCCCTCGATTTAGCTTACAGTAGTGATTATGCAGATGAAGGTGACATCTTTAGATTCTTGAAATTAGATAATGATGGAAACTTAAGAATATATAGCTCTACTAGAGGTAGTGGTTCTGTAACTGCTAGATGGGCTGCTGTGAGTGATCAGTGTCAAGTCTTTGGATATTGTGGTAATATGGGGATATGTAGTTACAACGACACTTCTCCTGTATGTGGTTGTCCATCCCAGAATTTCGATTTGATCGACCCGAATGATAGTAGGAAGGGTTGTAAGAGAAAGGTTGAGCTCCAAGATTGCAGAGGGAGGGAGGCTATGTTGGGATTGAATCATACCAAGTTCTTGACTTTCTCACCTGAACTGTCCCAGATTTTCTATATAGGGATTGCACCTTGTAGTTTGAATTGTCTTAATGGAATAGCTTGCATTGCTTCGACTTCTTTATCAGATGGATCAGGGCAGTGTTACTTGAAAACGAGTACTTTTGTTAGTGGTCTTCATTCCCCAGCTATTCCTAGCACTTCGTTCGTGAAGGTTTGTTCACCACCTATGCCTAATCCCTCAGCATCTTTAGCGGATAGTGGTAGAACGAAAAGGTGGCATTTGACTGCATGGTTGGTCGTGGTGGTGGTGTTGGCCACTCTTTTGGGACTGGCGGTGGTGGAAGGTGGTTTGTGGTGGTGGTGCATTAGGAATAACAACAAGTTCGGTGCATTATCATCTCAGTACGCACTTCTTGAGTATGCATCAGGTGCACCCGTGCAATTCTCGTACAAGGAGCTCGAGAAGGCGACTAAAGGGTTCAAGGAGAAGCTTGGAGCTGGAGGGTTTGGAGCTGTGTATAAAGGGGTTCTTGCTAATAGGACCGTGGCTGCAGTGAAGCAGTTGGAGGGGATCGAGCAAGGTGGAGAAAACAGTTTAGAATGGAGGTAGCTACAATTAGTAGCACTCACCACTTGAATTTGGTGAGATTGATTGGGTTTTGCTCGGAGGGGCGACATAGACTTTTAGTATACGAGTTTATGAAAAATGGTTCGCTCGATAGTGTCTCTTCACGTCTGAGGAGCAATCGGGGAAGCATTTGAATTGGAGTATGGTATAACATTGCCTTAGGGACTGCAAAGGGGATCACATACCTTCATGAAGAATGTAGGGATTGCATTGTTCATTGTGATATTAAGCCGGAGAACATTCTCTTAGACGAGAATTACCACGCTAAAGTGTCCGATTTTGGTCTAGCAAAGCTCGTGAATCCAAAGGATCATCGGTATAGAACCTTGACGAGCGTGAGGGGAACAAGAGGATACCTAGCACCCGAGTGGCTTGCTAACCTTCCTATAACTTCCAAATCCGACATTTAGCTATGGAATGGTTCTGTTGGAGATTGTAAGCGGAAGGAGGAACTTTGAGGTCTCTGCTGAGACGAACCACAAGAAGTTTTCCGTGTGGGCATACGAAGAGTTTGAGAAGGGTAATCCGGAGGCGATTGTCGACAAAAGGCTTCTGGATAATGAGATGAATATGGATCAAGTGATTAGGGCAATTGAAGTTAGTTTTTGGTGCATCCAAGAACAACCCTCTCAAAGGCCTATGATGGGGAAAGTTGTCCAAATGTTGGAAGGGATTCATGAAATCGATCGTCCCCCCGCGCCTAAGGCTATTGCAGACGGGTCCGTCAGTGGCACCAGCGTCACAGCCAGTAGTGTCAGCGCTCTCTCGACTTTTGCTGCCTCAATGCCGATGCCCTCATCCTCGTCATCTCTCCATACGGCAGGCATCTCGTCCTCCGCCTCCGGAAAGCACGGAGAACGGGCCTCGTCTTCGTTGCCAGTCTCCGAGACGAAG
>CM016726.1:6585389-6868168 GCA_005771605.1 Scutellaria baicalensis | reverse complement strand
GTGCTGATAACGTGTTGTAAAATATGTTATCCAATGCATCTTTTGTATGAAACAATACAAGATCAACAATATTAAAGTAACAAAATAGAAAGAAGATAAAGATTGTATAAACGTTTAAAATAGTTTGATAAATTTAATATTCATACATTTCCATATTTCAGTTTGATAAATTTTATATGAATATTAAATTTAAAATCATTAAATAATAATTTTTATATATTATATATTTAAAATTGATTTAAAATAGGGTAAATTACAAAAAACCACCCCAGTTATCGACTTTTTAAAAATTGCAACCTAATCTGTCTTTTTTTTTAAGATTGCCACCCAATCTTTCTGTGGTTTTGCCAATTGCAAAATTTCCGGTCATTTTTTCAGCAAATAAATTATTTTTTTTCACTTTGCAACCTAAACTTTAATTTTTTTTGTCCAATCGTAAATCATGATTTTTTTTCTCGCTCCACACTGATACTTTTATGTTATATATATGAGTGTGACATTTATGTTATATAAGTGTGATCGATATTCATAAAATAAATATCAAGTAAATATTGGTCAAAATTAGTGAAATATATGTAACATCGGTAAAAAATCAATGGAATATCAATAAATATTGAGAAAATATCGGAATATATTAGTAAATATAGGAAAACTAACAATAAATATATGTACCCATATTTCCATCGATATCGATATTTTCACGATATTTCCGTGAATTTAAGTTACTTATATTTCCACCAGAATCGAAATTTTCATTCTTGGTTGTAATCTGATAAAAACACAAATTTCAGGTTGCAATTAGATAAAAAAAAAAAAAAAACAACAACAACGTTTAGGTTGCAGAGTGAACAAATTAATCTCCATTTCGCCGGAAAATTTGCAATCGACAAAACCACAGAAAGACTGGGTGGCAATCTCAAAAAAAAAAAGATTAGGTTGCAATTTGAAAAAAGTCGATAGGTGGAGTTGTTTTTTGTAATTTACCCTTTAAAATAAGTACTTAAAAATAAGATGAGAGATAATAAATATATAATCCCTTATTTCATCTTATTTATCTATTTATTTATTTTATTTGAAATTTCTATACAATAAATACTAATTTGAGTATCATAACTGATTTCTTTAATTAAATATTTATTTATTTGTATTGAATTTCTTAAACTACAATAAATAAGTTTATTTATTTTTATTTGTATTGAGTTTCTTAAAATACAATAAATAAGTTTATTTGTATTTATTTATTTGTATTGAGTTTCTTACAATAAATACAATATGAAAGCAATTAATATGATTCTTAAAATAATAATTATCTAATAAGTAGATAATTTATTGCAGTTATTTTTGACAGGATATCCTACTTATATATATATATATATATATAGATTTATAGATAATAATTTAAAAAATAAAAATAAAAGTGCGTTATGAACTTCACCTATTAATTTAACCTAACTAATTTATTAATACTTTTAAGTAATATAAATAGCTTAGAAATGATCAGTTTTTGGACTAAATTTAGAATTGAAGAAAATTTAAATTAAATAGAGATTAAATCCATGAGAAGCTCTCCTGTGAAATAGGTGCATGGATCTAGTTGGGATTGGGCCGACTCGTAGGTACTCTTAATTTTTTTTCACGCTTAATTTTTTTTTTTTTGATCATGGTCTTTAAGTTATGTTAAACCTACTTTTTTATTATGTTAAACCTACATTAATTTATATTATATTAGACCTATCTTTATTCCCAAAAACCCTAGTTTTGACATATTTTGTACATGTACATTTACGTGGTATTACAAATACTTTTATATTGTATTAGACATACCTTATATAATATTTAAAGGTATAGCTAACATAGCTAAAATGTACGACTAATATACTAAAAGGTATGTCTAACATTACTAAAATGCATGAAAGTATATGTAAAAGTTTCTAAAAGTATGCAATCAGGATACAAAGATATGTTTAACACAACATAAAGGTGAGTCTACCATAATGTAAAAGTAGGTCTAACATATATAACATAAAGGTACAACACTTGAAGCGAATTTGGGTGAGTTTGAGGGGACCCACCCAGGCGTGTAGAGACGCGTGAGAGCATGTTAGATTCACGTGTGATAGCATTTTTTGGACGCGTGGACGGGTCGACTCGGGTGCATGAATCCATAAACCTGATGCATATATAGAAGTTTTTGCCTAATTCCACATTCAATTCAATGTCATGCCGGACTTATTGCTTATGAAAAAAAAACCCTTACAAATGTACTAAGTTATCTTTAGATAATAATACGAAAATTTATGGAGTGACACTTGCGTTCCCTTGATCCGACCCGTCGCGTGGTATTAAATATATATTTTTCAAGAATCATGCGCATACTTGTAAGATATTATTTTCCATGTTAAAATGTGATTTTAGATATATACCCTTTAGGTATCACGTGTATACTCTTAAGGTATACTTTCCATGTTAAATGATTCAATGATAGGTATTAGATATATACTCTTCAGGTATCACGTGTATATCTTATGATATTACTTGTTTATTCACTAAATGTATCGATTTTTTGTTCTATATGTATCACTTGTATACTCTTTAGGTATCACCTGTGATCAAGGACGAAAATATACGGTTTCGGTGGATATATCGGTACCTTGATTCTGTGGAAATATTGATGGATATATTGGTTTCGGTGGAAATATCGGTCAATTTTTTTAAAAAATGTTGAAATCTTCCAAAAAAAAGAGTTAGAAGATATATATAGTAGTATAAAAAATATTAATTATAACTAATATTAAACTTAAGTTTGAAATAATATGATATATTCACAACAAATATAGAGATAAACTACTATTATTTACATTAGAATCATTTTATTAAATTTCAAAAAATTAACTAACTTAATTTAATTATGAGAGAAAATTAAATGATACTGTCCTAATTTATTTCAAATAATTTAATCAAATGTATATAAATCTATTATTTACTACATTCATTTATATAGAGAGAGTTAATTTTTAATAGACATCCATTAAATACATAATATTCATAATAAAAAGAAGAAGAAATTCATCCACACTCACACAAATTCATTTAAAAAAGTAAAAAGAAAAATAAAAGGAAAGGATGCGAAACTCATCCACAGCACTCACACAAATTCCTTTAAAAAAAAAATGAATGAAAAGGAAAGGATGTGCTACATTCTTTCACGCGTTCTTCACTTCAGTCAGTACTCAGTATGTGTGCCTTTAAATAAAATGAAATATCGTGATATTTTAATCTATACATATGATACCTAAAAAAGTATATATCTAATACCAGATTTTAACATGGAAAGTAATGGAAAATTCAATTATGGCCGGTAGGAATGGGCTTGGACCGATTTTGGCCCCTTAAGATCAAAATGGCCCAAAGACATGTGATATCCACCCTCTCCATTAGTTGTCATTGACGGAAGCCGTTAAATGAAATTTTGTTGCGAAAATTAATTTGACATGCATTTTTCCAGATTTTTTTCCAGCCACTCTAACAGCTATTTAAGAACCCTTCTAGCAACTCAAGAAACCATACAATTCAACTCCAGTGCACCCAAAATCGAAAAAAAAAAAAACGTAAAACTGAAATCGATAGGAGAGAAATGTCTTCATCCGGTCATTCATATACTTTAGCCACAAAACAATGCAACTGTGGGAAGTTTGCCATAGTTCGAGTCTCCGGGCAACCTGGAAGTGAGAGATGCAGATTTCAAAACTGTCCAAATTCATTGACAGATAAACGGTGCAATTTTTTTGAATGGATTGACGAACCACCTAAGCTGACTACACCTACAACAAATCTAGCCAACAAGTTTACCAAACTGAAAGGGGAATTTTCATAGCTAAAAGGAGAAACAATACAACTACAAGCTGAAATGCAAATGAGTTCAATTAAACTTGCTAGAATGGGGGAAAGAATTGCAGCTATGGAAAAGAAGAAATTTTTGAAACAAAAGAAGACACGCGTATAGCAAGGATACTACAAATACTGAAAAAGTTAGAAGCATTAAATGGAACAGTACTATGAAGATGAAGAGCATTAATGGCGAAGATTTATCGCCTTCAACGGGCAGATTTCCGAGTTTATAATAGAGAAGAATGAAGACTGAAACAACTACTGAAACAACAACTATCCTACGCAAATTCAAGCTCTCAACCTTCAAGCTCAAAACACCAAGTTTCAATCACTCAATCTAAGCAGCAAGCAACCTTCGAAGAAAGCTTAACTCTCACAGTTTGTTGCACACTTGTTGAAGAAAACTCAATATACTTTTCAATCTTAATTAGATTGTTTTACGGAGTGCTTAGTGCTAAGGATTGTTTCCTGCTAAGCTTTCGTTCTTTGTAGAAAAGAGTAAGGATCTTATGTGGGTCATTTGGTCGAGTAGGCAAGTAACATGTATGGGAGGCTTGCTACTCATTATTACGATCGAGTTGTAATAACTAGGGTTGTGTAAACCTACTGTTCTAACAAAATTCCCCCTGTGGAAAGGCGTAAAGAGGACGTAAAAAGATTACTCCACCTTCGAACCTCTGTATATCGCGTGATATCACGTTGTTTATCTATTCTGCCGCATATCCTTGTGTTAAGCATCATATCCCAATTGCATTGAAAATATCTTACCATACTTGTGTTTTCAAAGACTTTTATAAAACGAATTTTCGTTGCATAAAACTCTATAGGTTCAAACTGTCCAGTAACCTTTCGAAGAAAGATTACTGCAGTATCATCTGACCAGTAAGTTTGGTAGTTACCTGGGCAACAAGCTGAACTTAACATATTTTGGAGGAAAATTTGAAAATTAGAGAAGGTGTAAATTTGAAAATTTAACATATTTTTGTAGTTACCTTAGAACGATGACTGTAGGCACGCGAGAGGGCAGCCAGAACATCTTTCGATGTCTTGCAACCTATAACAATGGCCATGGACTCCTCTGTTATGTGGAAACAAGGAAAAAGTGTGTCTGTAGGAGTGATCCATTCCAATAATGATGTGGAGGACTGTAAATCAGAATATCATCAACATTTACATTAATCTACATCAATATCAATAATGAAAGAAATTCAATAATGTAGAAGATATGATGTAATTACTATCAATTAACCTAAGGCAATTAAACTAAGACAAAAACTTATGCTCTAGAGGAATGAATCTAAAATCTGTACCCCAACCCGTCCGACCCGACCCGGTGAGAATGTTGGTTATTATATATTTTTTAATTTCTTCCTTCTCTCTTGTGCAAACTTCTCTTCTTATTTGCAGCAAAAATTTTTTATCTTTTCTTGCGATTTCTTCACTTTTTTCTGCGATTTCTTATCCTTATTTTTTCCGTCTTTTGTGAATTTCTTATGTTAGTGGAAATATTATCATTGTTTTCGATGGATTTGTGGAAATTTTTGCTTCAATTTATTAGTTGTAAGCATAGAATGCATCTTTTTCGATTTTTATTTCATAGATAGTGTTTAAGTTCTTGTAATCTAGTTTGTCTTGTTTTTATTTTGCCCACTGTGTACTGGTTTTTTTGTGATTGTCTGTGTGTTAAAATTTTTAGTGTTTTTTTTTAAGCTTGTGGACTTTTTTTTTTGTGGGAAAATATCAATTTTCGTCCGCTAAGTAAAAGCCCTTTCCAATTTCAGTACTCTAAGTATCGTGTTTCCAATTTTAGTGCCATAACTTCACTTTTTTTCCAATTTCAGTCCGATTTTCGCTGGAAGCTGACGTGGCAGCCGGAATCTACCTACGTGGACCCTGGAACCCTAATCCCACCAAAAATAGTGCCACGTAGTCAGCCACATCATCCGAAAAAATAATTAATAATAATTAATCAAAAATTACAAAAATTAAAAAATCGAAAAAAATCAAAATTAATGAAAATCAAAAATTAAATCGTCTTCTTCTCCAACCCACCCCTAACAGCATGTTCACTCCTGCAATTGCCCAATTCCACTCCTATAATTTCTCCCAATTTTCAAAAATCAGAAAAACCAATGATGCATACCAACAAAATCGACGAACTGTCGCGTGTGATCCTCGAACGAATTTCTGATTCACAGCGCGATAAGATGAGAGACGATTTCAGAGAATTTAGAGAGGAAGAAAAGAGAATATTTTCTGTTATTGATAACCAACTCTCTCGCATGCACATGGGTTATATACCCATGCAAAAACACGTGAGTTACAAAGGAGAATGAAACGACGTCGCATCTAACAACATAATGAAACGATGCCGCTGCAACTAAAACAAACAAACAGGAATAAGAAGAAACGTAATAATAGAAAGCACGCTTTTACAACCAACTTAACAGAAATTCAAATACGTGACATTTACTCCCCCTCCGAGAACTGGCTTGTCCTCAAGTCAGCAACGCCGGATACCTGGAGGCGATCTCCTCATAGTACTCCCATGTAGCCTCGGCATCGGGCAAGTGAGCCCAACTGATCAGATGTTGCGTAGCTGGACGATTGCCCCTTTTAACCAAACGACGAGCAAGTATCTTAACTGGTTTAAGAAGCACTTTCCCTTCACTATCGAATTCCGGCAGAGTGGCGGAGATGGAAGAGACGGGACCCACTTTCTTCTTCAACAATGAAACATGAAAGACAGGATGGATTTTGGCTGAGGCTGGAAGTGCGAGACGATAGGCGGCTGAACCTATCTTGGCAATCACTTGAAACAGGCCTGCATATTTCGGACTCAACTTCCAAATGGGGCTATTGTGGATGGTCTTCTGGTGATACGGCTTGAGTTTTAAATAAGCCCAATCGCCCACCTGAAATACTCGTTCGGTACGATGCTTGTCCGCAAAGAATTTCATTCGTTCTTGGGCTTTCCGGAGGGACTCTTTGATACACTGTTGAGCAAGTTGTTTGCCACGAAGCATGTCCTGTATACCTTCGACATTAGTGGCAAGGAATGGGCCTCCTGGCAAGAAGGTTGGGCGAATACCATAGAGTGCCTCAAAAGGACTTATACCAAGGGATGAATGATACGACGTGTTGTACCAAAATTCAGCAAGAGAAAGCCATGTAGACCACTTCTTCGGGCTATTGCCACACATGCAACGCAAATATGATTCCAAGCATTGGTTCACCCTCTCGGTTTGGCCATCAGATTGGGGGTGATAGGCAGTACTTAGATGTTGTTCCACCCCAATAAGCTTAAGTAACTGCTGCCAAAATTGACTAGTAAACACCTTGTCTCGATCCAAAACAATCCTATGAGGCAAGCCATGCAACTTATAGACTGTATCCACAAATAGGGTAGCTAGCGATGATGCTGAAAATGGATGTGCCAAGGGAATGAAATGGCTATATTTGGTGAATCGATCTACAATAACCCAAATAGTATCCTTCCCTTGTGACAATGGAAGTTGTTCGATGAAGTCCATTGAAATTTGAACCCAAGCTTGGGAAGGAACTGAAAGTGGTTGCAATAACCCCGGATTAAGCGTATTCTCATGTTTGCTAATTTGGCAAACGTGGCAAGAGTTGACAAATTGCTGCACTTGATGTCGAACACCGGGCCACCAAAATACTGAGGTTAGCCGCTGAAATGTAGCTGTTACTCCTGAGTGCCCACCCACACTTGATCCATGCATGTAAGCAATGATATTGGTTTTCAAGGTTGCATCATCTCCAATGAATAACTTGCCTTTGTATCGCAACAAGCCATTCCCATAGTTATAAAGGGAAACATTGTACAGTGTAGTCACACATTCGGCAATAATGGATTGGGTATCCAAATCGTTGTGATAACTCTTGATAATTTCTCCCACCCAAGCTGGCTGGACAGTAGTAAGCATAGAACACTCCACCACCTCTACATCTCTTCTGGAAAGAGCATCAGCAGCCCCATTCTCTACTCCCTTTTTATATTCGATGGTGTAATCAAATCCAAGAAGTTTAGTTAAATACTTGTGCTGCAATGGGGTAGATATTTTCTGTTCCAACAAGTATTTAAGACTTCTCCGGTCAGTTCGAATAATAAATGGAGCATGTAGAAGGTAGGATCTCCACTTTTCCACTGCCAAGATGATTGCCAAGAACTCTTTCTCATAGATTGATAACCCCAAGTTCTTCACTCCTAAAGCTTTACTGATGAATGCTAAAGGATGCCGATCTTGCATCAAAATAGCCCCTAGACCATGATAGCATGCATCGGTTTCTACAACAAAAGGTTTAGTAAAATCTGGAAGTTGTAGCACAGGTGCAGTGATCATAGCTTTCTTCAATAACTGGAAAGCATCCTCAGCTTCTTTACTCCATTGGAATTTGCCTTTTTTAGTAAGGTTAGTGAGTGGCTTGGCAATGATGCCATAGTTTCGAATGAACTTCCTATAGTACCCCGTCAGTCCCAAAAACCCTCTCAAGGCCTTCACTGAATTAGGTTGAGGCCATAGTGTCATGGCTTTGATCTTATCTTCATCAGCCCTAACCCCTTGTTTGCCAATTACATGGCCTAAGTATTCCACTTCAGATTGGCCAAAGATACATTTGGACTTCTTGGCAAATAAGCTATTGTCAATCAAAGTGTTCAGGACCAGCTTGAGATACCTCAAATGATCATTCATGCTCCTGCTATATATTAAGATATCATCAAAGAAAACAAGAACAAAGTCCCCCAAGAATGAAGAGAAGACCTGATTCATCACTGATTGGAATGTGGCCGGGGCATTAGTCAATCCGAAAGGCATTACGACAAATTCATATAGCCCGGAAGAAGTGATAAAGGCCGTTTTGTGGATGTCTACCTCCTTTACTCTGATTTGGTGGTATCCCGCTCTTAAGTCTATCTTAAAAAAGACTTGTGCACCATGAAGTTCATCCAATAAGTCATCTATAAGGGGAATAGGGTAGCTATCCTTGATAGTAAGAGCATTGAGTTTTCTGTAATCTACACAGAACCTCCAACTGCCATCTTTCTTCTTCACTAGTAAGACAGGAGAGGAATAAGGGCTATTGCTTGGTCTAATAACTCCACTGGCCATCATCTCTTTCACCAATTTCTCAATCTCCTGCCTCTGTATGAGTGGATATCTATATGCTTGTTGCTTAATAGGAGAGACCCCCGGTTTGATGGGAATTTGATGATCCATGTCCCTTGCAGGTGGAAGAGCCTTAGGTACTTCAAAGACTTGGTTGAATTCAGTCAATAAGGAGGTGATTTCCGGAGACTCTTGGCTGATTGGTGATGACTCCTGTGCAGTGATAACACATAAGTAAGTCTCTAGTGTGTTGCCCTTCTTCTTGACTACTTTAGTGATCTGTTCCATGGTAGCCATGCTCACTCTCATATCTGGTTGGATGCCCTTCAATTTGATAGTCTTACCTTTAACTTCAAACTGAACCGTATGCTCTTTAAAGTCCAGCACTATCTGTCCCAATTGACTCAACAAGTCCACCCCTATCACCATGTCACAGCCTCCTAGCTTCAATAACCTTACGGGAGTGATGAATTTACAATCTCCCATTTCCCATTCAAAGTGAGGACATTTGGAATTACATTCAACCTTGTTTCCATCAGCCACTGTAACACTAAGAGGATTAGTGTATTCGATTATGCAACCAAGTTTTTCTGCAGTGAGAGGATGTAGGAAGCTGTGAGTACTTCCTGAATCCAAGAGTATCACTAAATCTTGATTTGCTGCCCTGCCTAAAAGTTTAATTGTATCAGCATGAGTATAGCCGGCCACAGCATTTAAGGATACATGAGGTTCCTTATAGTCGTTCTCCACCTCTTCCAATTCCAATGTCTCCACAATAGATTCAGTTTCATCCTCAGCCAATATGAGATACAACTTCTTACACTTATGTCCAATGTGAAAATTTTCATCACAATTGAAACACAAGTTCTTTTCCCTCCTTGCCCTCATCTCCTCCTGTGTAAGCATTTTAATTGGTGGGTACCTAGGCTTAGGTAAAGTAGTGTCTCCCTTCTGCCCCACTGTAGGTGATATAAGCATGCTTTTGCTGAAATTCCTCTGAGTTTTAGTAAGTAGGTTAACAATCTCTTCGTGTTGGATTGCTAATTGCGTCGCAGCTAATAGTGAAGTAGGCTTCTGCACAGCCACAAGCTTACCAATCTCATCCTTCAAACCTCCAATAAAGCTCTCCACAAAGTACTCACTACTAAAACCCTTGTTCTGCTCCTTCATAAGAGCTTTCATTTCTTCAAACTCATTGATATAAGTTTGAACATTTCCTGTCTGCCTCAATTTGTTAAATTGTGTTATAATACTACCCCCAGAAGGACTTAAGAACCTCTCAATAACCATCCTAGTGAACTCATGCCATGATAGATTATTTCTCTCATCAACATACTCAACAAACCAATTATCAGCCACCCCCTCTAGATTCATGGCTACTAAGCTTAGTTTATCATAGTCAGGCATATCATAGTAAGCAAAATACCTGAAACACTTCCTCAGCCACATTCGCGGGTTATCACCATTAAACTTTGGAAACTCCAATCGGGGAGACTTGCCATTCATCATTCCCTGAGTTTCATTCATCCTTTGCATCGGTGTGGGTGATAATATGCCCTGCTCATTCCTCTCGCGGCCACTGCTCCCCGAGTTCGATCCCCTAGCAAGAGCTGAAGACGAAGGAATCGCTGTTTCCTTACCCCGATCCGAGAGATTTGGTTGTTGATCCTTCAACACATTGAGGATCTGAGTTTTTAGCATCTCCCCTATGCTCTCAAGCTTAAGTTCCAGTCGATTTTCCACCTGCGCTTGAGCTTGTAAGATTGCGGATTGGTCGGACAACAATTCCGATACCTGTTGCTCGAGCACATCAATTCGCTGCCCATGGTTCTTCGTTGCCATAGTATCAGATGCGCAACCAAGCTCTGAGGCCAAATGTCGCGTGTGATCCTCGAACGAATTTCCGATTCACAGCGCGATAAGATGAGAGACGATTTCAGAGAATTTAGAGAGGAAGAAAAGAGGATATTTTCTGTTATTGATAACCAACTCTCTCGCATGCACATGGGTTATATACCCATGCAAAAACACGTGAGTTACAAAGGAGAATGAAACGACGTCGCATCTAACAACATAATGAAACGATGCCGCTGCAACTAAAACAAACAAACATGAATAAGAAGAAACGTAATAATAGAAAGCACGCTTTTACAACCAACTTAACAGAAATTCAAATATGTGACACGAACTTGTTCTTGCGAACTCTTCTTCTGGAGAGAATGAGGACGCGAGGCAAGATGACGGAGAGATCGGCTGCAGCCATGGGCAAAGGAAATCCAAAATCGGAAAATAAAGAAAGAGATGAAATCAATCAATGTTTGGGCTGTTTGAATGGTGAGAGGATATATATAGAGGAGAGAGAGAGAGGGGGAGAGAGAGAGAGAGAGAGAGAGAGAGAGAGAGAGAGAGAGAGGCAAAATTGAAGGCTGTTCGAATGGTGAGAGGAAAACGTGGAAAAAAAATTTAATTGAGGACTGATTTGAATAAAAAAAACATGAAATTGATATGAGATTATGTTTGGGTTTGATGAGAGGAGCATTTTGATATATTGTTTGGTCATTTTGGTTGAGAAACGAAGAATACCCCAATTTTGAGCTTAAGTTGTTGTTATGGCAGATTTCCGGCGAAGCTAGGCGGCGGTTGAAGGATAAATTGCAGAATATTTGTGCAATTTTGATCAAATTCTTGGGGAAAGAAGATGGGGAAAATATTGTGATGGAGAATGGAAGCATTGGAAGCAATTTGAGTGGGGTTTAACGTTTGCCGATGACATTTTCCGGCGATAGGCGGCGGCTCCGGCGATCGGAGGTGGGCGGCGGCGGCAGGTGCTGGAGTTCCCTAATTGCAAATTGAGGATTGGATTTGGGGGGGGGGGGGGGGCAGAGGAGACTTTTTTCCTTTATTTTTTATTTTGTATTTTTTTTTTCAATTTTTGTATTTTCATTTTTTTATTATTTTTCGAATGACGTGGCTGACTACGTGGCACTATTTTTGGTGGAATTAGGGTTCCGGGGTCCACGTATGCAGATTCCGGCTGCCACGTCAGCTTTCGGTGAAAATCGGACTGAAATTGGAAAAAAAGTGAAATTACGGCACTAAAATTGGAAACACGATACTTAGAGGACTGAAATTGGAAAGGGCCTTACTTAGCGGACGAAACTTTATATTTTCCCTTTTTTTTGTTGTTATTTTGCATATTTGTTTGTTTCACCTGATGATATTAGGACTGTTTTGTTTGTTTTTGTCAAATTCTAAGGTTTATATGTTTTTTTTTTTGGTGATAATTACATTATATTGGAATTGAGAAAATTACTTGTGCTTTTATTTGAAAAAAGAACTTGCTGGTAAGAAAAGAAAATGCAGGAGTAAGTGATGGATGTTGTTGACAGGTATTTCTCCTAAATATGATAAATGTGTTTTGCTTTTTATACAAATTCTTTAAGATATCACATTAACTGTTTTAAGGTATTCTGTGTATGCATTTAAGGTATCATATGGTTATATCTCATTTGTAATATGCATATATTTATAGTAGTTTAAGGTATTGGATGAATACCCTTAAGGTATCGTATGTTTTAACTTATGGTATCATATATATGTGTTACCTTAAAAGATATTATATGTATTTATATAAATATTTTAGTTATGTGTTTTAAAAGTTGGTATGTGTTGGTTCCAAGTGATACAGAGGTTCAGAAGAGAGGTGAATGAACCTCTATCAATTTTCCAAATTTCAACTCTATCAAACACTTCTACTGCAGGTTATCGATACTTGCAGCAAACTTGTTGTTGATGTTTCTGCATGCAGCAATAAAAAGGTACAGCATAACACTTTAGAGATTTATGCACGGCGGAATTTTGGTGATAGAGTTATCAACAAATAAAGTAAGTGTTTTTTAACTGTAGAGTTAGAAGGTTACAAAAGTTATAACACATGAGTATAAAAGCTAGTTAAATATGCATGCAACAACAGATATATCAAGAAAGCTTAAATGCAGTAAATAAACACACAAGACTTTTATAGAGGTTTGAAGGTGGTGTAAGTTTTCGACGTCCCCTCTTCTCCTTCCAAATAAACATTTGCCTAAGGACACTGCCTACTAAGATTCTTACTCCCTTCTTAGATTTTAGCAATTAAACAAGTCACCCACACAGGGTATTATCTTACACAAGAACTAAAACACGCAACAAGGTATTTTTCCTTTAGAAATTTTAATAAATGGTGAAAATGATTAGCTAGGTGTGTATTGCTTTATTTTTTTTAAACAACAATACACGTTTAATATTTGTTTACCATTTATTTAAATTTATTATTATTTAAAATCTTAAAACAATATCATATTACAGTTTAATATTTTTAAGGGTAAATTACAATTTTGGTACCCAAACTATACCCCTTTTTCATTCTGGGTATCTCCATTTCATCGAGTAACAATTTTGGTACCCCACGTTTAAAAAAATCTCACATTGGGTACCTTCCGTCAACTTTCCGTCCAAACTGAACGGAAGTTAACTAACCCTAATTCCAAAGCGCGAAAATTAGCCCCCTTTTCTTCCCCCTTTCTAAAGAACCCTAGCTGCTTCAATTCTTCTCCAAATTATACCTAATTCTTCTTCATTCTTCACCAATCTTCAGGTGAGTCTATCCAAATTTCGATTTCTCTCTTCAATACATCACCATGAGAAGCAAGGAGGAAAGTGTTCTAAGTGATTGTCTGTGATAGAGATGTAAGAGATTTGAGAAATCACAAAAACTTTTATGCATCAGGTGCATGGATCCTAGATCCATGCACCCGACCCGACCCGCGCGTGTACGCGCTTCCACGCGCGTCTGACGCGCCCTCACGCGCTCCCACGCGCCTGGGCGGATGCGCACCTTTAGGTTACGTTAAGGATACCTTTCAATTATGTTAAGGATACCTTTAAGTTATGGTAAGGATACCTTTCAGGGATACATTTCAGTTATGTTAAGGATACCTTTAAGTTATGGTAAGGATACCTTTCAGTTATGTTAAGAATACCTTTGAAATCCTGATTCCAGGTTACATGTCATGTTATGTTAAGAATACTTTTTAGTTATGTTAAGCATACTTTTAGGTTATGTTAAGAATACCTTTAGTTATGTTAAGAATACCTTTTGGTTATATTAAGCATACCTTTAGGTTATGTTAAGAATACCTTTAAGTGATGTTAAGGATACCTTTGAAATCATGATTCCAGGTTACATACCATGTTATGTTAAGAATACCTTTTAGTTATGTTAAGCATACATTTACGTTATGTTAAGGATACCTTTAATTATTTTAAGAATACCTTTTGATTATATTAAACATACTTTTAGGTATATTAAGGATACATTTAGGTTATGTTAAGAATACTTTTATGTTATGTTAGAGATACCTTTGTGTACAAAATGTGTAACACAACTACCTTATGGATAAGGTATCTCTAACATAACATAAAAGTATCCTTAACATAACATAAATGTATGTCTGACCTAAATTAAATGTATGAAATTTGGGCACAAAGGTATCCTTAACATAACCTAAAGGTATCTCTATACATTACCTAAAGGTATTCTTAACATAACCTAAAGGTATGTCTAACTTAACGTAAAGATATGAAATCTGGGCATAATGGTATCATTAAGGTAATCTAAAGGTATTCTTACGCATTACATAAAGGTATTCTTACGCATAACTAAAAGTCATGACTAAAATTGAAAAAAAAACAAGCGCGAAAAAAAAAAAAAAAAGAAGCGGGTCGGATTACCCGGATCCGACCCGGGTGCATGGATCCAAGCACCTGATGCACAAGAGACTTACTCTTGAGAAATTATATACTTTCAGGAGAGAGGAAGCAACCTTGATCAATTGATACAAAAGAGTTGTTTAGATTTCCTTTTTTTGGAGAATTTTGGAGTGAGAATGGCGTCTCTTAATTGCTTCTGTCCTTCCTGGAAGAAAAAGAAAGATAAGGTCAGTGTTATCTCCACGAATTGGATCTTGCTCTTTGGTTACCTCTATAGCTCTACTTTGTGTGTGTTTGTGTGTATCTGAAACTATTTTAATTTGCTTGTAGGGAGAGAAGAACTCTGTTCAGTTTTCTGATAAAGAGAAGAACCTCAAGACTTTTCATTTGAAGCTTGAGCATCTACAAACATCTTCAGAAGCTACTGAGTTGAGATCATCATTCTTTGATGTTCCTGTCCCTTTCCGAATTCGTGGAAGTTCTAGGTGCAATGTCAAGGTAATGAATCATGACAGTCCGGTGAAAGCTGATTCTGGTGAGGCGGATTACGAAGGGGGGATGAACAGGATGAGACTCTGTCAATGAAAAGGGATTTTGAATTTAATCTTCAACCATGTCTTGAAAATTCAGATGAAGAAAAGAACCAAAAAGGTCAAGAACTGAGCAATTCATGCTCCCAAAATATAGACGACGATAACCGAAACAGTTCCACAGAGATGATGTTTGAGATTAATACAAGTGGACATGCAAGTGATCCAGGCACAGGGAAAGCTGAATTCTGGGCTTCTCCTGAACTGAAGCGTTCTTGCTCAAATCCATTCTGGGTTGATTGAAGAGAATTAGGTATATGACTGTAATTCCTTCTCATGGTGGTATATTGAAGAGAGAAATCGAAATTTGGAGAGACTCACCTGAAGATTGGTGAAGAATGAAGAAGAAATAGGTATAATTTGGAGAAGAATTGAAGCAGCCGGGGTTCTTTAGAAAGGGGGAAGAAAAGGGGGCTCATTTTCGCGCTTTGGAAATAGGGTTAGTTAACTTCCGTTTAGTTTGGACGGAAAGTTGACGGAAAGTACCCAATGTGAGATTTTTTTAAACGTGGGGTACCAAAATTGTTACTCGATGAAATGGGGGTACCCAAAATGAAAAAGGGATATAGTTTGGGTACCAAAATTGTAATTTACCCTATTTTTAATCATTTATTTAAAACCACTTTTAATACACAAAAAATAATAATTATGTGTGTATTGTCATTTTTTATAAGACGGCAATTTGCATTAATATTTTTTACCATTTAAACATTAAACGACAACGTATTATAATTTTAATATTTTTTCCATTATTTAAAATCAAATTTAATAAACGGAAAAAAGTATTAAGTACTGTGTATTGCTTTTTTTTTTTCTTGATACGGAAATACACGTTTAATACTTTTACCATTTATAAAATTTATTATAATTTAAAACCTAAAAACGACGACGTATTACAATTATCATGGCAAAAAAATATTAATGTGCATTTCCATTAAAACTTAAAAATTGAAATACGTATTTAATAATTTTCTCCATTTATAGAAATTTATTACTCTTTAGTTGATGAATCCACTCTATAAATACCCTCTCACCTACTTTCAGTGTCACTCATCCTTTTCATCTCATACTCTCTTCTCTAAATTTTCTGCAAATTTCTCTATAATTACTTGTTAATTTTCATTTTGCTATAGATGTTCGATACTTCCTAATTGCTTTGATAAATCATTGTAGGCTCTTATTTTTCTATCAATTATTGGTTATTTTGTCACAATGTTGACAATAACTTTTTTATTGTGTAGGTAAAGTCGATCCAAAAGATAAGATTTGAAAATGAATCCAAATGTTAATGCAACCAACAATCCACTGATGAGAAGGAACAATCATCGCTACAGTTCGTGGCAAACTCATATACTTGAATCGTAAGTTTTAAGATGAAATGAAGTTAAAATCGTGAAAATTTTATACAACAAGACTACTATAGCATCATATGTGCCCGAAATGTTGATATAATTCTTGATTTTGTTAAAGGTTTTTCAAAACTTGCTCCCATCCAAACAAGAGGCAGAAAATAGAACTTAGTCCACAACTGGGATAGAATACCTACAAATTAAATTCTGGTTCCAAAACAAGCGAACTCAAGTGAAGGTTTTTTTTTTTTTTTCCTTTTTTCATTTTGGCCCGAAAATAAGTGTGATTTAATAATGTAAATTTGTGCAATAACCAAAACGCACAGAATATAACTTAATTTTTCAAAATTTATTCATTTTTAGTTTGAATTATGCATTTAAAATGCACGTGGTTTGCACATGGTCATTAGATCTATCGAATTATGCACATTTTTATTTTCAATTTATCAATTCTTAAATAGTTTATTAACAGTACCAACAAGAACGTGAAGAGAGCTCACGACTTAGAAGTGAGAACAAAACACTTCGTGACAAAAACACAATGTTAAAAAAAGCTCTGAGCGATCCTTGTTGTACCATGTGCGGGACAAGTTTCGGAGCTATCTCCCTTGAAAAACATCTTTTGAGAGTGGAGAATGCTAAATTAAGAGAAGAGGTAATGGACTTGCACAAAATTTTATTTTCCCATTTTTCTAAGTTCTAAAAACCTTAAATTATTTAATTCTTTTCAAAAGAAGAAAACCTCAAATTATTTATTTTTAACCTTTTTTTTTTCTCTTCTAAATTTCATATTATGTATAGATAAAGCAGATTCACTGGTTGACATCCTTGATGAAGTACTCCGGCGAAGCTTCCACCTCTTCTTCAGCTTCGCCGCCACCATCACCACCACCACCACCATTCACAGCACAATAGTTTTTTTTTTTTTTTTACCTTTTTCTATGATGTTCCATATTGAACATTATTATTTAAATTTTATTTATATGATATCAGAAATAAAATTGTGTTTAGTTTATTCTATTCGTGTCTAATCAATAAAATTATCATCAGTAGACAACATAACTAATTATAGTACTATATAGGCAACAAATAAAATAAAAGTAGCAATAGAACCTACATTCCTAGTGAGATGCAAGGAAAAAAAAATAGAAGACTATATTGTACATAGAATATAAAATAAAATTTGAAGGAGACATAACTATGCAATACAATTTTATACTGACTGTCGAACTTAGAAATAAAATTTAAATAAACATACATTACAAAAAAAATAAGAAATACACACATGAAATATATTTAAAGAAATTTCCACATGCTTCAAATCAAATTTTCTTTTAAAAGATATAAATTTTAGTTAGAAACAACACTTTTTTGTTCTCACTTCAAAGTTGTGGATTCTCTTTTGTAGTGATGGTGAACGAATGAATTGAAGATGTAATCGAAATAAAACGTGCAGATTTCAAAATATTAATTAAGTGCTACGCATGTGCAATTTGCATGTATATATTGGAGATATTATTTTAGTAAATTCCAAAATATATAGGACATGTTTAATGGTAAGTTTGACGTGAGACCGATTCACGAGTCATTTTATGTGAGACGGACCATCCATAACCCATATTTAATATATTACATACAAATTAAGTGGTTTGAATTTGTAAAAAGAATATGTCTCACGAAAATTATTCTTGAGACCAACTCAAATAAATTTTTGTGCATGTTTAAAGTAGGTGCACTTGCAAATGTGTTATGATTAGGACTAAATGCACGATATATCATCAATGAATATGTCTTATGTGAGATTATCTCACGAATCTTTTTCCGTGAGACGGGTTAACCCATAACCCACACTTACCAATTCATATGAAAATTTGTGGGTACAGGTTCAATTCATGGGTAATAAGGATCCGTCTCACGGAAATTATCTGTGAGACCATCTCACATGAGTTTTTGTGACCATCAATTTAGTTCCGAACATAACATGATTATAAATACATCTATTTTGCAAGTGTTTGACATGTATTTTCAAATTAAATTTCTAAAATTGGGAAAAATAATTCTAAAAGTATCTAACTGAACTTTAACGCAATTTTAATAAATCGTGAAAATTATTAGGTGCATGTGTATTGCTTTTTTTATTTATAACAACAATACATGTTTAATATTTATTTACCATTATAAGAATGTATTATGATTTAAAATCATTAAACGACATCGTATTGCCGTTTTAATATTTATCTAAAACCAATCTATCTATATATATAAGCAGAATATTCTGCCAAAAATAGCTACAATAAATGTCTCATTTATTAAATATTTTCATTTTAAGAAATCATTAATAACTTTTATTTTAAATTTATTAATAAACAAATACATAATTTATTAATATTTAACACATTTAATTTTATATTTATTGTATAGAAACTCAAAAGAAAAAGTAAATAGATAAATTTATCTATATATTTCCATACTATAATAATAGAGGAAAATTTTGAGATATTTACAGAAATACTATTTTCTCAAAAAAAGTGTCACATCAACAATATTTTTATTTTACATTTTTTATTATTTAATCCATTCAATTTATAATATATATTGTATTAGTTTACTCTTATTTTATTAATACTAATTAGTTATTTTTTATTAAATAATTTCTTATACACCAACGATAATTAATGTTCAAACATTAATTTCAATAATAAATATTAATTTGTTTGGGGATAATTGCATCATATTTAATATAAATATAATTTATAAATAAGTGTAACACTATTAAAGATGTGTATATATACATATATGTTATATATAATGTATTTAGTGTGAAATTATATGTCATTCTAAATATTTTTTAAATTAATATTTGTAAGTGTCCTATCAACAAATTTTTTATTTTGCATTTTTTACTATTTAATCCATTTGATCTAATAATGTAAATATTGTATTAATTTATTCTCATTTTATTGATCTTAATTAAATTAATTTTTATTGAATAATTTATTAAAAATCAACAATAGATATCCAAACAACAATTTCAATAATAAATATTAATTTGCATGGGGATAGTTTATACTATAATAATATAAATTAATAAATAAATATAACACTATAAGATGTGTGTATATACATATATGTATATATAATACTACCTCCGTCCTAAAATAAATGACGTTTTAGCCTTTTGCACATATATTAAGAAATGTGATAAAAAGTCTAATGTACCCCTATTTAAGTTTAATTAATGAGGAACTTTTATCTCTTTAACACATTTAATTTGAGATGAGTAAATAAGGGCATATTTGGTATATTGCATGTAAATATGCTTTGGAATACGGAAACGACAATTATTTTTGGACAAATTTTAGTAGCTAAAACGTCATTTATTTTGGGACGGAGGTAGTATGTATTTAGTCCGAATTACATGTCATCTTAAATATTTTTTAAATTATAAATATCTCGTAATCAAATAAAATTTTAGTCTTTTACTTTACATTTAGGACTTCATATATTTTTATATTAGAGTGCACATTTTGAATTTATATGGTTCACCTGATTATTTAAATTATATGCATGTTTAGTTTCTAATTATATTGTCATCATCATGATCGTAGACTACTACTACATTTTGATTCTGTGTTGAGTTTAAATTGTAATGATGTAACACCCCCTTCTAGTAGGGTTATCACTTTTACTAAAACATATTTAACTTTACAAACTAATAAAAGTTTTTCCATAAAACACATATATTTTTTAATTTGAATAGCGGAAAACAAACTTTCTTAAGAAAAACATGCTAAGTATTTTAGTTCCATCAAAAGCATTTGAGAATCAATAGTTTGCACTTATTATAACGTCAAACTAAGCATTAAACTTATGAAAAATACTAAACCAATTCCGAGATTCCGCCGTCACCACCAATCACCCTTCAGTGCTGCTACCTCATCACATAACCTTTGACTTGATCTGCAGTATGAGGTAAATTTCGCTTAGTAAGCACATCATCTAATCTCACAAAACATTTTTTTTTTCTTACTTTTAAAGAAAACTGGAAACATCAACTAATCAAATCAATATACTTGTATTCTTGAAAAATAATATACTATTATACTTGAAAATAATATACTGTAGGCCCAGACATGGTACCAATGCACGCAACTCCGAAGAATCCGGGGTAGCTAGCCACCAAATCCAAATAGAGCAACTGATAACTGTAGGGCAGTTTGGGAGCCCTTAACTTCTTCCTGTGGGCGGTCTGAGAGCCCGGTACCAATCTCTAAAATATATAAAATATGATACTATATACATATACATACTTTCTCAAAATATACTTTCTCAATTCATATATAACGTACATGGTTCAATAGCATCTTGTACATGATCAAAAATACACTAAAGCACATCACTTAGCAAATCATTAAAGCATACTCACAGAAAATAACACAACATATACGTAATCTTAACGGCATCAATGATAAACAAATAATTTTGAAAGTAAGAGATATACTTACCTGAAATTTCCGAAATTCACAATAGCAAGATGCATAAACATAATGTACGCTTACTGCTTATCCGATCAAATCTAGAGTGTAGGCAATTGACAAAAATATAAGGTCAGAACTTAGTATATCCTACACTAAAACTAATATTTTAACATATGGTGGTTTATTATTACTCAACCAAATCTAGAACATCATTAATCAATGACTCAAAATTGTATCAACCTAACACATACTAATTAATTATATAGTCTTTTTAAAAGTTTATAATTAATCCCTCAAATTCACGAACGCCAATCAAAAGAAATGACTAATAAAACAACATTATATGTACTATAATTATGATTTAAATGTCATTGTCGAAACCAGCAGTCCCTTCAACTAAATTATAAATGGATACAAGATTAGAACTTAAACCTTAAAAATATATATTTTGCTTAACCAATATCTCATTTGCTATTGTAAAATATGTTTGAAAATTAATCAATTGATAGGTATACAATAGTCAATTAATTATAATTAATTATGTTAATTATGACCAGATTCACACCAATTACTTCATGGCCAACATGATCTGCATTACGAGACAATCTAAATAAAATTCATTCCTGTTTATTAACATATCATGAAAAGAAATTCTTAAGCTAATCAAATTTGACTACATAGGAAAGTATTTTACCCAAATCATAATTATTGCCTTAATTAATAAAACTGCTAATTACTTCATTCCCGAACCACAGGAGCTAGAAACATGTATGACTATATATATAATTTTTGAAATTTCATTATACTATGTTTACTGCCAAACATATTTTAAGAACGAATAAAAACACAATGCCAAACTTAATTTATTAATACTCTTAATCTATCATTACTGTGATAGCCCTACAATTAATTTAACAATTTGGAGATATACTTCTTAATTATACAACATGAAACAAAGGCACATTCCTAATTTAATCAATTTGGCTAAGAAGGGGTTCCACTGTAACAATTATATATATTATTATATTCAGCGAAAACAACAATTAATTCAGACTCAAATTTACATGATGAATTAATTATTCTCTTTTTCATATGAAAATCAAGTTATCATCTATACTAATTGCACGTTTTCTTTAATAATAATACAGAATTCAAACCTTTGCATAAACTTATGGTGGATCTAATCATCTAATGGTGCATATTGAACTCAAACTACTTTGTGTCTCAACTATATATATATATATATATATATATATATGATAATAAAGTTTTTGGAAAACTCTCTAAGTAAGATATATTAATTGAACTCCTAATTTTCCTCAACTAACTTATTTTCTTATTCTAACTAATTGATAATTTAAAATTCTAGAATCATATATATATGCAATCTAATATGATACATTTATCCATTAATTTACTAGAGTCTCAATCATATAAAATATATTATATTTGTATCACCACGTAAATAATTTTACCAAACTCATAATAAAATCACTATAACTTAATTTTCTAGTCTATAATATGATAATCAAGATTAAGTAGAATTTAGGGTGTTACAAATGATCAATGTCTTGCTATATCAATTAATTTACGTGATACTTATAAAGGAATAATTAGCTGCCATCTTCGATGTTAAGCTAGCGATATTAATAAAAAAATTGTAATTCAATTTATTTTGAAATAAAAGGTTGAAAATACATAATTGACAGTGCTTGCATCAAGTTCCTATGTAAAATTTCTAATTTTATTGCTATATCAATTAATGTTTCTATATATACATACTCACACACACATGTATTTAATTTAAATAATTGAATTTGATTTTTAATTCATAATTTTTTTTGTTTTTTTAGTATATGTAATTTAAGTGACTGAAGATATTAGTTTGTAGCACAGATGATAAAAAAATGTTTCGACTATAATTGTTGTGTATAAAGAAGTTTTTAAAAAATTTACAAACTTTACAGGTAGAATTTCTAATTTTGATTTGAAAATCATGATATCTCTTTTCCATTTATTTAAAATCAATTTAATTTAATAAACGGCAAAAAGTATTAAGAGTGTATTGCCTATTTTCTTGAAACGGGAATACACGTTTAATATTTTTACTACTTATAGTATTTTTTTATAATTTAAAATCTTAAAAAGACGACGTATTACCGTATATTGGGAAAACATATTTATTGTAAATTTCCATTAAAAACTTAAAAATGGAAATATGTATTTAATAATTTTCACCATTTAAAAAAATTTATTACGCTTTTGTTAACGAATCCACTCTATAAATTTTTCTGTAAATTTCTCTGTAATTACTTGTTAAAGTTAAATTTCATTTTGCGTTGTTTTGGTGTGAGTTTGTGTTCCATTTGTAAAAAATAAACACATTATAACACATATTTTGATTTTTAAAGGAATGTGTAGTTTGAGTCTGTGCATTATATTATAATTTCTCTTATATTCATGCAACTTTTGTGCAAGTGATCTATCATATATAATGTTCCAAATCCGACATAAATTAGAGTCATTTCATGGTATATTCCTTTTGACTAGTGCAAGTTTTTAGATGATTATAAAAACTTGTGTAACACGATTTCACGAATAGTTTCTGTGAGATTAATCTTTTTTACTCAATAACCAAAAGCATTTTCATGAATTTATATATGAATTGTGAAATATGTGTTGTGGTTTGACACGTCTCATAGAAAGTGATTCGTGAGACGGTCTCACAGGAGACTTGGATGAATTGTGTGAAAAGTTGGATTTATTTTTAAATTGATAGATTATGACGTTTTGTGGCGTCAATTAAATCAAAAAATATAAAATGTATATATAATTCAAATAATTACAAAGTATATGGATGTTCGATACTTTCTAATTGTAGTAGGCTGTTATTTTTCTAGCAATTGTTGATTAGTTTGTCAAAAAGTTGAAAATAATTTTTTTGTTATACAAGTAAAGTTGATTTAAAAGCCAAGACATGAAAATGAATCCAAATGTTAATGCAGCCAACAATCCACCAGTGAGAAGGAACAACGATCACTATAGTTCGTGGCAAACACATATACTTGAATCGTAAGTTTCAATTAATAATAAGAACTTTCATGTTAAAATAATATATTAAAATGAAATGAAGTTCACATCGTGAAAAATTCATACATCTAAAAAAAATGTTCTTGTAAACATTAATAATTTGTTCTCTTTACAAGACAATTATAACATCATATGTGTCTGAAATGTGGATATAATTCTTGATTTCGCTGAAGGTAAACATGCTCCCATCCAAACAAGAGGCAGAAAATAGAACTTGGTCGGCAGTTGGGATTGAAATATCTACAAATTAAGTTCTGGTTCAAAAATAAGCGAACTCAAGTGAAGGTTTTTTTTTTTTTTTGGTTGGAAAATAAGTTTGATTTATAAATGTAAATTTGGACAATGACCAAAATGCACTATGTATAACTTAACTTTTCAAAATTTATTCTTTTATAGTTCGAATTATGTATTTAAAATGCTCGTGTTTTGCACACGGTCATTAGATCTATCAAATTATGCACATTTTTATTTTCAATTTAACAATCCTTAAATCGTTTATTAACAGTACCAACAAGAACATGAAAAGAATTCACGACTTAGAAGTGAGAACAAAACTCTTCGTGACTAAAACATGATGTTGAAAGAAGGTCTCAGCGATCCTTGTTGCATCATGTATAGGTCAAGTTTATGAGCTATCTCCCTTGAAGAACATCTTTTGAGAACAGAGAATGCTAAACTAAGATACGAGGTAATGGAATATAAAAAAAAAATATTCCCATTTTTCTTATTTCTAAAAACTTAAACTATTTAATTTTTATCCTTCTTTTTTTAAATTTTATATCATGTATAGATAAAGAAGATTCACTTGTTGGCCTCCATCATGAAGTCCGGTGAAGCTTCCTCTTCTTCGGCTCCACCTCCACCGCCACCACCATTTTTTTTAATGATTTTCCATATTGAACAATATTAATTAAAACATTATTTTTATATAAATAATTTTGAGATTGGTTCTTTTTTTTTTTTCACAGATCAATAAAATTATCGAGTAAAATACGTCAATCCCCCATGTGATTTGAAAATATTGTATCGGACTCCTCTTTATTAAGATATAACAACATTTACACATGTGATATGAAAAAATCTACTAGAAATCCCATATTATTTCAAACTTAAGGAGAGTGTGTATCACTTACCCCTTGTGCGACTTGAGCTTGAATTTGCTCACCTTTTAACTTGTATATTGAGTATAATATTCTTTACATTGTATATAAGATGCTAATCATTGATTTCTTTCAATATATGGTATATAATCCCCATATTTCACTACAAAATTTAAACTTTTTAAAATTAATTATTATTTTTATTTTTATTTTTATTTATTTTTTCTATGTTTGAATCTTGGTATTTTTTGTGTAATATTTATTACATATTTCAAAATTATTTTTTATACATTTTTCAATATTTTTTTGCAACCTTAATTTAAAATGAAATCATGCTCAAATATTTTCACTTGATTTTATTTTATTTTAAACTTAATATACATATAACATATTTCTCAATAAATTTCAAAAATAATATAATCAATTTTGGAAACAATAAAATAAAATTTTAGAATGTAATTTATCTTAAAATTAAAAATTGAAAATTTGTTTAAATCTTTGAAAAAAATTATAAAGTACTTAAGATTTGGATCCTTTTAGTTCCATCCACACGCAATATCTTGATATGAAAAGGTAAATAGAGCAAGTCTTGCCTTGGGGGCAATGCTAATATCTACGTAGTCCCTGTAAATGATATCATCTCCATCAATAACAGCATTCACTATCGGCTGCTTAAAAAAAACATAGAGATTTTAACCAACACTGTAATACTTTAACATCCGGACATATGCCCCAGCTTGACTCCATGTTTTCCGGCAAATGCATCTTTATAGTCGGAACGAAGTTTCATCAAATTAGTCCTGGTATAAACAAATCAGATGTGCCACTGTCCGATTAGTCATTAGATGCAAAGAAAATATATGGGACAAACACTTCAGATTTCAGAAACAGGTAATCCCACGACTCATTTATCAATCTCAAATTTGGGACTAAAACCTTCAACTTCTAGCACAGATTCGCATCATCTTCTTTAAGCGAATCAAAACCATAAAATGGAGGAATAAACTTACATATCAACTTCATTAAATGTGGTGAGCAACGCAAATGTGTTTTGAGAATCCTTCAATGGGGTGGCAACTCGTTTCCTGAGCCTAGTCATAGGCACCTGGCATTACAAACATCCAATAGTTGAATTTGATTGACGACATCAGACCAACATGTGCAGACTATGGACTTACTCGTCTTTCCCTTTCTTTAGGGGGAAGCTGGGGCTCAGTAGCTGAGTGTTTAGGAGAAGAGGAAGGCCTTCCTTTGGGCTTTTCTACAACAGGTGTTGTCATGACTTTGGGCTTTGGCATCTCCTGTTTCTCTTCAGTAGGAGGTGGTGGTGGCGAAGAAGCTTTTTCAGATGGTTTCTCATCAGATGGTGCAACATGAGTCGCTCCTTCACCAGATTTTGATATTATAGCAACCTTGGTACCAGGTTCCACGGTGTCTCCTTCCTTAGCTACAAACTATGAACGTGCACATAAATTTATGAATATCAGTGTCAGAGTAACTAAAGCAGTAGTGTTATAACTTGAGTGCTATTCAAATTTGAGACAATTTACCTCTAGTATCACTCCAGCTTCAGGACTATTGACATCAATAGTGACCTGGAACAACAAACAATTCAGAGGCACCTTATTGGTTAAAGTAGCAAGTACATACGAGAAAGACCCGTTATCAAAAGTTACTTTATTAGCTGCCAGAGTATATGCAAGCTGCACAACAAGATCACATTGCTATCTACATTCATCAATTACAGGAAGCGAGAACAGATAATTAGTCAGCACCATATCCTTAACAATTCTAAACAGAACATATATTTATAATTATAGAAAAAGGATTTCAGCTATCCTTAATTATGTTTATGTAAAGTGAGTACCTTGTCAGTTTCAATCTGAGCAATTGCTTCATCAACTTCTACTCAATCCCCAGGTTCTGCTCATAAAGAAAGCAGTAAAATTATAGAATGGATTAACTTCCACATCATGATTAATTTGGCATATGTGATCTCATAACACAAATTGCGTACTTTTCAAGAATGTGGCTAACGTTCCATCAGTTATAGATTCACCCATAAAAGGGACGACGGCTTCGACAGTATCACCTGCTCATGGAACAATAGGAGGAAACAAGTTACATGCATGACCATAAAATAACATAACAACTCAATGCATTTAACATATCTCCAAGAATTCCAAACATGGTTATGACAATCCTATTTTTCACAATTTTATGTCACCAACAGCTGCAATGGGTTCTTTAACATCAATAACAAAAAAATCAAAGACAAATGAATAACAAACATAATTGCACCTAGCCTTGCATATCAACCAGCACCATTTCATCAGTCACATGTGACCCATTCTTGAAAAGAAAAAACCCTTCATTAACCTGTTAGCATAACATTTCTTGATGATTCAATCAAACTCCTTACATTTACTTTGTAAAGTTGTGCACGATACAGATATTTATAAGTGATATGCTACAAAGGCAATACTTTCTCACGTCCAATAAAAGACGCCGAGCCTAGAAGCAACAAAGAGTAGTATAACAACTATTTCAATTCTAATTTTATTTAGAGAACTTCAGGGATCTAATTCTTATTTCTTATTTTTGCTGACTCCATACAATCTTCTACATCCCTAAGCTAATAAAAGCAAAACTCAAATTTTCAATTGATAACATCGTAAAAGAACGATGTATAGTTTGATCCACATAGGATAAGAATAAGGCAGCATTCTTAAATGTGATAAGCTTGTTTATAGCCACTGACACAACTTTGAAACTGGTACTCATGAATATCGTACCACTATCAGAACTGAAATGCCTGCTCTGCAAAATCATATTTTTTTGAATATTGTCCACAACTTCCCTGCAAAAAACATGAAAAATCAGATTCACCTGAGGTGGGATAATTAAAACCAGTTAAGGCCTACATTGCACACATATCTCTCAGTAGGAGGTCAAATTGTATTGGTTTTATGTTTTTTAAGGATGTCAAAATATGAATCTCCAAATTAATTCCACCAAAAGACAGGGAACAATATAGAATTATATTTGGTTTCATCAGCACTCTTCGTGAAATAATAACCATGCATGGAGATATAGATAAGTTCTGAATTTCACTCTACAACTAGATCAACACATAGATTCCAATGCCACAACATCCATTTTTGTGCCAGTACCGTGGGACCCACTTCAAACCATGCATGCACAGTGGTCTTAACACCACATATTTTATATAATTTAAATATCCTAGTATGTCTAAGCCAGGGGAGTAGCTAAAACGATTATGTTGAGGGGGCTAAAATAACAAAATCAAATATATAGGATATATACTCAATATTAAAAAACTAACTTTTCAGTACATGAGTATGGGGAGCTGGATTAGTGCAAAATTATTTTCTAATTGATATAATAAACATAATATTAAGAATAAATAGATTTTTTTTTGGGGGGTGGGGGGGCAACTAAAGCCCCCAAACCTTAACACAAGGATACGCCCCTGGCCTTGAGTAGGGTTAGCAGGCTTGTGTTCGGTTGAACTTGATAAAGAAAAATCCATTTTCATCCAGAAAATTAACATCATTTCATTTTTTCACATCCATCATTGAGTAAAGTCTACAGAAACAATGCAATAACTAACAAAAGAGTGGAACGAATACATCAATAATGCATCACTAACCTCTTTGGCTTAACAGACATTGTGCGGCCTGTATCAAAATAACAGAGAAATAACTAATGCGAGCCTATGTATACAGTACCTTGATTTAAGCATATAAATTAAGGAAAAAAAATATAGCCATACCAGCCAAAGGAAGGTGACAGAAAGTGTGAACTTTTCCAAGTCCCCCAGTGTAATATATCTGTACACCATACAAAATAAAAGATAAATGCAACTTACGACCCAACAAAAATATAAGATTATCTTCAGTAGATATTACTAGATCAAACGATCAAAGTGTCACCCCCAAGTCCAATGAACCAAACTCATTGAAATCAGGTGGTCATTACAATCAAAGATCTTATTAACCAAAAACGATCAAATTATGCAAGTATGAAGTAACTCATTCACAGCCCTTTTTTACCAAATAATAATCATCACCAAACACAAACCATCTTATATTTGCATAGCAGTGCTTGCGAAAATTGTTTTTTGCAGGAAAATGAAAAACTCTACCTCTTCCGGCAAAGCAGAGCACATCCGGGGCATAGATGAGCTGGGCTTGAGCTTATAGAATGATTTTCCATGAACCTGATATGGAAACAAGTAAGCTTCTATATACATATTTGCTCAATCATACTAGTATACTACATGACAATTAATACATGTGTGTATAAAATTCATTACCGAAGCAAATGAAGTGGCTTTCCGCCGTAAAACACCCAACATCATCCCTTTGATCTGTTACAACAGCAAATGGGGATATAATCAGTCAACAAATTGTAATGGTTCTAACAAAATGGTAAAACTAAAATAATGATAAATCATACCAAAGGAAGCACACCCCCACCCATGGAACAGATCTATAAAAAATTCATTCATAAATCTAACCAGCAAATTAAATGGCAGAATTGAGAGGAAGAGAAGTCTGAAGGAAGCTACTTTCTCCTCTCAATTCTGCCGTTTATTTTGCTAATTTGATTCAAGAAATGATTTTTTTATTGATCTGTTTTGTGCTCCACCCAAGTGATTCACACCACTCTTTTGATATTGTTCAGTAAACTCCATTAGAACATACAATTAATGGATTATAGTTTTGACCCACATTTACAAATTAGTAAAGTCTTGAAACACTCAATCTATATGCGGCTTAATTTATTTATATTTCAATATTCTAATATTTCATTCATCATGAGTGCACACCATGTGTATACTAAAGATGTTATATTGTATATACAAATTATGTGCTCTGAGAAAATAAAATACACGCTTAATACATGACATGAAATAGATATTTCGAATTGCAATTAACGAGCATGAGCAACAAAGTGCTTCGTGGTGTCTACACGTAAGTAACTAATACTTCCATTTGAAATACCTACTCACAGAAATAGCTGCAATGGAAATCAAGACCACTCATCATAATAAAACAGCAATATTTAGCAATCCAAGCATAATTTTATTGGCATGGTACTAATTTATAATCTGAATATGACCCCTATCAATTATCCTAAATTACACAAGTGATCGGTTAAACAAACATCCTTAGCATAAATCAAAGCCTTAATGATAGAAAGGGGAGTGCTTCAGCAGCTGTAGGAATATCATATCAACTCAACCGTGCAGCAAACGACAGAACGTGATATCTACCCCCACCCCCCAAATCTTTCCAGCTCCTATCAAGTACACCATCAACTGAAACATTATAACTGCAGGGGCATTCGTTTGGTCTCATTTTCAATCGTCTTTCCAACAAAACAAAGGTCTCATATCAACCCTACCGTGCAGCAAAAGACACAGCGTGACATCCACCCCCAGCCCCCCAAATCTTTCCAGCTCCTATAAACTACACCACCAACTAAACATTATGGCCGCAGGGACATTCGTTTGGTCTCATTTCCAAATTCCATAACAACATGCTTCCATATTTTGCAAAGAATCTCACTAATTTCAACCGAGTGCCCAAATTGTTGCTTCCCATTAATTCTCAATACTAAATATCCTATGAATGCACACGATATTCAGAAACGCCACAGAGAGAGAGAGAGAGAGAGAGAGAGAGAGAGAGAGAGAGAGCATAAGCCATTGTTATGAGCATCGATTTTCAGCAGAAAATTAAAACAGAAACACACCTAATTCAATAAACCACAAAATTAGGCATCCTCAACAATAATACTCTCATTAATCTTCGAACCAGAGGGGGAAAAAACCCCAATTTCATGAGAATTGTTCGAAAACAGAGAAAGAAAAGCAAACCTGTATCGATGATCAGATCTGCAAAGAGGAACCGGTGCTAGACTTCTAGAGAGAGAGAAGAGTAACTAGGAAAGGCGGCTTGTAACTCCGGCGTCAACAGCCAACACTTATGTGTAAATAATTCTAAATTTGATCCCTTAATTTTATTGTTCCTCTCTTTTTATACTACACATTATTACATAGTGAAATTAACTTATACCCTCTTAATTTGATCAATTAGTAATTGAATCTTCTTTTTTTGTCATTTTGGCAATAGGCTCAAAATAATTTGACTCAAATTTAATTAAATAGTAAGTTTAAGCTCAATAATGTTATTGTTGTTGGTACGTCCACTTCTTCGAATTTATAATATTTTATTACTTTCATCGTCTCACAAAGATAAACTTACATGATATTTTGGTTCGATCAATAAATAGGTATCTTTCATATATACTAAAGGAATAATCATTAGAGGACACGTGTCACTCTATGATTATTCCAAATTTTCATTCAATTTTTTTAATTTGTAAATATATACTCCCTCCGTCCCGGTTAAGTATGCCGCGTTTGACCGGCACGAATACTAAGAAAAAACTGTTGACTTTGATGTGATGTGTTATTTTAATGTTTTTGAGTGACAATTTTGTAATTAATGTGTGCTTTTTGAGTGTAGAGTAGTAAAATGTTGACTTTTTTTGTTGCCATTTTTGGGCTGGCAAAGTTAAGTGGGACGTCCAAAAACGGAAAGTAGGCAAATTTAACCGGGACGGAGGGAGTATTTAATTTAAAATTTAATTCAATTAATTCATTTAAGGATAAATGCTAACAATTAGTAACATATGAAATTTTAATAATAATTAATAACAATTTGTAACCTATGTAATTTTAGTCAAAATATTTTAATATGGGGATTGATTGTTGTTTTAACTAGTACTCGCACCCGCGCAATGCGCGTTTTGTGATATAATGTTGGTAAATATTAATTATTTCATAATATAGTGTAAGTGATTTTAGCTTATAAAAGACAATATAATATTTAATAACTAAGAAATATAAATTTGTTTAAGATAATTCAATTCACAACAATATATTGATATTATACACATCCAATACACTAATCTATGATTAATACTAAAAACAAAAGTATCAATATCATGATCTTCAAATCAAAATTGAAAATTCTACTTGTAAAGTTCGTAAGTTTTTTAAAAACTTCTTTATACACAACAATTATAGTCGAAACATTTTATTATCATCTATATTACAAACTAATATATTTAGTCGCTTAAATTAAATATACTAAAAAAATTATGAATTAAAATCAAATTCAACTATTAAATTAAATACATGTATGTGAATACGTTGTATATATAGAAACATTACACAATAAAATTAGAAATTTTGCGTAGAAACTTGATGCAAACACTGTCAATTATGTATTTTCAACATTTTATTTCAAAATAAATTGAATTATAATTTTGTTATTAATATCGCTAAACATCGAAGATAGCACACACTTATTCCTTTATAAATATCACATAAATTAATTGATATAGCAAGATATTAATCATTACAAATTTACAATTTAAGCTCAACACAGAATCCAAATGTAGTAGTAGTCTACGATCATGATGATGACAATATAATTAGAAAACAAATATATAATTTAAATAATCAGGTGAGCCATATAAATTCAAAATGTGCACACTCATATAAAAATATACGAAGTCCTGAGTGTAAAGTAAAAGACTAAAATTTTATTGATTATGAGATATTTATAATTTAAAAAATATTTAAAATGATATATAATTCAGACTAAATACATATTATATATACATTTATGTATATACACACATCTTTAATAGTATTATATTTATTTATTTATTTATATTATTATGGTATAAATTATCCCCATACAAATTAATATTTATTATTGAAATTATTGTTTGGATATCTATAGCTGATTTTTAATAAATTCTTCAATAAAAATTAATTTAATTAAGATAGATAAAATCAGAATAAATTAATACAATATTTATATTATTAGATCAAATGGTTTAAATAGTAAAAAATGCAAAATGCAAAATTTGTTGATGCGACACTTACAAAGATTAGTTTAATAAATACTTAGAATGACATATAATTTCACACTAAATACATTATATATATACATACATATATATATACGCATCTTTAATAGTGTTACACTTATTTATAAATTATATTTATATTAAATATGATACAATTATCCCCAAACAAATTAATATTTATTATTGAAATTATCGTTTGAACATTATCTATTGTTGGTGTATAAGAAATTATTCAATAAAAAATAGCTTAATTAGTATTAATAAAATAAGAATAGACTAATACAATATATATATATATATATTATAAATTGAATGGATTAAATAATAAAAAATGCAAAATAAAAATATTGTTGATGCGACACTTTTTTGTTGAGAAAATAATATTTCTGTAAATATCTCAAATTTTTCCTCTATTATTATAGTATAGAAATATATAAATAAATTTATCTATTTACTTTTTTCTTTTGAGTTTCTATATAATAAATATAAAATTAAATGTATTAAATATTAATATTTATGTATTTGTTTATTAATAAATTAAAATAAAAGTTATTAATGATTTCTTAAAATGGAAATATTTAATAAATGAGACATTTATTGTAGCTAAGCTCAACACAGAATCAAAATGTAGTAGTAGTCTATAATCATGATGATGACAGTATAATTAGAAAATAAGCATATAATTTAAATAATCAGGTGAGCCATATAAATTCAAAATGTGCACACTCATATAAAAATATACGAAGTCCTGAGTATAAAGTAAAAGACTAAAATGTTATTGATTATGAGATATTTATAATTTAAAAAATATATAAGATGACATATAATTCAAACTGAATACATATTATATATACATATATGTATATACACACATCTTTAATAGTGTTATATTTATTTATATTATTATGGTATAAATTATCCCCATGCAAATTAATATTTATTATTGAAATTTTTGTTTGGATATCTATTGTTGATTTTTAATAAATTCTTCAATAAAAATTAATTTAATTAAGATTGATAAAATGAGAATAAATTAATGCAATATTTATATTATTAGATCAAATGGTTTAAATAGTAAAAAATGCAATATGCAAAATTTATTGATGGGACACTTACAAAGATTAGTTTAAAAAATACTTAGAATGACATATAATTTCACACTAAATATATTATATATATACATACATGTATATATACGCATCTTTAATAGTGTTACATTTATTTATAAATTATATTTATATTAAATATGATACAATTATCCCCAAACAAATTAATATTTATTATTGAAATTATTGTTCGAACATTACCTATTGTTGGTGTATAAGAAATTATTCAATAAAAAATAACTTAATTAGTATTAATAAAATAAGAATAAACTAATACAATATATATATTATAAATTGAATGGATTAAATAATAAAAAATACAAAATAAAAATATTGTTGATGCGACACTTTTTTGTTGAGAAAATAATATTTTTGTAAATATCTCAAACTTTTCCTCTATTATTATAGTATAGAAATATATAGATAAATTTATCTATTTACTTTATTCTTTTCAGTTTCTATACAATAAATATAAAATTAAATGTATTAAATATTAATATTTATGTTTTTGTTTATTAATAAATTTAAAATAAAAGTTATTAATGATTTCTTAAAATGAATATATGTTTCTTAAAATAGTAATTATTTAATAGGTAGATAATTTATTGCAGTTATTTTTGGCAGGATATCCTACTTTTATATATATATATATATATATATATATATATATATGAGGTAATACATTTTAATACGTATAAACTAATTGATAATAAATATAATCATTATAAATTGGAAAAAAAAATCAAACATATCATGAATAAGAATATTATATTCATATACTTTTTACGTCATGTGAGTATATAAATATAATTTTAAGAACAACAAAACTCAGTAAATTCATGAATTTTTTTTATTGATTACTAATTAATATATGTTAATATTAAAATTTTGATGAATATATATGAATACAAATATAGTAATATACATTAAATTAAATATTAATAAGAAATGAGATGTTAATTTATGTTAATACATATTAATACAAAAAATACTGAATATAAAAATAGTTTTCGTTAAGTAACATTTTTGATCTAGCATGTGTATTCGATGCATTGTTATTTCTTACTCAAAATGTATTACATTTTTATATTAATTTTTTAATAATATTAGTTTTAAAAAAATCTCGTGCGATACACGGGATATATACTAGTATTAATAAATTATTAGTATGATTTTTAATCTATAATTCGATACATGCTCTTAAGTAAATATATATTAAATCGTCATACTTCAACTTTCTACTCATTTTTTGAAAAAAAAAAAAATGTTTCTTCGATGTTAGAATTAATGAAAAATATGGACATAATTAGAATTTCGAATATTTTTTTAATGTGTGTGAAAACAAAAGTAAATATATATCCGGTGAAAGAGATGAAGTATTTTATTCTTAATGCATTTATTATTTATGTATAATATAAGTCAAATTTAAATTTTTATTGAATTTGTCATCGGATGAATCTATGTCCAAGCATACCCACAATCTCACACATACATACAGTGGAAACTCTATAAATTAATATTACGTGGATAAGGAAAATTTATTATTTTAGAGGTATTAATTTATCTATAAATTAATAATTTATTAAGTTAAAGAGTGGTTTTCCATAATGATAAATATAAATTTGTTTTTGTCATAAAACTATAAAAGTGAGTGAAAAAAAGATTTATATATATATATATATATATATATTAGATTACATATTAGATTACCCAAAAAATGTTTTGAAGTTTGGAGTTTAACGACCATTGTTGAGAATGATATGGAGGAAGACAGCGAAAATATAATAATGGAAATATTTCAATCATCATACTATTAACAATTAGTTCATACATATTAAAATGTATTCCCTTATTAAAATAACAATCAACCCCTATATAGGTTATAAATTGTTAGTAATTATCATTAAAATTTTATAAGTTATAATTATTAATAATGATCATTAAAAGAATTAGTTAAATTAAATTATAAATTTAAAATATATCAATTAAAAAAACTGAGTGAAAATCTATATCTATATTTATACTATACTAATAGCAAAATGTTTGGGAAAAATTACAATAATGTCATTTTTCCCGCCCATTTTATTCTTTGTCCTTTTGTCCAAGTGTCAAAATGTGATTGAACATTGATTGTATTTTCTTTCTTATTTTTTTTATTTGATCATTATTATTAGTTATTTTAATGTTTGGCTTGGAGGATAATCTTCAACAATTAAATAATATTAAAAAGTAGAAGTTATGATTATATCTCCTAAATTTACATACTATAATTAGAAAGAAGTTAGTTATAAGAATTAAAAAAAACAAAAAATAAAAAGATTTATACTTTTAAGAATTGTAGGGTCCACTAGGTTGGCTATAGCCTATTGGTAGGTTATGTAGATTATTTTTGTGTTTTTTTTATATTTTATATAAATTACAATCTTTAAATTAAATCATTTTTTTATTTAATTTTTTGTTATAATCTATGATATATCAAGTTTATCATTTTTGCATCTAGAATTTAATTGTTCCTTTTACTTTGTATTCACAATTTTGATAAGGGTATAAGTGAATGAGTGTATACTTAATGCATATTAAATAAAAAATCATTATTTCAAATTAAATGATTTATTCATTTAGAATTTATGTTTAATATATGATTGATCAGTTTTATCATTTTTATTATAATTTGTTTATTGTAAATTAAAAATTTTTATTTTTATTTTAATGAGACCATGAGACAATTTTAGGGATGTAGGTTTTTTAACAAATCATAATTTCAAATTAAATAGTTTTTTCATCTAAAATTTATTGTTAATGCATGATATATCAGATTTATCATTTTTTATGAATTCTAATTTGTTAATTTACATTGCATCGTAAAAAATAACAATGTATAAATTTGATGTTTAAATTTTTGTGCATAATTATATTTAACACAATTAGAAATACAAAACAAATGACTAAATTAAACAAAGATTAGGAAATAAAAAAAATAAAATTTAAATACTGAGTTTTAGACTTTTGGAGAAATTAATTATAATGAAAAATATTTTTATATAATTGTTTGATTTATTTGTCAATTTAAGTGGGTTCAATATTCAGTTATCTACGTTATTTGAATATATATAGCAATATATTTAGGTATTTATATATTTTCTTTAATTAACTATAAATAGTTATGTTATTGGTTTGACCGAAAATTTCAAAGAAATTTAAAATTGTGAACGTCAGGGAATATGCAGCTTTGTCAATAAAATTAATCACTTATTAAACATGCATCAAAAAATACAATAGTATATTTATCATGACACTTATGTCTATATTATAAACTGCAACATGTATAACATATCTTTAGGAGTTAAAATATTTTTTTTAATATCAATTATCGTTTAACATCCATAACAAAATAAATGTTTCTCATTACTAAATTAAATTATTTTTTTTTTACAAAATTGATTAGTATATAAAATTGGTGTCATTTTTAACAACTTAATATTTTAAATATAGATTTTATAATTCATTGTTCAACAAAAATATAAATTTATATATTATTGTTTGCATTTTAAAAACATAATAATATTTAAAATGAGAAATAGTAGAGATAAAATGTCTAAGTTCTTATTGATATATAATTTAGGTTACGATAATACTATCAATTATATTATTAAAAAATTTAAAATTAATAAATTAAATTACCAACCGTGTATCGCACGAATATAATTACAGCGAAGGACTCGAGTTGGAGAGGAAAGCAAAGTCAGGGTACTCTCTGCATTGGGTAAGCTGCCGACCCGCTGCCGACCTGGGTACTCTCTCCTGAGTCTCCTCTTCTCTGATTCTCCTTCTATTGTAGCAGATTATATCTGATTCTTAGTTGAAACTTGAGTCAGATGAAACCACGCTTCTTGATTTGTTGATGTTACTAATTGATGAAAGCAATTAATTTGGAAAGTCCGTTTGGGAAACATTATACAGATTTTGATGTTGTCTGTTCATGAAACCACGGGTGGCGGGGATGCCCACGTGGCAGGGCGGGGGCAGTTTTTTCCCCATTTCGCGGGGACTGGGACGGGATTGCTCCCCGGATTGCGCCCCGCCCCGTTGCCATTCATACACCCCTCCCCCCACCCCCCGTATGAGCAGCTCTCACCTTTGCCACTCTTTTTTTCCTCTATTTTTTGATAAATGATTTAAAGTGGGAAAATATGAACAAAAATTAGGGCAAGAAAGAATCGAGAGTTGGTGTTGGAAGAAGGTATGTCTTCTTTGAATCTCTAGAGAATGGTGAACTTGAGTTGTGTTTTATTTTCGTCTCTGTTTTTGTTTTAAAGCGATTTCTGTTTCCCATGCTTGCTGCATTTCTCTAGTGTTTATTGGATGGTAATATTTGTAACCAGTTGTTTTGTTGATAGGCGATTGAGAGTGACACTGAACAAAGGTCATTTTTGATTTCAATTATATCTGCATTATTTGCATATATAAAACGGTATTGTTTGTAGTGGTTGCAGATATTGAGGGAGGCATTTCCGTAATTAAGGCTTTGCTTCATATTGTTGATGTTTGGTTTCTGTAATTTCGGATGTCAAAAGAACATGTTCAGATTTTTAGGGTTCTTTGTATGCCAAGAAATCTATGCTTTGATTGCTGTATGTTGGTGTAGTTTTGAGGGTTGAGGAGATCTTGATTTCATTGTGTTTATTTCTGTGCTTACGCTTGCTTCTCGCAAGTTTTAATCTCTATTTCTTGTCCTGTAGTAATTGTGTATAGTAATTTAATAAAACACATCATTTGTTTGAGTAGTTTAACATCTTTAGCATCACATGATGTGCACTAGAATATTGGAAATAAATAAATTAGGTCTGATATAGATTAAGTGTCTAATGATTCTATTATTTTGTATGTTCTGAGCAAATTATAATCCATAAAATGTATGTTCAATTGAGTGTTCTGAGCCATGTCTTTTTAAATGATTGGGATGAGCATATGCTTTCTTTGAGCTTTGCATTTGAAGTATTGCATTACCTTTGTGCCTTACGTGTGCTTTACATTTTTCACTACCTTGGCAGGACATCGGTTGTGCTCCTTTGCTTTTATAGAAACCTAATTGAAGAAGAAGAGCAACACTCCAATTTTACATAAGGTAATGAAGTTTGTCGAACAACATGATTATGACCACGATTCTAGCTGAGTTTTCAACTTTCGGGTGATGTAAATGTGCGGTTAAGGACAAATAATGAAAATTATATAACATCCATGTATGGTTTGAGCTAGGGTCATTGTTCTATTGTGTTTTACTACTTGAACCTAGGCTTTTATCCTCATGCATAGCACACTGCTATTAGAGAATCTAGAGCAAGTGATGGAAAGACAAGAAAAACTAAATTTGGTTGGTAATAAGAGAGACTGTTCAAGCGGATGTGTCTCACCGTATGAGAGTCTTGACATATGTATATAAACATAAATGGAGATGTTCTCACAAATTTGGATTGTGATGGTGTAGATTGGTATTTAGTCCTATTATTTAAGAAAATAAAAGAGGAAGTCTAATAACAATTTATTTAGGCCTCAAATTTGGCCCAATGGTCATCCAAAAAATGAAATTTAAATTAATCGACGCTACCTAATACCTAATTATAAATATGTAAACCTTAATCTTTTTAGTTCTTATTATATAGCTGCTTCAAGAAATCATTTTAGAAGCAGTAAACAAATATTGCAAATTCACCATCTTTGTAGATTAGTGAATTTATATATGTGTGTGTGTATGACTCTCTGTGTGTATATACATAAGTGAGTTTAGAATAGGGATTTTATCATATGTTGATATATATATATATATATATATCTCAACTAGATTGTTTTGTCTAGTTCTTGATGTTTTTTCTTGTTGAGATTTTATCAATTCTTTGCTCGATGCTCTCAACGTTCATCTGCTTTCATTCTATGATGATTGTAGGTTCTATGTAAAAAATAATAATAATGATATTGTTTGTCTTGAATTGTGTCGATGTATCTAACTTTCAACTTCCTTCTTGCCACTTTTCTTTTTCTTTTTTCGAGATAGAGAAATTTTTGATATGTCTACGACTTTGTCATAATCCATTGTTATATGATGAAATAATTTTAAAGTTGATAGATAGTGCAGTTTAAAATTACTTCTTAGCCAAATACCTATGATGATTCACAATCCATATATATATATATATATATTGACTTTGCATAATCCATTATTATATCATATGTAACCTACAATCATCATAGACAAAAAGGAGACAAACATCGAGGGAAGAATTAATGAAATCTCAACAAGACAAAATAATCTAGTTGATAAATTTGTGAATCAAGAGTCTATTTTAAAGTAATAAATCTGTATTTCAAACTCTATATATATATATATATATATATATATATATATGCACCAATTCGCAGAGATGGTGAATTTGCAATTGACCATTATTTTCTTTCAATTAAAGTTTACTCTAGAAAACCCGCTCCCCCTCCACACACACCCACATATACATACATACATATACATACATACATACATATACATATGCATTTACATATGTATAACAAATAGAACTCCATCCAGCAATACCCAAAAATTAGGGCAAGAATTAAACAACGACCGTGTGTGAGCAATCTTTAAGAAGGTATTCCTTAGTTTTTCCTTGACTGAAAGTCTTAAACTGTTTCTTTTTTTTCAATTTTCCACTGGAAAAACCTTTTTTTTTTTAGCGGATCCCCTGCTGTATAGCCTCTGTTCCTTCATAGGATCATCTTCAGAGCTTCTTGCTGCCACATTTAGTATATAAAGGGTTCAATTTGCAACCAATTGTGCCGTTGAAAAAGCAATTGAAAATGAGACCAAACGAAAGGCCCTGCAGTTATTATGATTTATAGTTTGTTTCCTTAGAAACTCCAAATGATGTGGTTTATATTTATACTGATGTTGTTTGTTTAGCTGATGACTTGTAATTTAGGGTGCTTAATAGATTGTATTCAGATTATTACTTGTATGTTTTTTCCATGTCAAATAATATTATTCCCGTATTATTGAATATAGGTCTCATATATATATATATATATATATAAAGTGTTTCATGATTGGTAATTTTTCTCTTTCTTTCAATGTGTAGATGTAATGCTAAGATGTGTTTATCTATTGACTATTTTTATTATTTTATTTATTTACTTGTTTTGTTTGTGTTCTTTGTAGTCAGAGGCATTTCGTCAAGCAGTTTGTGTTCTTTAACGAACCCTTGCAATGGATGGTATGTAAAGTTTCTTCCTTTTATTTTCTTTTTGGCATGTGTTTCTGTACAAACAACTTGGTCTTTTTGGAGCATTGGCTATCATATTGAATTATTGAAGACACTTGAAGATATACTGTGTAGGATATGCTCAACTTGGAAGATTTAATGAAGTGGTGAAATTTGGTTGAGAGTTTTGTAATTGTTGTTTTTTGTTATGTATGTGTGTAGTCGATTCGAAGCCTGGCATGGAGGAGACTATACTGGTGGGTGATGATCTGATGCTGGGGCCTCCTTCACCAATCATTCCGCCTGAAATAGCTTCTCATGTAGTCGAAGGTGTTGATTTGTGTGATGGAATATTGCGGAATCTATTCCTATGTAAAGTCTTCATCTTTGTCACATTTTTCGTTTTCTTTTCCAAGGAAAGTAATGGGAGATCAAGGAATAATCTCAATTTCAGAATTTTTAGTTGATGCTTATCCATTTTTATTTATTATGTGACCCAGGCCTACAAATTAATGATATTGAGCCATTTTGTCAAGATGAGATCGCATTGTATCGGCAGTGTGCAGAGAGGAGGGTGAGTTTTGGTAATGAACTGCATGCTTAATCTCTCTCTTGTGAAGTTTCTTGCCTAACTATACATGGAAGAATCACCAACATGTAGGATAAGGAACTTAGACAGCGGTTACAAGATAGCGAGCAGAAATTAGGGATGTCTATGCCTTTAGAGCTAGCAAAAGAAAGATCTAATCAGTTGGAAGCAGAAGCAACATCATTGGAGAGGTATGGCTGCTACAGCTATTAATACATTCTCAACGACTTGTATCCTTATAAATTAGGACTCACTTGCATGACGTTCTTTGAATGGTTAAACACTGTGTTCTTTCTTTATCTTTATTAAAAAAAATTGGTGTCAAGTTTGGAAAGAAGCAAGCAGAACAGATAATCATGTTCTTTATTTATTCGTCTTTAAACTGTTAGATTATATGAATTTTTTGTAAGTATATCCCGAAGTTTTTTATCCATAGACTAAGACCTAAAGATTTTATCCTACGATGCAACTCAAATGCATATGTTCCCATGCATCACTTTATTCTTGTGAGCATCTTATTACAGGATAAATATTTGCAATGATTTATTATATGTGATAATCATCACGACATCATCTTAAGGCACACCATATTGCTAACTTGTCTGCCACGACATAGCTTGCTTATCTCATTTTCTTTTTGCTCTGTAAAATTTAACCACATGTCTGTTAAAAAAATAAGAACCTAGTTATATCATATGCGTGTGGACTTGAGAAAAGGCGAGAAACATACATTATAATCGGTCCCAACTCTTATCTGCAAACTCTCTTGATCGAGTAGTAATATATGAGGTTGTAGCTAGTTTATTACCTTGCTAGCTGGCTTACATGTTAGAATTGTTGATTTTTTAGCCTCGTTTCTTGCATTTTCTCGGTCTTGTAGACGCTTAATATTGGCAAGTGGAGTTGAAGGTATGGAAGGATTTCGACAAAGATGGAGTCTCCATGGTCGCCTTACTGATACAAAGTAATGTTTTTTTTCACATTCTAAACGCAAGTTTAATGGCAACTACACTCGTTGCTCGCTGACTATCCGCAACATAATATGTTTGTGTCATTGTTATTGTCTTGTAGGAAGAGGCTGGAAGCCCTGAATAAGGGAATGGAGAACAGAAAGATAGATGAATCAGTTAGAGAATCTACTACCAAGAAGAAGAGATGGTTCTTCTAGTCCAGTTATATATGATTAAAATCCCTCTTGTTATCACATAAATGTTGTTGGATTAAGAAGTAACCATTATATTATTTTCTTGTACGATTTGTTATGAAGGTTAGAATAAAAGGAACAACTTCAAATATGGTCGTTTTATACTTTGCAATTGAACATTGAACTTTAAGTTCACAGTTTTCATTTCTGATCATTTTAAAGCTAAACTTGTCTCAAAAATATATATGTTAATTACCAACATGCAATTTTAAATACAATTATCATCCATATGAAAATTTACATATTAATAATTAACTTATATAATTTGAACTCCACGTTAACAATTGAAGCGTGAAAACCGAAATATGTTCACATTTGAAAGTCGTTGTTTATTACTTGTATAAGCTTCTCTTGGTTACTAAACCTCTTCAACACACGCTTTTCCTCTTCATCTATCATCTGCATATTCTTCTGCTATTTCATATCTGCAAAAACCATGTAAATCTTCATCATTATTACTATTTAACAATAAATAAAATACTAAAAATCAAAGTCGAAAGATAGAGAATCAAAAATCTAATGAGGTAAATATAGATGACTAAATATCTATCGAGTTAAATATAGATGCCTCAAAAGTTATTTCCCCATATAATATATTATATCATTGTTGTTTGCATATTTGGCACGGCACCTCCAACTGATCTCTCCTAATTGATGTTGTGTAATTTCAAAAAATAATTCATTTCAAAATTCAATGTTATAATTTTCTTTATATTGTATTTTAATCTAATCAATGTTTATGCAGTTTTAAATAACATATTAATCAAAACTACAACATTATATTTTATATTAACTGAGATGATCACGAAATTAAATATAAATTATTTGATTGTTTCATTTGCTAACTTCTATCTATTTAAACCTGAGTGCTACATGAGTCTATATTGGTGAATTATATATAACACACACTACACTATATACAACCTTAACAATTTTTGAAATCATTATTTTAATTGATTTCTCACATTATTCAACACATCCATGATTTTTTTTTTCTTTGGTTTGCCTATTAATTTATTGTCTCTAACAACCATCAATTTTACTTTCAATTATATGATAAAAAATGAAAGTCCAAATTATTTAAATAAATTTCATGAAATTTATTTTACAACAATTTTAATTGATTTCTCACATTATTCAACACATCCATGATTTTTTTTTTTCTTTGGTTTGCCTATTAATTTATTGTCTCTAACAACCATCAATTTTACTTTCAATTATATGATAAAAAATGAAAGTCCAAATTATTTAAATAAATTTCATGAAATTTATTTTACAACATAAATTAAAGGCAAAAAACGAAGAAGAAATTATTCAGTTTCATTAATGAATAAGTTTGAAAAGTTTGAACAATCATTTTCCATCAACTCATTTTTATTTCATTCTTACTCTTTTTTATTTATTTGTAATTTTTTCTCTAAACTTTTAAATCTAACAAATTTGAAATATGTAAATAACTTATAATATTGAAGTTTTGCATATGTTATTTAGAGAATTTAATTAAAACTTCTATTTTATTTCATAATATTTTCCAGTGATATAAAATTTGAAGCAGTGAATTGAATTATATATATAAAAGTATGGTTTGCACCCTCAATTGTTTGACAAGTGGCATTTTACAATGTTGCCAAGTGTCACCTTTAAGTGTTTGACAAGTGACACTTTACAATGCTGTCAAGTGTCCTTCCTTAAAAATTATTTTATTTATAAATTATATATATAAAAGTGTGGTTTGCACCCTCAAGTGTTTGACAAGTGACATTTTACAATGTTGCCAAGTGTCACCTTTAAGTGTTTGACAAGTGACACTTTACAATGTTGTCAAGTATCCTTCCTTAAAAATTATTTTATTTATAAAATATCAAAATATTAATATCAATTAAATACACACCCCACTACCCTACAATAATAAAGTGCTTGGAAAAATTAAATATGTAACTTACAAATGTTTGTTAATGTTGTATTATTTTTTTCTTTTTTGTTTTACATAAAATCTTTGGTGTGAAACTTGAATAATTGTTTTTGTTCAACATTTCAATTTCAAAAAAATAAAACAAAATTTGAAGAGTAATTTTGCTACTACTTTTTAAGGAATTAAAATAAATAAATAAAAGATATTTGAAGGTGCTAATAATATTTTACAAAAGAACATTAAAGTAGTTCAAACTCAAAAAAATAAAAACCTTTAGAGAAAAAATTATTTAGAGGATTCAAGAAAAAAATAAAATATAAATATTAGAATTCGGTACTGTCAGACATAAAATAAAATAATGTACTTTAAAATTGTAATTTAAACTATGAAACATATTGCTAATGACATTACCAAAAATAGGTGTTAAAAAACTTTAAGATATGTGAGATTGAAACATATTTGTCATTAGATAATGAAAAGACATGCAATTTGATAATTTTGTGTTTGTTAGAAATTTTAAAGGGTATTACAAAAAAATAATTTCTTGGAAAAAAATAAATATGTAAGTTACAAGTGCTTGCTAATGTTGTATTATCTTTTTTACATGAAATCTTTGGTTTCAAACTTGAATGATTGTTTTTGTCCAACATTTCAAATTGACAAAAAAAAAAAAAAGTAAGCAACAATGTGCAAACATTAGTTCGGTATCATGTATTAAATAAAAATAATGTACTTTGAAATTGTGTTTAAACTCTAAAACAATATTATTAATGACATTAGCAAATAATAAGTGCTTAAATTTTTTTTAGGATATGTTTAGGTTAAAACATATGTAAATTATTTGGCAAGTATGAAAGTGAGTTAAAAGGATGAATTTTGATAATTTTGTGTTTGTTTAGAGATTTTAAAAAGTAGGATTACAATTAATATGTCATCATATAGGGAATTATAGCAAAAATAGACGATGTACTGTTATTTTATCTTTAAAAAAAAGAGCTAATATTTTCAGTTTAAATTGTAAAAAAGTAGATGATAGTAGACAAAAAAAAAAAAAAGAATAGTTATAAGATTCTGCAAACAAATAACATGATTCGGATATTGGTAATCCAAAATCCAAACGTGCACATTCAGTCCAACCACCCCCTTAAACAATCGAGAAATTGTATTAAAATATTACAATATGTAACAATTTGTTAAGACTAATAAAAAGATCACAAAAAGAACACAATTACAAAATAAGCCAATACATAAAGCTAATAATAATTGCACTTAGGACAAACATTGAACAAAACAGATGTTTTCGAGCGATAAAAATGAGATATATTATATACTTTTTACAGAAATATATGAAAATACCTAATGAATAATTAAAACATCTATTAAGAACTATATATTAACAATTTTGTGTTAAAGAATAAATGAAAAAAATTATTAAAGAAAACAATAAGACTCTGTTTGGATAGAGTGATTTCAAATCCAGAATTTGAAATGTGTGGATTTCAAATCCTTTCAAGTTTGAGTGGATTTGAAATCCATCAAAATGACTCTAAAATTAGCTCAAAATGAAAACTATGAATTTTAAATTCATATCCAACCAAACACTATCAGTGGATTTGCTACTAAAATTTTTAAATCCCTTCTCAAATCCACATATTCAAATAGACCCTAAGAAATATTATTTTAAAAATAAAGAAAAAATATTACACTTATGTAAAATTTTACTAATCATATAATAATAAATAATAATTATAAAATAAAAAATGAGATAAGTATTAAATAAAACACGTGGTAATTCATGTTCAATTCTATTTTAACTACTTTTGAGCTTAATTAGTGCAACTTTTCTTGATTTACCAACCCATATAAGTTTATTTTAAGAGCAAATGTGCCAAATTACACGATTATTTTTAAGAAATTGACTTTTCTAACATTGGATATAACAAAAAGTAATTTTCTACCACAAAATATAAGAAAATTACATTTTCTACACTATTTTGACTCGGTCATGGAGAAATCATTGAGTAATGATGGCTTGATGATATATTCAATTTTATTTATACTTATTTAACAATTGTTTTATCCAACAATAATTTATATAATTAGTAATTTATATAATTTATAATGGTTCGATTAATTAGTACGAGAACCACTATAATATGTTAATCGAAGCACAATAATTTATACTTAATTTAATAGAATTACTGAATATAATTTAGGTGGTTCGAGTGGTTCGATCACTAGTGTAAAAAACCATTTTTTTTCCAAAGTGATCGAACCACTATGTCAAATTCATAGTGGTTCGATCACTAGTGTAAAAAACCATTTTTTTCCAAAGTGATCGAACCACTATGTCAAATTTATAGTGGTTCGATCACTAGTGTAAAAAACCAATTTTTTCCAAAGTGATCGAACCACTATGTCAAATTCATAGTGGTTCGATCACTAGTGTGAAAAGCCAATTTTTTCCAAAGTGATCGAACCACTATGTCAAATTCATAGTGGTTCGATCACAATTGTGAAAAACCAATTTTTTCCAAAGTGATCGAACCACTATGTCAAATACATTGTGGTTCGATTAATAGTGTTTTAAACTAATTTTTGAGGTTCCCGACATATAAATTGGCTCGTGTATAAAAGTATAGTCCACTTACAGTTTAATTTTGTTTTTTAGTAATTAACAGTATTTTTCACTTTAATTTCCACGTTTCACAGTAAATGTTCAGATGTTTGTTGTCACAGTTTATTTCACTTTAATTTTCAATCCATAGTCAAGATATTCACGTGTTGGAATTAATGTTGATTTGAACATTCATTCACGGATTGCTCAATTCTCATCTATTTAAGTGAGAATGAGTTTCCAACACTCATAGCACAAAATCATGAGTTATACTGGGTGTGAAGAATTTGAAGAATTATCAAGTAACTTATCTCTCTTTTGTTTTTTTATATCATTTGTTTTATCCAGTAGTTATATCGAATGTTTTAAATATTCTAATTTCATTCCATTTTCAGATCGTATTATCGAAAATGTCTTATTCGGTGGTGGTTTCGTTCGGAGGCCATTGGGAAGGTATTCAGTACGTAAATGGTTCCCAAGAGTTGATCAATCTTCCAAGACTCATGTACATGGATTTATTGACCTCGATTCATGGGATCGTGCTTGCCGACTTAAACTATTGGAGATATGTGATTCATGCGCTAACTGACTGTAACGGCAGATTGAAAAAAAAAATCAAGACTGATTCTGATTTAGAAGAGGTTTTTTATTCAGATGATTCTCTTTTGGTTGTTTTCGTTTCGCTAAACAGGGTTGATCTTGGAGTATCCGCGGATCGTCCTATCAGGATCAACAAGCTTTAGTGGATGAGCATGAAAATCAAAGTTCTCAACCTTTTTTTCCCTTCAGCTTTGGAAGTCCTTCGACCTATAATGTCAATACTGTACATGAATTCAGCCCTGTACCTATTCCTACTGGACTCCATAACGATGAAGAATTCTACTCGAAATGGGATTTGGCCTGTCGGAATCGAACCACTGAAGCCGGTACGTCTTCGAATGAGCGTTAGGCACCCCGGTCATCATCATGGGGGAGAGATAATAATTTTCAGTTTCTCGACCTGAATAGTCCTGCTCCAGGGTTCGACGAGCGAGGCGTTTGCGGAATTTTGTGAGTACACAATGCAGCCGGAATGGTATGTTCCCGATATGGACGGATTTGATGAGCCAGAATCCGGGGATCTTTTGCAGGTCCCGCATGGACTTGAAAAAGGCTCGGTGTATAACAGTAAGTCCAATTTAAAAAATGCAGTCGGGATGTACCATTTGGAGAATCAGGTTGAATATCGGGTCCTATATTCGGATAAGCACAAGTGGAATGTGAAATGCAACCACGACGGGTGTCGATTCGTACTTAATTCATCTGCGAAGCACGGGATCTGGAAAATCTCCAAGGCTGTAATGCCGCACAGTTGTGAACATGACTTAAACACCCGCGCATCCCGCAGAATCCCTTCCTCGGTGATTGGTGAATACTACGTTGAGCAAGCCAGAAAAGAAAATTCCAATCTTGTGCCGAGGGCTATGATTCAAGAAATGGGTCAACGATACGGTCTGAACCTTAGCCTGAAAGTCGCAAGAAAAGCGAAACGTCACGCTATGTACAAGGCGTATGGCGATCCGAAGCAATCATTTTGCTTGCTCCCATTGTATTTGCTCGAGTTGATGGATGCCAATCCTGGAACTTACACTGCATTGGAAACACACTCGTCCGGTAAATTCAAGTTCGTGTTTTTTGCCTTGGCTGCATCAATTATTGGATTTCAAAATTACGGTCGTCCTGTTATAGTTGTTGACGGTTGTCACTTGAAAGGCTCATATAGAGGTATTGGCTTTGTTGCGGTGACAAAAGATAGGAACGACCAAATTTTCCCCCTTGCAGTTGGAATTGGAAACATCGAGAATGATGAGTCATGGTCTTGGTTCATGAAACATGTTAGGGAAGCATTTGGATGCCCAAATGACCTACTCATCGTTTCTGATCAACACGCAAACATAAGTAATGCGATACATGAGAACTTCCCTGAGGCCACGCATGGACTATGTTGTTACCATATTAGGCAACATTTGGCCAAACATGGGTCGCATTTGGTCAATCTGTTCCAAAGAGTTGCATACTGTTATGATCCAAATGAGTTCGATGGGTAAGTTTATCCCCATATAATTATTTACACTACGTATTAAAAAATAACAAATTGACGTAAAGTGTGCTTTGCTTTTTTTAACAGGTACATGTCAGCCCTACGTGACAGTCTACTGATGGGTGCAATCAATACATTGCAGAATGCCCAGGAAACGAGGTGGTCTCGCGTAAAATGTCAAGTACGACGATACAGTTTCATGATGTCGAATGCCGTGGAGGTTTGGAATGCATGACTCGTTTTGGCAAGAAAGTTACCTGTTTTTTCCTTCCTAGAAGCTGCTCGACGGATTATGGAGAAATGGTTTGTCAAACGGAGACAAATGGCGGACGAAAGGGATCACTCTCTCACGAAGTACGTTCACGACAAGTTAATCGAGCGGCAGCGGCTTGGTCGACAAATGGATGTCTCTGAACTTGGGAGAAATAAATTCAAGGTTGTTTCTAATGGTAAACTCCATGTGGTGGACTTGGACCATCATATGTGCACATGTTGGGAGTTCCAAAGCGAGTTAATTCCTTGCTCACACGCATGTGCTGCCATCAGGTCCGTCCACTTTTTGATCTTTGACTACAATTCTCTCGCACAGCTTTTGATTTTTGTTTGGTTTCACAGTTTTACGAAACGGTCGGTGATCAATTACGTGTCGCCTTATTACACGACCGGATGGTTGAGGGGAATGTGGGCCACTGAGGTTATGCCTGTACAAGAGCCACAATACTGGAAACAACACGATGTCATTCATCTACAACTTTGTACGGCTCCAGATAATCCAAGACAGGCCGGTCGACCTAAAAGTACCCGTATACCTTCTACAGGTGAACATTCTACTGGACGTCCTCGAAGGAGTGGGACATGCGGACGATGTGGAAGAGCTGGTCACAATAGGGCTACTTGTACGGAGTACATTCCCCAAAGTTCACACCCTATTTTGGATGAGCTTGAGGTGGATGATCCTACCACTAGTGGTCACGTACCTACAAGGAGGAAAAAAAAAGACATGTTCATTGTGCGGTTCAAATTCACATATAAAGAGGAGGTGCCCAACGTATTTGGCACAACCTTGAGACACAGTTGTAGGAGTACATATGTATATGCTTGCGAAGAAAATCTTTAACATATGTAAATGCCAATGATTCTATAAAACTGGAAAGTACTTTGAGATAACACTGTAATATGTATTCGTTTGTACATGATAATACGAAAAATACATATGTATATGCTAATCAAGAAAATCTGGATCTACAGTGTCCTCAGATGTGGAATACTTGTACACTGCTAGGGCCATATCTCTCCGAAGTGCATCTATACCTTTCCTTTTTGTAAATTTCGGGCTTGGGTATATTCCTGTTATCATGCTCTCTGCTGTAATCAGACTTCAGGCCCCACAAGATATAGGATCCTCCTGCACGTAACACTTGTCAATACTCATCTGCCCCAGTTCCCACTCAATATCAGTCCCTGGAACCGGGATATGTCCAGTCCCACATCGTTTAGCGTCCTGATAAAAACCGACTTTGTCCAACACCTGAGGCAAAAGACGACGTATACCAAGAGTTTGATTACAGCGCAACTCCACTACCTCTTCGGTGTACGCATGTCTCATGCTGTAGAACAGAGTAAGGGAGCAGTGCCTGAAGTCAATGAATGCAGCAACCCAGTGACCGTTCAGGTTCAGAACAGTGACGATGAAAGAGTCATGTAAATTACGTAAGCCACTCAATATTAGTCAAGTCGATGATAGCCTAACAAACTGTAGTGTACATATTGTTAATAAAGCTGATTCGTTGTGAAAAAATGAGACTTACGCCCAATTCCAGTTTGGCCCATTCCTTGACGTCCAACCACCGCGGCTTCATACCTAAAACGTAGTGGATGAGTCGAGTTAGGGACGTGAACGTGAAATCCTCTCTCTCAGTTCGTTCAGCGTATTTCTGCTCATCAGTCTCTCCACTGTGGCGTTCTTCCAAAATACCTTGTGCCGCAATCTGGATTTGTTAATAAAACATTCAAGAAATAAGTGAGGCCATGGAACTTTTTTGCGTAATAAATTTTTTACAGGTAATTCATCTCGCAATTGAAAAGAGGGACTCACCCCGAACCCAATGTCGACAATCTGAATACCCTGCTTGAAATCTTCCTGTACACCAATAACTTCTGGGGCACTCTGTAGAATTCCGAGGTATGCATCCATTTGCTGTCATGAAGTAAAATCAATTAATAAAGACAAAAAAAAAAGTTAGACAAATATTAAGACAGCCAATTTGAACTTATGATTCCAGACTAACCGAATTGTCCATAGCTTGTCTAACGTCGAGGAAATGACGAAACCAACTCGGGCCCACACCCACACTAATCCCCACATTCCGCCTGCAAGACAACGCATTCTACATAAGTGATTGGTATTGATTACGGATCAACGCTAATTCAAGATAACTTGTTTTCAAACACTTACTTTTCAGCAATACGGTCATCTTTGGCACAGTACGCCCGGAAATCTGACAATTTGGTATTCATTCTTCTAGAAGGCTCATTCCTAAGGAAGGGACTGCGAACATGTTGAGACGGACGACGCTCTCTCACAGCACGGACCGGCCTACTAGTGGATGGTCTACGAGGAGGCGGTGTCTCAGATGGATGCTCGGGAGATGATGCACTGGATGGGGAAATATGAGCACCCCCGAGATGCGATGGGGTAAACTGTACGGGTGTCTGCAGAGTGTACCTTACAGCAGATGGAGGCTTGCTAGGCACAAATGTAGGGGGATCCATCTGTGCAGCTGTCCCAGGATGAGGAGGTGGACTGTTCTGTGCATCAACTGCAGGTACACTCTGTGACGGCCAAGTGCCCCATTCATGATCTGGCCTAGGCAACTGATACCAAGCTGGCTCTGTGGACGACTCAGACGGATAATATCTCTCGTGATAGGAAGTCCTAACGGGACTTTGATGCCCGTAGCTGAAGAAGCTATCAACGTAAGTCTCTAACCGCTGAGCCTCTGAATCCACATACTCCCGTAGTTGCCTATTCTGCTCATCGTATCGATGGGCCTCTGAATCCACGTACTCCCGTAGTTGCCTGTTCTGCTCGTCGTAGCGTAGGGCCTCTGAGTCAACATACTCCCGGAGTTACCTATTCTTCTCGTCATAGTATTGCTGTAGGTGAGTACTTACCTGGTCAATTCTCTCATCCACATAACCGGTCATCTGAGAATCTAGGAATCGGGAGCAGACTCAGGCTGTGGACGATCAGCTACAACTGGTATGTCGTGCTGGGAAAAATGTACAGGTGGTCCATCAGCTCGCTCCTCATCCTGGGACTCCTGTGCTTCTTCAACCATCGGTGTTTGCATAGCCGGACGTGTGCGGGTCCTTGACCTTCTGGAAGCACGAGCAGGCCTCGAAGTGGATGGACGATCGAAATCGGGCTCAGCCTCTGAATCCACGGGGTGCCTAGCTCCTCCAGGTTGTGTTCGCCGACGAGCCACTGCACCACGTAGTGGACCATAACGAGGTGGAGGGGGCTGAACGCCTGTAAATATGTCGAGGTCGACGCCCATCAAGTACGGCTTGACCCACTCATCTGGTGTCGCATCTAGGGTCTCGAAGCACTGAATACCCTGTTTTACAAGAACCCAATTTCAGGTTTTATTTGAACAAAGAAGATTAAATAACAAACAAAAGAGTCTAGTGTAAGAAAACAAGGGTCATGCAAATACCTGACCGTCCAGTATGGTCGACAGATCAATCTCCGCTACGTTGAGGGACCACTTTAAACATCGAGACATGGACAGGGGCGTATCCAATCGGTGCCCGACGAAGGTGGACGTGAATGGGATCGCCTCAAGTGCCCATATCTGTTATTTTTTACAGGACGTAATTTATATGTTATTGAAAAAATTGAAAAATTTATGTAATGTAGATGAAATGAACATTATCAAATTTACCAGTAGGGCTGTCGAGAATCCATAGAAGTGGTACTTCGGTGTAGTACGTCCCTGTGAGAGGGTAGTGGGAACCTTGTCAATGTATTTTAAAAGGTTCAGATATGAAAACTTGCCTCATGGGAAATTCTCCCACTGCTCATCATTCTCGACAAGAACCCACACCCATGGTTCCACGACAGACTTTCCCGCATCCACACCCATAAGTATGCACTGCAGTATCAAGATCTTCGCAATCCTGATACTGTCCTGTCCAGAATGTCTCCACTCCCCGTTGGACAATCTATCTAGTAACTCGTTGACCTTCACTCTTGACGAATTACCGTGAACTCTGTAATAGAGTGAGTCCTCGTCTGGCTGGTAGACTGCCGAAGGATTAAAATCGGAAGTGCCGAAACGCAACCCAGTAACCAGTGCGAACTCCCTCTTCGAGAACCGGCAAAGGCGACGGTCTCGGCCAACATGGAACCATCGCTCATCAGCTGGAACTGCTCCACCATGCACCTGGCGTGTCATAAGGGCATGTAGAAACTGCTTGCTGATCATCCTTTCGGTGTCCCACAGCAGGAAGTGTCCAAAACACGTCCCAAGAAACTCCTGCTCACACTCCGGTCCTATGCTACGCAATTCTGCCCTGATATCATCAATGATACTGAGACGAACATAGCCGACTACGTAGGCTATAGTACCCTGTAAAGCCTCACGTACACATACCGGCTCGTACTATATATTATTAAAATTCAATCAGTATACACTAAAGTAAATTAAAATATATACAATTATTTAATAACTACCATTGCACAAAAATATATACGTGGCAACCTAAAATGTAAAAATTTTGCCACAAATCATAACACATTTGAATATTTAAATACTACCCTAAAATTCAGTTTAAAATCATGTAATTTCTTGACCCTCATTTTTTCCCTAATAATCGAACCACTATCAATAATCGAACCACTATCAATATATCAATAAGTGTTATTCAAGCTATTTCAAAGGTATATACGACAATTGTAATAAAAGGTTTACACTATTAATCGAACTATTAATTGAACTCAATCCCCTATAAAATAATCCTACAAAATTGGGTTCAACACGATAGTTAAAAATTAATAGTACAAAATTGGCCTTGTTTAATTGTTCAATTTTTATAAATTGGTTTAATCTCACTATTTTGTAGGATTTATTAAAGCTAATTGGTTTCAATTAATAGTTCGATTAAACCAAGTGTATTAAATTTGGTGTGTATTCGAGAAATGGTTCGATACAAACTATGTCATTAAATTAGTAGTTCGATTAAACAAGGAAACCACTATGTATTAAATTGTATTAAACTAGGATTAAAGGCTGTATATATTTTTTTACATTATTTAGCAATATACAAGCAATTTTCAACATTCAACAATTCAAACACCCAAACTTTTGCAACAATAATCGGCAATTTTCAAAATTCAAACAATAGTGTAATCAACAATTCAACAATAGTGCAAAAAATTGAAAACAATTGAACAATTCAACAATAATCGGCAAACACCCAGATGTATTCAAAAAAGCCGAAGCAATCAACAATAGTGCAAATTGGGAAAATAATTCAAAGCAAAAAAACAATAAACCCTAATTGCAATCATTAGTCAACAAATTAAACAATTCAAAGCTATAAATCCCCAAGTGGTTCGAACCATACTTCAACAATTCAAATCAAAAAATATATGGGTTAAATACCTCGTCACCCATTGCACAATCCCTTCAAGAAATTCTTCAATCTTCTTGCCAAATTTTCAATCACCAAAACTTGTTAAAAGCCAATGCTTTTTTTGTACACAATTCACCCTAAAGACATGTTCGAATTTTATTAAAATGAAAGACTTGAAAATAATTTCAACATTTAATCGTATTAATCGAAAGACATGTACAAAAAAAAAAACTTACCAATCGACTTCAAGGTTTGAAAGAGAGAAGAAGAAAGAAGATTTTTGAGAAGAAATTTGAGGAAGGAGGCGCCCAAAGAGCAAGATTCTTTGTCAAATAGTGCTAGGGTTTACATTTGGTTTGGGGTCAAAATGTAATAAAATTTCTGTTTTCATGGGGTCTAACTGAAAATAAAAAAAAATTGGCATAGTGGTTCGATCACTTTGGAAAAAAATGGTTTTTTACACTAGTGATCGAACCACTATGAATTTGACATAGTGGTTCGATTACTTTGGAAAAAAATGGTTTTTTACACTAGTGATCGAACCACTATGAATTTGACATAGTGGTTCGATCACTTTGGAAAAATTGGTTTTTTTCACTCGTGATCGAACCACTATGAATTTGACATAGTGGTTCGATCACTTTGGAAAAAAATGGTTTTTTACACTGGTGATCGAACCACTATGAATTTGACATAGTGGTTCGATCACTTTGGAAAATATTGGTTTTTTACACTGGTGATCGAACCACTATGAATTTGACATAGTGGTTCGATCACTTTGGAAAAAATTGGTTTTTTACACTGGTGATCGAACCACTATGAATTTGACATAGTGGTTCGATCACTTTGGAAAATATTGGTTTTTTACACTGGTGATCGAACCACTATGAATTTGACATGGTGGTTCGATCACTTTGGAAAAAAATGGTTTTTTACACTAGTGATCGAACCTTGTCAATGAATTTGACATAGTGGTTCGATCACTTTGGAAAAATTTGGGTTTTTACACTATTAATTGAACCACTCGAACCACCTAAATTATATTCAGTAATTCTATTAAATTAAGTATAAATTATTGTGCTTCGATTAACATATTATAGTGGTTCTCGTACTAATTAATCGAACCATAATTTATAAATTATATAAATTACTAATTAGAGTTGTTGGATAAAACAATTGTTAAATAAGTATAAATAAAATTGAATATATCATCAAGCCATCATTACTTAATGATTTCTCCATGACCGAGTCAAAATAGTGTAGAAAATGTAACTTTCTTATATTTTGTGGTAAAAAAACTACTTTTGTTATATTCAATGTTAGAAAAGTCAATTGCTTAAAATTTTTTGTGTAATTTCGGTTGGGCTCTCTTTATTTTAAGGGTTAGCTACTTGAAATACCCAATGTAAGATAAAAATTATTTAATTTACCCACCTATATAACATATTATCATCAAATACCCACTTTTTATAAAGAATGTCATAAAATACCCACTTTTTATAAAGAATGTCACAAAATACCCACTTTTAGTATAGGGCTTCCCGAGACCTTGACACCTTTCGGGAAACCCTAAAAATATAGAGTTTCCCGAAACCTTCCTTTCGGGAAACCCTAAATTTTTAGGGTTTCCCGAAACCTTTCTGAAGATTTCGGGAAACCCTATATTTTTAGGATTTCCCGAAAGGTGTCAAGGTCTCGGGAAGCCCTATACTAATTTACACTAAATTATTTAAAAAATTATGTAAAAAATTTTAAAAATTAGGAATTGGTAAATTATTGATTGGTTAATATTTTAGACTTAGTTTTTAAACATTTCTAAATATTAACCAATCAACAATTAACTAAATGTGAAATAAAAAGCAAAATAAAAATCCGTAAATAAAACATGAAGAAAAGTAAAAAATAAAAACAATGAAATAATTTACCAATTATTGACTGACAGTAAAATGAAAAGTGGGTATTTTGAAACATTTTGTTATATAATTGGGTAAATGGTGACAATTCAGTATATTGGTGGGTAGAATAATCACAATTTATATAATATTGGGTATTACAAAACATTTCCTCTTATTTTAATGTCACAATTATTCTTCTTTACCACATTAAAGTCAAAATAAATACCGACTACTGGTCTCAGTCTCTTACCAATTATCAATTATTGCACATTATTTTGGTCATTATTGTCGGCTGGATGGTCTTAGTCCATAGCTGGCGATAGCTAGTTTCTTGAGTTTTGTAATATTATTTCAGCAATATATCATTGATTAATGCAAGTTGTAGATTAAAATAAACATAATGCTTGATTCAGTAGAGTTGACATATAATTACTTCTGCATCTTGGATTGGAAGCCATTGTTTGATCATTTCATCAGTTCAAAAGTGAGTTTGGCAAGAAATTATGGCTGCTTTTGTTGCTGTGAATTCTTTGGGTGTCGGTACAGGTAACGTTATAGAACGTTTTGGTCTCGTGTTAGCTGATTATTATCCCGACTTGTTGGAAATGGTAGAAATTACAGACAAGGAGTTGAAGTCGTTTAAAAAGTTTGTAGAAGGATTGGATATGAGGAGCAGGATGAGGATGAGGATGAGTGCTTCGCTTCAACGAATTCCAGAGGCAACAAAACGATATCATGAAGCGTTTGATATCTACCGAAAATCTCAAGATGACTCAGATATGGAGGATTTGAGACAAGAAACTTATTCCTTGATAGACACATTGAAGAAGACAAAGGAGGAGTATCTGAAACTAGATGAGGCTATCGTGGATTCGGGTGGAAACAAGTCGGAGATGGTTGGATTATCTGATAAGTATAGTCTACTCAAAACATACCTTACTTATTACTGGTTGAATCATCTCGTAATCACACTTTTTGGGATGGCGGGTATTGGCAAGACCCTTCTTGCTAAGAAAGTTTTTGAAGATTTAGATATTTTGGAATGGTTCGAGTGTCGTGCTTGGGTAACAGTGGGCAGAAAGTATCAACCAGAAGAAATTACTGAATCCATTAAAGCTCAGTTGGACATTGGTGCGCATGATATGAGAGAGAGTTTAATGGGTAAGCGATACTTGATCGTGTTGGATGATGTATGGGATTTTGAGTTGGTCAATGAGTACTTGGAAACCTCATTTCCGGACACAAATAACGGAAGTCGAGTGTTGGTTACAACTAGAATTGGAATCCAACACAACTCCTTTTCTTATTACCCCATTGAATTGCTTTATTGGTCCACTAAGTACTATGCTGCAAATTTCATCATTTTATTTGATTTTGAATGAATACTATCTTCCAAAAAAATTCATCATCCAAGTCTCATGATATTTCTGGTCTTGTGATGATAGCATATTGAATTTGGATGGACCTTATTTGGCTCTGTGTATTGCCGAGGAAGTAATGATATATGTTATGTTGACTAGCAAGAATTTGCTCTTGAATTGCTAAACCCCAATGAACTCACAAGTAGTTGTGCTACCTTTTGGATGACTATGCTCTTGAGGCTTGTTTCAAACCATATGTATATATATATATATATATGTCCGATTTGCAACCAATCCCTTGTCGTCACTTGCAGATTATTCTTCTAGTTGTTCCATGTATATCTTCATTTAAAAAAGCATTGTGTCAATGCCAATCTATCTGATGTATTGTGGTGTGGGATAGAGCAACTATTATTTAGTATGTTTTTAATTTTTCTGCAATGATTGGTTTATGTTTAAATGTTAAAGGGGAAATTGATTCTAGGGACATTCAAGTAAAGACGTTCAAACGGTTCTGAAAACCGAAACTGGGGCGGTTCGAACCACCGGTCAACGGTTCCGCGAACCGTTGACCCGGTTTCGGTTCCGAATCGGAACCGCGAACCGTCGGGGGGCGGTTCGGTTCCGGTTCCAATTTTTGCAAACCGGCGAACTGGCAGTTTTTACAATTTTTATTTTTTTTGAATTTTTTTGAATTTTTTTACTTTTTTTTAAATTTTTAAAATTTTTTTTATGACATTATGACACAAAAATGATCTAGAGGTAACCCTACTCAAGAGTTAGACTTTTATTTAAATGCTACTTATGAATCTATTGCTTTTGAGACTTCAAGTGATTTGTTGAAGTGGTGGTCACGAAGGTCCACCATGTATCCTATTCTAACCATTATTGCTAAGGAATAATGGTTTTGATTCCTTAATTTGATTCCTTAATTTGATTCGAATTAAGGATACGTAGTCAATTTCATTATAAGTTTGGAATTGAATTTCATTTCCAAACTTAGAATGAAACTCAAGCTCTTTCAATTTTTTTCCCCTTCTCTTTAATCTTTAGATAAACTTTTGTAATTGTAATAAATATATTTAGTTTGTAATAGTCTAATAGATTAGAATTAAGATTATAAATTTATTAGAATTGCAATCATTAGGTTAGAAACTTAGAAATTGTATAACTTGTAATAATTTTGCAATTTATAATGAAAACATTTGTGCCGGTTCGATTTTGTGTACTCTATTAGTCTATTTCAATCATGAATTATATCGAAACAAACATTAATAAACAAATTCGGAGTTGTAAAATCAAAATGAACAAGAAAAATGCAAAAAAAAAAAAAAAGAGGAACCGGCCAAACCGCCCGGTTTCGGTTCAACCGGCGGTTCGGAACCGAAACCGGAACCGGCCACCTACCGGTTCGGTTTCGGTTCCACCAATCCGGAACCGCCATGCAAGAGCAGCGACTGACAGACATGATCGAGTAAAAGGTGAGAGAAGTGAAACAAGTCTGAGGAGAAGAAGAAGAATTATTGTAAAGATGAGAAGAAGCGCAGAAGAAAAAGAAGAAGAAGCATAGCAGTAGAAGAAGAGGAGAAGAAGAAGGGCAACATCAGCAAAAGAAGAGGAGAAGAAGAAGCGCAGCTAGGACAAGAAGAAGAAGAGAGTGGGCTTAGCGGGTTGGTTGATCATAAGACCACAAATTAATCAATAATGTACCTATCTTTTACCTATTAAGAAGTAGTTAGACATGTATTATTTAAGTGACATTAATATTGTGCAAGAAAAATAATGTATGGATTAACCGAATATTTTTATTTAAGAATTCATTCAACATTGAAGCATAAAAATATTTCAATTGTTTTCAACGGTTAATTTAGTTTCTAAACTAGTATAGAATCTGTGAAATACACTGGAATAAAAAAAATTAAATTTAGTGGATTTAGAAAGAAAATTAACTATTTAATATAAAAAAATATTAATGGTTTATATAAGAAAAAATATTATTTATATAAGAAAATTATTATTTATATAAGAAAATATATCAATGTTGTATTAATAAAAGAACATGGTTATTTTTTTTCTCTATTATTTACAAAATTTAAATATTTTTCTATAATGAACCCTCAAATTATATTTTTATGAACTGATAAAAAAATTAAAGCCAAGTATTCTCAAATAAATTTCATATATTATTTTAAAACACATATTCGTAAAACTATATAAATTTTAATAATTAATTAGTTTGAATCATTTGAATAATTTCTTTTCAATCAATCCACATTTATTTTATATTTTCATTATTTATTTATTTATATTTTTTAATAGGTTATTCCTTTATATAGATATAGATTATAAATATTTAATAAATGAATTAAAAATTAAATTATAATTAAATATGATAAACCAAAGAGTAACATCTGTTACTCTTGGTTATTCCTTGCGTATAGATATAGATTTACAATTACATGTAAATTATTTACCTACCAGTTAATTCATGAGTTTTATTAAATTTTCATTTTCATTTCACATTATAGACTGAGAAATATAAAATATTTACTAATACCACATGACTCACAAAGTATTTTATCAAAAACTTTTTAATCATACACATTTTCATGAGACATCATATAATAATAAGTGGTTTGAAGAAGTGTTAATCAAAATTTGTTTAACCTATCTTCATATTGAAAAACATAATTGGTTTGTGTTTTGACATTACGAAGATCAGATATATATATACCAACATGTGAATAATCTACCAAAAAACTTATTGTAAAGTAAACAAGATGAATTTTGAAAATATCGAAATATTTTAATGATAATTCAATTTATTGGAGAAGCACTAAACCTTTACTAGTAGATTTAGCATAATATCAAATCTGATCCATTTTTAAGGATAAATTAGAAGTGAACAACTTCAGGTCCTATATATACTCAAAATTTTCTTCATATTTAAATGGGTACTTGCCCACTTCAAAAGATATTGATTATTTTACTTAGTTGATGAGACATATCCATGTAAAATCTTTCCAAAACCTTCTTCGAGAAGGTTGATTAGTGTATGAATATTCCATCAAGGAAATACTCGATCTGCAGGTCGAGACAATAATTGATCTTACCTAAAGTTTTTATTTCAAAGTCGACTTTTAAATTCGAACTTGCTTCTTCAATTAACATATAAAAATGCATATAATTAACATATAAAAATGATACAATATTCATCTAATATTTGCATCATTATAATCACTCAAGAAAATGCATCATTATTTGAATATAATCCTTCTTCAGGAAGAATTCACTTATTTGAATAAATATTTGCAATTAAAGATTTGTATAGATATGTAGTAACAATGTTCATCAAATGCATTCTTCAATTTATATTTGTTGCCAGAGATATCACGTAGCGGAACGTTATATCATTTATAATAGAGTATATGTTTGACAGAAAATAATATTGGGTCTATGCAAGAGCCCTTGAGCTACTAACCAAGCTTTATATTACCTCATTATTTTCATTTCTTTTTCGCACAAATACCCATTTATATCATACAGAGATGACATCATCAGGAGTACATACGAAAGCACCAAAAACATTTCTTTCATTAAGCAAGTCTAGCTCAACCTCTATTGCATCCTTCCATCTTACCCAATGTGAGCGCTTCTGGCACTCAGCCATTGAATTGGGTTCTGGATCCAGATTATCTTTATAGATGATAAGAGCAATTTTGGAGGCCAGTATGTTGTCGACAACAATAATATTTATGTCGTGGGAATTTATCAAATCAATCAAGCAAAAATAGCAATTCAAATGAGAAAACCGATTAATCACATAAAATAACAAACCAAGAATGAAGAAAACAAGAACAAACACACCGATTTAGAGTGGTTCGGCTCGGGTCCACTTGAGCCTACCTCTATGAAATGAGGAACAACTTTTATTCAATCACCACACAGATCCAAAGAGCAAACTACAAAGAACACTCAAGAAACACTCAAACTAACTAGATGAACACTTGCTCAACTTTCTCACTATATCTCTCTCTCTCTAAACACTATCAATGAAAACTTACAGAATGAATATGAAACTACAACAATAGAGCTATTTATAGTAACATAAATGAGCCGATTTCATCAGGAAATGAGTGGGATATCATGCCTGGAAGTTGGACTCTCAAAATTGTGAAATAATTAACCAATTCAGCCTTAGCCGTTTTCCTTGAAACTCGTGCCCAACTATTTTACCCATCTGAAAGAACATTTCCAAAGTGCGACTTTATTAGTGAAAATGCGATTTCTTCTTCCCTTAGCCAATTTTCGTTATTTGAGCTCACTACTTCACAATTTATATATTGAGTTTATCACATATCTATAATATTAGTTGCAACTTTGATATTTATATCAACTAGATCCTTATTATTTTCCAAAATATTTTGATTTGGCCGTTCCACAATCCTAGTGTTTTCATTATTTTGTGCACGTGCATTATTACTAGGATTTTTCGTCTTCGGGACGAATCTCTTTAGGAGATATTTTGAGTGATTGAATATTTTTGTAAGTTTTTGTTTCCGTGGATTTTTATCTTTTGTATTCATAGGCCTTTTACGCTTCAGACGCAGAGTGACATCAGATATATTTGAATTTCTAAGAATTTCCACTCTTGGTGGTGCATTCATAGCAGATATATGTGATTTTGTCACTCCTTTATAATCAATAAACACATCTGGCAGATTACTTGCACAATACTGTAAGTTAATTATTTTTTGAACTTCCAGTTCAGTTTGACTAGAGTGTGAATCTAAATAATATAGATTTAATAAAATTTATCGGCATTCTTTTAATTATTGACTATTATCTGTCTCCCCTAATGCTGATGAATATTTTATAAATTTGTGCATTTCATGGGCACGCACTAATTGTAAAGGGGAATATTCAAGATATGTAGTTGGGCAAACTTGAATTAGAGAAGCAGGATGCAAAAATGGATGAGTCCAACATGAAGTTGATAAGTCGGAATTTTGTAGTAAAAGTCTAGCGATTAATTTGATATGTTTGAATTATTCACCTCTAGACCATTTTGAGTGTGGACATAAGGAATCAAATGCTCCACTTTTATTCATAATAACATAAAATAGTCATCAAAAGTTTTCATTATGAATCCACCGATATTATCCATTCTAATGAATTTAATAGGATAATTGAGAAATTTATCCTAAAGTTCAATACGTTGGCAATGAAGTTTACGAAAACATAATTTTGGGTGGATAATAAATACACATTAGTTCATCTAGTAGATCATCAATCAAGATCATGAAATATCGAAATTGTTCTAATATTGGATGAATTGGTCCACATATATTTCCATGAATTCATTCAAGAAAAATAGGAGATAAGGAGGTCCGAAGTATGTATAATACAATCCAAAGGAGGAAGAATGGAGTTCTTGAACTTCTTTCCACCATGTTGTGGACAGAGTTATTAAGATATTTCTACATTATTCTCATTATTTGTTCAATGTGAAATTAATTGTTCCAATATAATGTTCATTAAATCAAGAAGGGTATGTTTAGATTGTAAATAAACAACATATCTTTAATTCAGTACCCATAGGGAAATTAATAAAGTTCTACCGGAGCCTACGGCTAAGAGATCATCATCTGTAATTGTAGTAACACTCATTTTCTTCCCGACCAAAATTTGAAAGGATTTTCTATCTGTAAGAATAGTGTGACTGGTCTCATTATCTATCAAGCATTAAATATTATTGTTCTCCAAGACCATGTTTGCATAAGACAAATTAGCATATGAAATTTGGAGAAAATATAGGCTTTTGCCTTCATGTCGGAATTGAAATGAGAACCATGTATAATTATTTCACTTAATTTAGAACATTTCAACCTCAAAAGCTTATGTGATGTAGTTTCAAAACATCAAGTGAACAATTTCACATCTACATAAATCACTTATTAGAATTTAGGGACTACAGATGCAGATAGCTAGCTAAAGCATAACTTTGATGCAATTATTCTCCCAAATTGATAGATAATTTTCTTTCAACATATCAACACACACTAAGTGAAGTCTGTAAGACATCAAACAATGTATCACTATGAAATTTATATAAATGAGCATATTATAGTGTACTTGCTTCAATGCAATTCAATCTATTTTTAATCAAGCGTCATTAAGAAAAACTATAACAATTTACTCATGACAACTCGTTAAAATATGCATGTTTAACAGAAATTCCAACAATTCTAATCAGTGAAATTCTATACTCATATTTCTTTCATGCATATTGACTCCAAGTATAGCAAATCACTTGAAACACACTATAAGCATCAATACACCACATTAGAAAAAGTATATCTCATAGAACACGATATCCAGTTCATTGTTCTTTAGGTATAAAATCAAGTCCAAGCAAGATACTTTGATCGACTCAAAACATGAAACACTTTTAGTGGTTGTGCTTATACTCTCTGATCACTCTACTCAGTGGTCAGTGGTCTATTATACGGTGATGGAAGTGTGTAAGTGACTGAAACGTGGGATCATGGTCATCCCTTAATTTGTCTATTGTGCTTAAGATACACAAACTTTGCTATATAGAAAACAGAGGTGGGATTATTATTGTATGTTTCTTATGAAATTAGAATCTTTGTTGTAACCTTGATGTAAAAGATAAGATATTGATGAGAAAACACAAACTAGATATATACATTCATACCATCTTAGGAAAAAGAAAAAAAACTAAATGTCATGTTTCAAGTTTTAGATAATAACAGACCCATAAAAAATTCACATACGTATGATTACATAGACTAGATACTAGATCACAAAACTTAAGTCCACTAATAAAGTTGGTTCATAGAATTATGGAGTTATTAAACTCAAAATCAACTCCATATTTGCAGATTTAAGTTTAATGCAAGAATAGCCTACTAATTTATAAGTCTAATACAGAAGGTTACTAATTTACAAGGAAATATCAGAATTTGAATACTATTGAATCAAATTGCAATCATATCAATAGATTAGATATTTGGATTGAATCAAAGAAAAATACATTGCTGGAAAAACATGATTTTTTTCCTAGGGCACTACTCAACTCAAATTCGATCGATAAAGACTCGTGCTGATAACGTGTTGTAAAATATGTTATCCAATGCATCTTTTGTATGAAACAATACAAGATCAACAATATTAAAAGTAACAAAATAGAAAGAAGATAAAGATTGTATAAACGTTTAAAATAGTTTGATAAATTTAATATTCATACATTTCCATATTTCAGTTTGATAAATTTTATATGAATATTAAATTTAAAATCATTAAATAATGATTTTTATATATTATATATTTAAAATTGATTTAAAATAGGGTAAATTACAAAAAACCACCCCAGTTATCGACTTTTTAAAAATTGCAACCTAATCTGTCTTTTTTTTAAGATTGCCACCCAATCTTTCTGTGGTTTTTCCAATTGCAAAATTTCCGGTCATTTTTTCTGCAAATAAATTATTTTTTTTCACTTTGCAACCTAAACTTTAATTTTTTTTGTCCAATCGCAAATCATGATTTTTTTTCTCGCTTCACACTGATACTTTTATGTTATATATATGAGTGTGACATTTATGTTATATAAGTGTGATCGATATTCATAAAATAAATATCAAGTAAATATTGGTCAAAATTAGTGAAATATATGTAACATCGGTAAAAAAACAATGGAATATCAATAAATATTGAGAAAATATCGGAATATATTAGTAAATATAGGAAAACTAACAATAAATATATGTACCCATATTTCCATCGATATCAATATTTTCACGATATTTCCGTGAATTTAAGTTACTTATATTTCCACCAGAATCGAAATTTTCATTCTTGGTTGCAATCTGATAAAAACACAAAGTTCAGGTTGCAATTAGATAAAAAAAACAACAACAACAACATTTAGGTTGCAAAGTGAACAAATTAATCTCCATTTCGCCGGAAAATTTGCAATCGACAAAACCACAGAAAGACTGGGTGGCAATCTGAAAAAAAAAAAGAGATTAGGTTGCAATTTGAAAAAAGTCGATATGTAGAGTTGTTTTTTGTAATTTACCCTTTAAAATAAGTACTTAAAAATAAGATGAGAGATAATAAATATATAATCCCTTATTTCATCTTATTTATCTATTTATTTATTTTATTTGAAATTTCTGTACAATAAATACTAATTTGAGTATCATAACTGATTTCTTTAATTAAATATTTATTCATTGGTATTGAATTTCTTAAAATACAATAAATAAGTTTATTTATTTTTATTTGTATTGAGTTTCTTAAAATACAATAAATAAGTTTATTTGTATTTATTTATTTGTATTGAGTTTCTTACAATAAATACAATATGAAAGCAATTAATATGATTCTTAAAATAGTAATTATTTAATAAGTAGATAATTTATTGCAGTTATTTTTGGCAGGATATCCTACTTATATATATATATATATAGATTTATAGATAATAATTTAAAAAATAAAAATAAAAGTGCGTTATGAACTTCACCTATTAATTTAACCTAACTAATTTATTAATACTTTTAAGTAATATAAATAGCTTAGAAATGATCAGTTTTTGGACTAAATTTAGAATTGAAGAAAATTTAAATTAAATAGAGATTAAATCCATGAGAAGCTCTCCTGTGAAATAGGTGCATGAATCTGGTTGGGTTTGGGCCGACTCGTAGGTACTCTTAATTTTTTTTCACGCTTAATATTTTTTTTTTTGATCATGGTCTTTAAGTTATGTTAAACCTTCTTTTTGGTTATGTTAAACCTACATTAATTTATATTATATTAGACCTATCTTTATTCCCAAAAACCCTAGTTTTGGCATATTTTGTACATGTACATTTACGTGGTATTACAAATACTTTTATATTGTATTAGACATACCTTATATAATATTTAAAGGTATAGCTAACATAGCTAAAATGTACGACTAATATACTAAAAGGTATGTCTAACATTACTAAAATGCATGAAGGTATATGTAAAAGTTTCTAAAAGTATGCAATCAGGATACAAAGGTATGTTTAACACAACATAAAGGTGAGTCTACCATAATGTAAAAGTAGGTCTAACATATATAACATAAAGGTACAACACTTGGAGCGAATTTGGGTGAGTTTGAGGGGACCCACCCAGGCGCGTAGAGACGCGTGAGAGCATGTTAGATGCACGTGTGATAGCATTTTTTGGACGCGTGGACGGGTCGACTCGGGTGCATGAATCCATAGACCTGATGCATATATAGAAGTTTTTACCTAATTCCACATTCAATTCAATGTCATGCCCGACTTATTGCTTATGAAAAAAAACCCTTACAAATGTACTAAATTATCTTTAGATAATAATATGAAAATTTATGGAGTGACACTTGCGTTCCCTTGATCCGACCCGTCGCGTGGTATTAAATATATATTTTTCAAAAATCATGTGCATACTTTTAAGATATTATTTTCCATGTTAAAATGTGATTTTAGATATATAACCTTTAGGTATCACGTGTATACTCTTAAGATATACTTTCCATGTTAAATGATTCAATGATAGGTATTAGATATATACTCTTCAGGTATCACGTGTATATCTTATGATATTGCTTGTTTATTCACTAAATGTATCGATTTTTTGTTCTATATGTATCACTTGTATACTCTTTAGGTATCACCTGTGAGCAAGGACGAAAATATATGGTTTCGGTGGATATATCGGTACCTTGATTCTGTGGAAATATTGATGGATATATTGGTTTCGGTGGAAATATCGGTCAGTTTTTTTAAAAAAATGTTGAAATCTTCCAAAAAAAAGAGTTAGAAAATATATCTAGTAGTATAAAAAATATTAATTATAACTAATATTAAACTTAAGTTTGAAATAATATGATATATTCACAACAAATATAGAGATAAAACTACTATTATTTACATTAGAATCATTTTATTAAATTTCAAAAAATTAACTAACTTAATTTAATTATGAGAGAAAATTAAATGATACTGTCCTAATTTATTTCAAATAATTTAATCAAATCTATATATATATAAAACCAGGATATTCTGCCAAAAATAACTATAATAAATTATCTACGTATTAAATAATTACTATTTTAAGAAACCTATTAATTGCTTTCATATTGTATTTATTGTAAGAAACTTAATACAAATAAATAAATACAAATAAACCTATTTATTGTATTTTAAGAAACTCAATACAAATAAAAATTAACAAACCTATTTATTGTATTTTAAGAAATTCAATACAAATAAATAATTATTTAATTTAAGAAATCAGTTATGATACTCAATTTAGTATTTATTGTATAGAAATTTCAAATAAAAAAATAAATAGATAAATAAGATGAAATAAGGGATTATATATTTATTATCTTTCATCTTATTTTTAAGTATTTATTTTAAAGGGTAAATTATAAAAAACAACTCCGCCTATCGACTTTTTTCAAATTGCAACTTTTTTTTTTTTTCAGATTGCCACCCAGTCTTTTTGTGGTTTTGTCGATTACAAATTTTCCGGCGAAATAGAGATTAATTTGTTCACTTTGCAACCTAAAATTTGTTTTTTTTTTTTTATCTAATTGCAACCTGAACTTTGTGTTTTTATCAGATTGCAACCAAGAATGAAAATTTTGATTCCGATGGAAATATAGGTAACTTAAATTCACGAAAATATCATGAAAATATCGATATCAATTGAAATATGGGTACATATATTTATTGTTATTTTTCCTATATTTACCAATATATTCCGATATTTTCTCGATATTTATTGATATTTCATCGATTTTTTACCGATGTTACATATATTTCACCAATTTTGACCTATATTTCCTTGATATATATTTTATGAATATCGATCACACTTATATAACATAAATGTCACACTCATATATATAACATAAAGGTATCAGTGTGAAGCGAAAAAAAATCATGATTTGCGATTGGACAAAAAAATTAAGGTTTGAGTTGCAAAGTGAAAAAAATTAATTAATTTGCTGGAAAAATGACCGAAAATTTTGCAATCGGCAAAACCACAGAAAGACTGGGTGGCAATCTTAATAAAAAAAAAAGATTAGATTGCAATTTTAAAAAAGTCGATAGCTGAGGTTTTTTTTTGTAATTTACCCTATTTTAAATATATAATATATAAATCAATCATTATTTAATGATCTTAAATTTAATATTCATATAAAATTTATCTAACTGAAATATGGAAATGTATGTGTGTGGGCTTCAATGATTTTTCATTTTTAAACGTTTTTATGATATATAGTATTATTTTATTGTAAATTAATATTAAAATGTAGAAATAAAAAAATATTATAGGTGTACCTAATAGATTACACATATAAAACATATCAAATAGAAAAAATTAGATTAAAATTATTATTGCAAGTTAACCAACTTATTCATTTGAAAAATACAAATATTTTATTTTATCTTTCTTATTTTATATTTATTTGTTGTCAAATTTTATTTATATTTATATTCTGATTAATTGAGGTGGCATAAGTGATTGGACATAGGTAATTTTTCTGGTTTTTCACAAATTAAAATTTCATCATTCTTAGTCCCTGATATATTGACTTATCAATCTTATAATTATTATTCATAATTTTTTTATTCAAAATGTGTAGATTAAGTCCAATTTTGAATTGTTTCATTTAAATAGATAGTAAGAGAGATTTTCATGTATTTGATAAGCTGATATAATTTTTTATTTGATTTAAAATAAATGAGTTATATGTGGCGTTGAACCAAAAAAATTTATTAAAATACGTGTGTATTTATAGTTATAAATGCCAATAAAATATAAATTTATTTATCTCAATACAATCATAACGTTTCTAATACATACAACTTATTTTTAGATATTAAATTTATTTTTTAAAATTTCACTATCCATGTAATGTTCTGACACATTTTTTTTATTTGTTTGTTTAATCCATAGATTAATATATTACTTTATATATTTCAAATTTCTAATATTTTCGAATATAATTATTTATAATGACATAAATTTAAAGTTAACATACCTAGCTTTATACTAATACAAACTAAAAGAGTATCAATATATTTTTGTTAAAATAATAATCTTTATATTTTATATGTTATTATATTTTTTTAATAATTATATATAACACATTGTGCAACGCACGGGTATACTACTAGTTTATATAAATCTATTATTTACTACATTCATTTATATAGAGAGAGTTAATTTTTAATAGACATCCATTAAATACATAATATTCATAATAAAAAGAAGAAGAAATTCATCCACACTCACACAAATTCATTTAAAAAAGTAAAAAGAAAAATAAAAGGAAAGGATGCGAAACTCATCCACAGCACTCACACAAATTCCTTTAAAAAAAAAAATGAATGAAAAGGCAAGGATGTGCTACATTCCTTCACGCGTTCTTCACTTCAGTCAGTACTCAGTATGTGTGCCTTTAAATATATTTTGGAGGAAAATATGAAAATTAGAGAAGGTGTAATATATATATATATATATATATATATATATATATATACATCGTTTTTTAATTTTGGAGTTCTTGATGTGTTCTATCCAGATGAATTTTTGGTCTTTTATTTAATTTTTACTATCAATGAATTCTTCAAATTTCTTTATATTTTATTTATTTTCGTATTTCTTTCATCTTTTAATATTCTTTTTTATTTTTGTGTGTCTGTAGGAGTGATCCATTCCAATAATGATGTGGAGGACTGTAAATCAGAATATCATCAACATTTACATTAATCTACATCAATATCAAGAATGAAAGAAATTCAATAATGTAGAAGATATGATGTAATTACTATCAATTAACCTAAGGCAATTAAACTAAGACAAAAACTTATGCTCTAGAGGAATGGATCTAAGATCTGTAGCACAACCCGTCCGATCCGACCCGGTGAGAATATGGGTTATTATATATTTTTTAATTGATTTTTTTTAATTTCTTCCTTCTCTCTTGTGCAAACTTCTCTTCTTATTTGCAGCAATTTTTTTTTTTTTTATCTTTTTTTGCGATTTCTTATCCTTATTTTTTCCGTCTTTTGTGAATTTCTTATGTTAGTGGAAATATTATCATTGTTTTCGATGGATTTGTGGAAATTTTTGCTTCAATTTATTAGTTGTAAGCATAGAATGCATCTTTTTCGATTTTTATTTCATAGATAATGTTTAAGTTCTTGTAATCTAGTTTGTCTTGTTTTTATTTTGCCCACTGTGTACTGGTTTTTTTTGTGATTGTCTGTGTGTTAAAATTTTTAGTGTTTTTTTTTTAAGCTTGTGGACATTTTTTTTGTTGTTATTTTGCATATTTGTTTGTTTCACCTGATGATATTAGGGCTTTTTTTGTTTGTTTTTGTCAAATTCTAAGGTTTGCATTTTTTTTTTTTTTTGTTTTGGTGAAATCTCAACATCGAGGGAACATCGAGGGAAGAATTAATGAAATCTCAACAAGACAAAATAATCTAGTTGATAAATTTGTGAATCAAGAGTATTTTAAAGTAATAAATCTGTATTTTCAAACTCTCTCTCTCTCTCTCTCTATATATATATATGCACCTATTCGCAGAGATGGTGAATTTGCAATTGACCATTATTTTCTTTCAATTAAAGTTTACTCTAGAAAACCCGCTCCCCCTCCACACACACCCACATATACATACATACATATATATACATATGCATTTACATATATATAACAAATAGAGCTCCATCACCAAATCCCTAGATCATTTGCAGGCAGAAACATAAAATGATGTGGTTTATATTTATACTGATGTTGTTTGTTTAGCTGATCACTTGTAATTTAGGGTGCTTGATAGATTGTATTCAGATTATTACTTGTATGTTTTTTCCATGTCAAATAATATTATTCCCGGATTATTGAATATAAGGTCTCATATATATATATACATACATTGAGAAGGTAACAATTTTATTTATTAATAAAGTCTTCATTAAAAAAATAAAACAAATATAAATAGAGTGACAACCATTTTCTCATGTCCACAATTTAGTCACTACATTTTTATTGTTTTTCTAAATAAAAATACATACACAGGATCAAAACATATCTGAACATCACAGACGGTTGATCTTACAAGGAGCAAGTAAGGTCCGTTTTTTGATTGCCCTAAACTACAATACGAAAGTTGAAGGAGGAAGGTTGAACGCAATTGTTGAAGTCATAGAAAAGACGGAAATTGTGGAGATAATAAATGACAAATTCAACAACACAACCACAACATTGACAACAACAGTGGACACTCCACCAAATGATGAACCAAAGAAAAGAAGAAGAATCAAGAAAACAAAAAATAAGGAATGCATCCATGTATCCAGTGGTGAAGAAGATGAAACAATCATACATTTATTAAACAAGTCAAGAAAAAAGAAGAGTAAGGCAGAAAAGAAGATCAAACAAGAAAAAATATAATTGGTAGTCAAATTAGATTTTTACCTTTTCTTTTAACTTATTTTAGATTAGTTATAGTTAGTAATCAAATTAGATTGTTGTCTTTTCTTTTAACTTATTTTAGATTAGTTTTATGAAAGTTTTTCTTTTAAATTACTATTTTTATAACTCTTATTAAATTGCAAAATTAATAACTTAAAAAATTCAAATGTTAACTACATTTTAATAAAATATTAAACAAAACGTGAATGGAAAAAATACCCAACAAAAATCAACCAAAATATAGATTTTAAAAGTTTAACTCCTCACTTGCAACGCAAATGTACCCTAACTAGTTTACATATATATATATATATATATATATATATATATATATAACAAATAGAGCTCCATCCAGCAATACCCAAAAATTAGGCCAAGAATTAAACAACGACCGTGTGAGCAATCTTTAAGAAGGTATTCCTTAGTTTTTCCTTGAAAGTCTTAAACTGTTTCTTTTTTCCAATTTTCCACTGGAAAAACCTTTTTTTTTTTTTGTTAGCGGATCCCCTGCTGTATAGCTACTGTTCCTTCATAGGATCATCTTCAGAGCTTCTTGCTGCCACATTTAGTTTTGAAGGGTTCAATTTGCAATCAATTGTGCCGTTGAAAAAACAATTGAAAATGAGACCAAACAAAAGGCCCTGCAGTTATTATGATTTATAGTTTGTTTCCTTAGAAACTCCAAATCCGTAGATCATTTGCAGGCAGAAACAGAAAATGATGTTGCTTGTTTAGCTGATCACTTGTAATTTAGGGTGCTTAATAGATTGTATTCAGATTATTACTTGTATGTTTTTTCCATGTCAAATAATATTATTCCCGGATTATTGAATATAAGGTCTCATATATATATATATATATATACACACACACACACACACACACACACACACACACACACATACATAAAGTGTTTCATGATTGGTAATCTTTCTCTTTCTTTCAATGTGTAGAAGTAATGCTAAGATGTGTTTATCTATTGACTATTTTTATTATTTTATTTATTTACTTGTTTTGTTTGTGTTCTTTGTAGTCTGAGGCATTTCGTCAAGCAGTTTGTGTTCTTTAACGAACCCTTGCGATGGATGGTATGTAAAGTTTCTTCCTTTTATTGTCTTTTTGGCATGTGTTTCTGTACAAACAACTTTGTATTTTTGGAGCATTGGCTATGATATTGAATTATTGAAGACACTTGAAGATATACTGTGTAGGATATGCTCAACTTGGAAGATTTAATGAAGTGGTGAAATTTGGTTGAGAGTTTTGTAATTGTTGTTTTTTGTTATGTATGTGTGTAGTCGATTCGAAGCCTGGCATGGAGGAGACTATACTGGTGGGTGATGATCTGATGCTGGGCCTCCTTCACCAATCATTCCGCCTGAAATAGCTTCTCATGTAGTCGAAGGTGTTGATTTGTGTGATGGAATATTGCGGAATCTATTCCTATGTAAAGTCTTCATCTTTGTCACATTTTTCGTTTTCTTTTCCAAGGAAAGTAATGGGAGATCAAGGAATAATCTCAATTTCAGAATTTTTAGTTGATGCTTATCCATTTTTATTTATTATGTGACCCAGGCCTACAAATTAATGATATTGAGCCATTCTGTCAAGATGAGATCGCATTGTATCGGCAGTGTGCAGAGAGGAGGGTGAGTTTTGGTAATGAACTGCATGCTTAATCTCTCTCTTGTGAAGTTTCTTGCCTAACTATACATGGAAGAATCACCAACATGTAGGATAAGGAACTTAGACAGCGGTTACAAGATAGCGAGCAGAAATTAGGGATGTCTATGCCTTTAGAGCTAGCAAAAGAAAGATCTAATCAGTTGGAAGCAGAAGCAACATCGTTGGAGAGGTATGGCTGCTACAGCTATTAATACATTCTCAACACTTGCATGACGTTCTTTGAATGGTTAAACACTGCATTCTTAAATTGGTGTCAAGTTTGGAAAGAAGCAAGCAGAACAGATAATCATGTTCTGTATTTATTCGTTTTTAAACTGTTAGATTATATGAACTATTTGTAAGTATATCCCGAAGTTTTTTATCCATAGACTAAGACCTAAAGATTTTATCCTACGATGCAACTCAAATGCATATGTTCCCATGCATCATTTTATTCTTGTAAGCATCTTATTACAGGATAAATATTTGCAATGATTTATTATATGTAATAATCATCACGACATCATCTTAAGGCACTCCATATTGCTAACTTGTCTGCCACGACATAGCTTGCTTATCTCATTTTCTTTTTGCTCTGTAAAATTAAACCACATGTCTGTTAAAAAAAATAAGAACCTAGTTATATCATATGCGTGTGGACTTGAGAAAAGGCGAGAAATATACATTATAATCGGTCCCAACTCTTATCTGCAAACTCTCTTGATAATATATGAGGTTGTAGCTAGTTTATTACCTTGCTAGCAGGCTTACATGTTAGAATTGTTGATTTTTTAGCCTCATTTCTTGCATTTTCTTGGTCTTGTAGACGCTTAATATTGGCAAGTGGAGTTGAAGGTATGGAAGGATTTCGACAAAGATGGAGTCTCCATGGTCGCCTTACTGATACAAAGTAATGTTTTTTTTCACATTCTAAACGCAAGTTCAAAACGCAAGTTTAACGGCAACTACACTCGTTGCTCGCTGACTATCCGCAACATAATATGTTTTCATTGTTATTGTCTTGTAGGAAGAGGCTGGAAGCCCTGAATAAGGGAATGGAGAACAGAAAGATAGATGAATCAGTTAGAGAATCTACTACCAAGAAGAAGAGATGGTTCTTCTAGTCCAGTTATATATGATTAAAATCCCTCTTGTTATCACATAAATATGTTGTTGGATTAAGAAGTAACCATTATATTATTTTCTTATACGATTTGTTATGAAGGTTAGAATAAAAGGAACAACTTCAAATATGGTCGTTTTATACTTTGCAATTGAACATTGAACTTTAAGTTCACAGTTTTCATTTCTGATCATTTTAAAGCTAAACTTGTCTCAAAAATATATATGTTAATTGCCAACATGCAATTTTAAATACAATTATCATCCATATGAAAATTTACATATTAATAATTAACTTATATAATTTGAACTCCACGTTAACAATTGAAGCGTGAAAACCGAAATATGTTCAGAATCAGTCATTATCTATATGTAAATTTATATGTAAATAATTAATTTATATAATTTGAACTCTACGTCACTAATTGAAGCCAAAAGAACTCAAACATGATATGAGAACCATCTTATAGTTGTTGAATTGAACAGCAATTTAGGTAGAAAACATACAACACATTTGAAAGTCGTTGTTTATTACTTGTATAAGCTTCTCTTGGTTACTAAACCTCTTCAACACACGCTTTTCCTCTTCATCTATCATCTGCATATTCTTCTGCTATTTCATATCTGCAAAAACCATGTAAATCTTCATCATTATTACTATTTAACAATAAATAAAATACTAAAAATCAAAGTGGAAAGATAGAAAATCAAAAATCTAATGAGGTAAATATAGATGACTAAATATCTATCGAGTTAAATATAGATGGCTCAAAAGTTATTTCCCCATATAATATATTATATCATTGTTGTTTGCATATTTCGCACGGCACCTCCAACTGATCTCTCCTAATTGATGTTGTGTAATTTCAAAAAATAATTCATTTCAAAATTCAATGTTATAATTTTCTTTATATTGTATTTTAATCTAATCAATGTTTATGCAGTTTTAAATGACATATTAATCAAAACTACAACATTATATTTTATATTAACTGAGATGATCACGAAATTAAATATAAATTATTTGATTATATTGTTTCATTTGCTAACTTCTATCTATTTAAACCTGAGTGCTACATGAGTCTATATTGGTGAATTATATATAACACACACTACACTATATACAACGTTAACAATTTTTGAAATCATGATTTTAATTGATTTCTCACATTATTCAACACATCCATGATTTTTTTTTCTTTGGTTTGCCTTTTAATTTATTGTCTCTAACAACCATCAATTTTACTTTCAATTATATGATAAAAAATGAAAGTCCAAATTATTCAAATAAATTTCATGAAATTTATTTTACAACATAAATTAAAGGCAAAAAAAGAAGAAGAAATTATTCAGTTTCATTAATGAATAAGTTTGAAAAGTTTGAACAATCATTTTCCATCAACTCATTTTTATTTCATTCTTACTCTTTTTTATTTATTTGTAATTTTTTCTCTAAACTTTTAAATCTAACAAATTTGAAATATGTAAATAACTTATAATATTGAAGTTTAGCATATGTTATTTAGAGAATTTAATTAAAACTTCTATTTTATTTCATAATATTTTCCAGTGATATAAAATTTGAAGCAGTGAATTGAATTATATATATAAAAGTATGGTTTGCACCCTCAAGTGTTTGACAAGTGACATTTTACAATGTTGCCAAGTGTAACCTTTAAGTGTTTGACAAGTGACACTTTACAATGTTGTCAAGTGTCCTTCCTTAAAAATTATTTTATTTATAAATTATATATATAAAAGTGTGGTTTGCACCCTCAAGTGATTCACAAGTGACATTTTACAATGTTGTCAAGTGTCATCTTTAAGTGTTTGACAAGTGACACTTTACAATGTTGTCAAGTGTCCTTCCTTAAAAATTATTTTATTTATAAAATATCAAAATATTAATATCAATTAAATACACACCCCACTACCCTGCCTACAATAATAAAGTGCTTGGAAAAATTAAATATGTAACTTACAAATGTTTGTTAATGTTGTATTATTTTTTTCTTTTTTGTTTTACATAAAATCTTTGGTGTCAAATTTGAATAATTGTTTTTGTTCAACATTTCAATTTCAAAAAAATAAAACAAAATTTGAAGAGTAATTTTGCTACTACTTTTTAAGGAATTAAAATAAATAAATAAAAGATATTTGAAGGTGCTAATAATATTTTACAAAAGAACATTCAAGTAGTTCAAACTCAAAAAGATAAAAACCTTTAGAGAAAAAATTATTTAGAGGATTCAAGAAAAAAATATAATATAAATATTAGAATTCGGTACTGTCAGACATGAAATAAAATAATGTACTTTAAAATTGTAATTTAAACTATGAAACATATTGCTAATGACATTACTAAAAATAGGTGTTAAAAAAACTTTAAGATATGTGAGATTGAAACATATTTGTCATTAGATAATGAAAAGGCATGCAATTTGATAATTTTGTGTTTGTTAGAAATTTTAAAGGGTATTATAAAAAAATAATTTCTTGGAAAAAAATGAATATGTAATTTACAAGTGCTTGCTAATGTTGTATTATCTTTTTTACATGAAATCTTTGGTTTCAAACTTGAATTATTGTTTTTGTCCAACATTTCAAATTGACAAAAAAAAAAAAAAAAGTAAGCAACAATGTGCAAACATTAGTTCGGTATCATGTATTAAATAAAAATAATGTACTTTGAAATTGTGTTTAAACTCTGAAACAATATTATTATTGACATTAGCAAATAATAAGTGCTTAAATTTTTTTTAGGATATGTTCAGGTTAAAACATATGTAAATTATTTGGCAAGTATGAAAGTCAGTTAAAATGATGAATTTTGATAATTTTGTGTTTGTTTAGAGATTTTAAAAAGTAGGATTACAATTAATATGTCATCATATAGGGAATTACAGCAAAAATAGACGATGTACTGTTATTTTATCTTTAAAAAAAAGAGCTAATATTTTCAGTTTAAATTGTAAAAAAGTAGATGATAGTAGACAAAAAAAAAAAAAGAATAGTTATAAGATTCTGCAAACAAATAACATGATTCGGATATTGGTAATCCAAAATCCAAACGTGCACATTCAGTCCAACCACCCCCTTAAACAATCGAGAAATTGTATTAAAATATTACAATATGTAACAATTTGTTAAGACTAATAAAAAGATCACAAAAAGAACACAATTACAAAATAAACCAATACATAAAGCTAATAATAATTGCACTTAGGACAAACATTGAACAAAACAGATGTTTTCGAGCGATAAAAATGAGATATATTATATACTTTTTACAGAAATATATGAAAATACCTAATGAATAATTAAAACATCTATTAAGAACTATATATTAACAATTTTGTGTTAAAGAATAAATGAAAAAAATTATTAAAGAAAACAATAAGACTCTGTTTGGATATAGTGATTTTAAATCCAGAATTTGAAATGAATTTCAAATCCTTTCAAGTTTGAGTGGATTTGAAATCCATCAAAATGACTCTAAAATTAGCTCAAAATGAAAACTATGAATTTTAAATTCACATCCAACCAAACACTATCAGTGGATTTGCTACCAAAATTTTTAAATCCCTTCCCAAATCCACATATTCAAATAGACCCTAAGAAATATTATTTTAAAAATAAAGAAAAAATATTACACTTATGTAAAATTTTACTAATCATATAATAATAAATAATAATTATAATAAAAAATGAGATAAGTATTAAATAAAACACGTGGTAATTCATGTTCAATTATCTTTTAACTACTTTTGAGCTTAATTAGTGCACCTTTTCTTGATTTACCAACCCATATAAGTTTATTTTAAGAGCAAATGTGTCAAATTACACGATTATTTTTAAGGAATTGACTTTTCTAACATTGGATATAACAAAAAGTACTTTTCTACCATAAAATATAAGAAAGTTACCTTTTCTACACTATTTTGACTCGGTCATGGAGAAATCATTGAGTAATGATGGCTTGATGATATATTCAATTTTATTTATACTTATTTAACAATTGTTTTATCCAACAATAATTTATATAATTAGTAATTTATATAATTTATAATGGTTCGATTAATTAGTACGAGAACCACTATAATATGTTAATCGAAGCACAATAATTTATACTTAATTTAATAGAATTACTGAATATAATTTAGGTGGTTCGAGTGGTTCGATCACTAGTGTAAAAAACCATTTTTTTCCAAAGTGATCGAACCACTATGTCAAATTCATAGTGGTTCGATCACTAGTGTAAAAAACCATTTTTTTCCAAAGTGATCGAACCACTATGTCAAATTCATAGTGGTTCGATCACTAGTGTAAAAAACCATTTTTTTCCAAAGTGATCGAACCACTATGTCAAATTCATATTGGTTCGATCACTAGTGTAAAAAATCATTTTTTTCCAAAGTGATCGAACCACTATGTCAAATTCATAGTGGTTCGATCACTAGTGTGAAAAAATACAGTCGGGATGTACTATTTGGAGAATCAGGTTGAGTATCGGGTCCTATATTCGGATAAGCACAGGTGGAATGTGAAATGCAACCACGACGGGTGTCGATTCGTACTTAATTCATCTGCGAAGCATGGGATCTGGAAAATCTCCAAGGCTGTAATGCCGCACAGTTGTGAACATGACTTAAACACCCGCGCATCCCACAGAATCCCTTCCTCGGTGATTGGTGAATACTACGTTGAGCAAGCCAGAAAAGAAAATTCCAATCTTGTGCCGAGGGCTATGATTCAAGAAATGGGTCAACGATACGGTCTAAACCTCAGCCTGAAAGTCGCAAGAAAAGCGAAACGTCACGCTATGTACAAGGTGTATGGCGATCCGAAGCAGTCATTTTGCTTGCTCCCATTGTATTTGCTCGAGTTGATGGATGCCAATCCTGGAACTTACACTGCATTGGAAACACACTCGTCCGGTAAATTCAAGTTCGTGTTTTTTGCCTTGGCTGCATCAATCATTGGATTTCGAAATTACGGTCATCCTGTTATAGTTGTTGACGGTTGTCACTTGAAAGGCTCATATAGAGGTATTGGCTTTGTTGCGGTGACAAAAGATGGGAACGACCAAATTTTCCCCCTTGCAGTTGGAATTGGAAACATTGAGAATGATGAGTCATGGTCTTGGTTCATGAAGCATGTTAGGGAAGCATTCGGATGCCCAAATGACCTACTCATCGTTTCTGATCAACACGCAAGCATAAGTAATGCGATACATGAGAACTTCCCTGAGGCCACGCATGGACTATGTTATTACCATATTAAGCAACATTTGGCCAAACATGGGTCGCATTTGGTCAATCTGTTCCAAAGAGCTACATACTGTTATGATCCAAATGAGTTCGATGGGTAAGTTTATCCCTATATAATTATTTACACTACGTATTAAAAAATAACAAATTGACGTAAAGTGTGCTTTGCTTTTTTCAACAGGTACATGTCAGCCCTACGTGACAGTCTACTAATGGGTGCAATCAATACATTGCAGAACGCCTAGGAAACGATGTGGTCTCGCGTGAAATGTCCAGTACGACGATACAGTTTCATGACGTCGAATGTCGTGGAGGTTTGGAATGCACGACTCGTTTGGACAAGAAAGTTGCCCGTTTGTTCCTTCCTTGAAGCTGCTAGACGGATTATGGAGAAATGGTTTGTCAAATGGAGACAGATGGCGGACGAAAGGGATCACTCTCTCACGAAGTACGTTCACGACAAGTTAATCGAGCGGCAGCGGCTTGGTCGACAAATGGATGTCTCTGAACTTGGGAGAAATAAATTCAAGGTTGTTTCTAATGGTAAACTCCATGTGGTGGACTTGGACCATCATATGTGCACATGTTGGGAGTTCCAAAGCGAGTTAATTTCTTGCTCACACGCATGTGCTGCCATCAGGTCCGTCCACTTTTTGATCTTTGACTACAATTCTCTCGCCCAGCTTTTGATTTTTGTTTGGTTTCACAGTTTTACGAAATGGTCGGTGATCAATTACGTGTCACCTCATTACACGACCGGATGGTTGAGGGGAATGTGGGCCGCCGAGGTTATGCCTGTACAAGAGCCACAATACTGGAAACAACACGATGTCGTTCATCTACAACTGTGTACGGCTCCAGATAATCCAAGACAGGCCGGTCGACCTAAAAGTACCCGTATACCTTCTACAGGTGAACATTCTGCTGGACGTCCTCGAAGGAGTGGGACATGCAGACGATGTGGAAGAGCTGGTCACAATAGGGTTACCTGTATGGAGTACATTCCCCAAAGTTCACACCCTATTTTGGATGAGCTTGAGGAGGATGATCCTACCACTAGTGGTCACGTACCTACAAGGAGGAAAAAAAAGACATGTTCATTGTGCGGTTCAGATTCACATACAAAGAGGAGGTGCCCAACGTATTTGGCACAACCTTGAGACACAGTTGTAGGAGTACATATGTATATGCTTGCGAAGAAAATCTTTAACATATGTAAATGCCAATGATTCTATAAAACTGGAAAGTACTTTGAGATAACACTGTAATATGTATTCGTTCGTACATGATAATACGAAAATACATATGTATACGCTAATCAAGAAAATCTGGATCTACAGTGTCCTCAGATGTGAAATACTTGTACACTGCTAGGGCCATATCTCTCCGAAGTGCATCTATATCTTTCCTTTTTGTAAATTTCGGGCTTGGGTATATTCCTGTTATCATGCTCTCTGCTGTAATCAGACTACAGGCCCCACAAGATATAGGATCCTCCTGCACGTAACACTTGTCAATACTCATCTGCCCCAGTTCCCACTCAATATCAGTCCCTGGAACCGGGATATGTCCAGTCCCACATCGTCTAGCGTCCTGATAAAAACCGACTTTGTCCAACACCTGAGGTAAAAGACGACGTATACCAAGAGTCTTATTACAGCGCAACTCCACTACCTTTTCGGTGTACGCATGTCTCATGCTGTCGAACAGAGTAAGGGAGCAGCGCTTGAAGTCAATGAATGCAGCAACCCAGTGACCGTTCAGGTTCAAAACAGTGATGACCTGGTCAAAGAGTCATGTAAATTACGTAAGCCACTCAATATTAGTCAAGTCGATGATAGCCTAACAAACTGTAGTGTACATATTGTTAATAAAGCTGATTCGTTGTGAAAAAATGAGACTTACGCCCAATTCCAGTTTGGCCCATTCCTTGACGTCCAACCACCGCGGCTTCATACCTAAAACGTAGTGGATGAGTCGAGTTAGGGATGTGAACGTGAAATCCTCTCTCTCAGTTCATTCAGCGTATTTCTGCTCATCAGTCTCTCCACTGTGGCGTTTTTCCCAAATACCTTGCGCCGCAATCTAGATTTGTTAATAAAACATTCAAGAAATAAGTGAGGCCATGGACCTTTTTTGCGTAATAAATTTTTTACAGGCAATTCATCTTGCAATTGAAAAGATGGACTCACCCCGAACCCAGTGTCGACAATCTGAATACCCTGCTTGAAATCTTCCTGTACACCAATAACTTATGGGGCACTCTGTAGAATTCCGAGGTACGCATCCATTTGCTGTCATGAAGTAAAATCAATTAATAAAGGCAAAAAAAAAAGTTAGATAAATATTAAGACAGCCAATTTGAACTTATGATTCCAGACTAATCGAATTGTCCATAGCTTGTCTAACGTCAAGGAAATGACGAAACCAACTCGGGCCCACACCCACACCAATCCCCACATTCCGCCTGCAAGACAACGCATTCTACATAAGTGATTGGTATTGATTACGGATCAACGCTAATTCAAGATAACTTGTTTTCAAACACTTACTTTTCAGCAATACAGTCATCTTTGGCACAGTACGCCCAGAAATCTGACAATTTGGTATTCATTCTTCTAGAAGGCTCATTCCTAAGAAAGGGACTGCGAACATGTTGAGACGGACGACACTCTCTCACAGCACGGACCGGCCTACTAGTGGATGGTCTACGAGGAGGCGGTGTCTCAGATGGATGCTCGGGAGATGATGCACTGGATGGGGAAATATGAGTACCCCCGAGATGCGATGGGGTAAACTGTACAGGTGTCTGCAGAGTGTACCTTACAACAGATGGAGGCTCACTGGGCACAGATGTAGGGGGATCCATCTGTGCAGCTATCCCAGGATGAGGAGGTGGACTGTTCTGTGCATCAACTGTAGGTACACTCTGTGACGGCCAAGTGCCCCATTCATGATCTGGCCTAGGCAACTGATACCAAGCTGGCTCTGTGGACGACTCAGACGGATAATATCTCTCGTGATAGGAAGTCCTAACGGGACTTTGATGCCCGTAGCTGAAGAAGCTATCAACGTAAGTCTCTAACCGCTGAGCCTCTGAATCCACATACTCCCGTAGTTGCCTATTCTGCTCGTCGTATCGATGGGCCTCTGAATCCACGTACTCCCATAGTTGCCTGTTCTGCTCGTCGTAGCGTAGGGCCTCTGAGTCCACATACTCCCGGAGTTGCCTATTCTTCTCGTCATAGTATTGCTGCAGGTGAGTACTTACCTGGTCAATTCTCTCATCCACATAACCGGTCATCCGAGAATACCAGGAATCGGGAGCAGACTCAGGCTGTGGACAATCAGCTGCAACTGGTATGTCGTGCTGGGAAAAATGTGCAGGTGGTCCATCAGCTCTCCTCATCCTGGGACTCCTGTGCTTCTTCAACCACCAGTGTTTGCATAGCCGGACGTGTGCGGGTCCTTGGCCTTCTGGAAGCACGAGCAGGCCTCGAAGTGGATGGACGATCGAAATCGGGCTCAGCCTCTGAATCCACGGGGTGCCTAGCTCCTCCAGGTTGTGTTCGCCGATGAGCCACTGCACCACGTAGTGGACCATAACGAGGTAGAGGGGGCTGAACGCCTGTAAATATGTCGAGGTCGACGCCCATCAAGTACGGCTTGACCCACTCCTCTGGTGTCGCATCTAAGGTCTCGAAGCACTGAATACCCTGTTTTACAAGAACCCAATTTCAGGTTTTATTTGAACAAAGAAGATTAAATAACAAACGAAAGAGTCTAGTGTAAGAAAACAAGGGTCATGCAAATACCTGACCGTCCAGTATGGTCGACAGATCAATCTCCGCTACGTTAAGGGACCACTTTAAACATCGAGGCATGGACAGGGGCGTATCCAACCGGCGCCCGGCGAAGGTGGACGTGAATGGGATCGCCTCAAGTGCCCATATCTGTTATTTTTTACAGGACGTAATTTATATGTTATTGAAAAAATTGAAAATTTTATGTAATGTAGATGAAATGAACATTATCAAATTTACCAGTAGGGCTGTCGAGAATCCATAGAAGTGGTACTTCAGTGTAGTACGTCCCTGTGGGAGGGTAGTGGGAACCTTGTCAATGTATTTTAAAAGGTTCAGATATGAAAACTTGCCCCATGGGAAATTCTCCCACTGCTCATCATCCTCGACAAGAACCCACACCCATGGTTCCACGACAGACTTTCCCGCATCCACACCCATAAGTATGCACTGCAGTATCAAGATCTTCGCAATCCTAATACTGTCTTGTCTAGAATGTCTCCACTCCCTGTTGGAGAATCTATTTAGTAACTCGTTGACCTTCACTCTTGACGAATTACTGTGAACTCTGTAATAGAGTGAGTCCTCATCTGGCTGGTAGACTGCCGAAGGATTAAAATCGGAAGTGCCGAAACGCAACCCAGTAACTAGTGTGAACTCCCTCTTCGAGAACCGGCAAAGGCGACGGTCTCGGCCAACATGGAACCATCGCTCATCAGCTGGAACTGCTCCACCATGCACCTGGCGTGTCATAAGGGCATGTAGAAACTGCTTGCTGATCGTCCTTTCGGTGTCCCACAGTAGGAAGTGTCCAAAACACGTCCCAAGAAACTCCTGCTCACACTCCGGTCCTATGCTATGCAATTCTGCCCTGATATCTGATAAGTTGCAAAAATGTCACACTTTAAGGTCATATTTTCCCATGTTTAGATGTCAATTAATCCTTAAATGTTTGTTTTGATCAAGTCTTATATGTTGCAGATATGAGAAGGATTTAATTGATGCAATGGACCATTTGGAATGATTTTTGAAGATGTTGATTAGGAGCCTCAAGGAAATGGACAGAAGAGCGAATTCTCCATAAGGTGTGGTCACGTCTTAACCGTTGGTAGAAATCCTGAAGCGAAGATACAGAAGCGAGCTCCTCTGCTAAGGCGTGGGCACGCCTAAGGACCTGGACTGAAAAACTTAACTTTCGCGCCCAAATCTCAAATCTCACATTCAAATCTGACTTCCTCCTATATTTTAGGAACCCATTATCCCCATGAACTTAATTGTAAACGTCCTTTTTGTATTTTAAAAAGGATGATCTTTGGCAGATTATTTTAAGTCAGTTTTTGGAGATAATTGATGGAGAATCATTTGGAGAGGAAGAACTCTCTTTGTTTTTATCTACGTATTATTATGGATTGCTAAATTGTTCATCTAGCCGGATAATTGGAGTCATGGTTCAATGCAATATGTGAGATCTAACTAGTTTTTCTACTCTTCCATTTTTCCATCATTTGTATAATCCTTGTGCTCGATTATATTGTTTGGCGGATTGTTTAACTTGATCACTTAACCAATTTGTGAAAATGATATGTGCCAATTAGATCATTGAATCTGTAATTGTTTAATTGTTTCTAATATTTGTGGCAAGTAGCATAATTCATCGCACCCTACTTTCGATTATTGCTATAGAGGATATGCAACCTAGTCTAAATGAACCTACATGTGTGTTTGTTGGCTAGAATTGGGTCTTTCTAGGTTGAATGCAGTTGGTAAATTAAATCCTACGATGGTATCTAGGGTTGTTTATTTGGCTAGGGAAATAATTAGAGATGGTATCCTAATTATCGACTAATTATGGAAAGATTTGGTTGTTAGGTGGTACCAACAACTATAACCAATTTGGTGTTAAAGTGGAAGAGTCATCCTTGCATCCGTGAGCATGTGAGTTGAACCATTTCGAAGATTGTCTCGGCTAGATATTTTATTTCATTAAATCACTTCATCTTTAATTTGCTGCAGATTTAGTTTGATAGCAAAATTTAACCCCCCATCTTTGTTTACAATTTGCACCAAGTTAATCTGTTTTACCGGTCTCTGTGGATACGATCCTACTTACCACTGTCGCAAGTAGTATTTTAGTAGGTTTTATTATTTGTTGGTTTCGACACCCACCAATATCATCAATGATACTGAGACGAACATAGCCGACTACGTAGGCTATAGTACCCTGTAAAGCCTCGCGTACCCATACCGGCTCGTACTATATATTATTAAAATTCAATCAGTATACATTAAAGTAAATTAAAATATATACAGTTATTTAATAACCACCACTGCACAAAAATATATACGTGGCAACCTAAAATGTAAAAATTTTGCCACAAATCATAACACATTTGAATATTTAAATACTACCCTAAAATTCAGTTTAAAATCATGTAATTTCTTGACCCTCATTTTTTCCCTAATAATCGAACCACTATCAATAATCGAACCACTATCAATATATCAATAAGTGTTATTCAAGCTATTTCAAAGGTATATACGACAATTGTAATAAAAGGTTTACACTATTAATCGAACTATTAATTGAACTCAATCCCCTATAAAATAATCCTACAAAATTGGGTTCAACACGATAGTTAAAAATTAATAGTACAAAATTGGCCTTGTTTAATTGTTCAATTTTTATAAATTGGTTTAATCTCACTATTTTGTAGGATTTATTAAAGCTAATTGGTTTCAATTAATAGTTCGATTAAACCCAGTGTATTAAATTTGATGTGTATTCGAGAAATGGTTCGATACAAACTATGTCATTAAATTAGTAGTTCGATTAAACAAGGAAACCACTATGTATTAAATTGTATTAAACTAGGATTAAAGGCTGTATATATATTTTTACATTATTTATCAATATACAAGCAATTTTCAACATTCAACAATTCAAACACCCAAACTTTTGCAACAATAATCGGCAATTTTCAAAATTCAAACAATAGTGTGATCAACAATTCAACAATAGTGCAAAAAATTGAAAACAATTGAACAATTCAACAATAATCGGCAAACACCCGGATGTATTCAAAAAAGCCGAAGCAATCAACAATAGTGCAAATTGGGAAAATAATTCAAAGCAAAAAAACAATAAAGCTTAATTGCAATCATTAGTCAACAAATTAAACAATTCAAAGCTATAAATCCCCAAGTGGTTCGAACCATACTTCAACAATTCAAAGCAAAAAATATATGGGTTAAATACCTCGTCACCCATTGCACAATCCCTTCAAGAAATTCTTCAATCTTCTTGCCAAATTTTCAATCACCAAAACTTGTTAAAAGCCAATGCTTTTTTTGTACACAATTCACCCTAAAGACATGTTCGAATTTTATTAAAACGAAAGACTTGAAAATAATTTCAACATTTAATCGAAAGACATGTACAAAAAAAAAACTTACCAATCGACTTCAAGGTTTGAAAGAGAGAAGAAGAAAGAAGAAATTTGAGAAGAAATTTGAGGAAGGAGGCGCCCAAAGAGCAAGATTCTTTGTCAAATAGTGTTAGGGTTTACATTTGGTTTGGGGTCAAAATGTAATAAAATTTCTTTTTTCATGGGGTCAAACTGAAATAAAAAAAAATTGGCATAGTGGTTCGATTACTTTGGAAAAAAATGGTTTTTTACACTGGTGATCGAACCATTATGAATTTGATATAGTGGTTCGATCACTTTGGAAAAAATGGTTTTTTACACTGGTGATCGAACCACTATGAATTTGATATAGTGGTTCGATCACTTTGGAAAAAAATGGTTTTTTACACTAGTGATCGAACCTTGTCAATGAATTTGACATAGTGGTTCGATCACTTTGGAAAAAATTGGTTTTTTTCACTAGTGATCGAACCACTATGAATTTGACATAGTGGTTCGATCACTTTGGAAAAAAATGGTTTTTTACACCGGTGATCGAACCACTATGAATTTGACATAGTGGTTCGATCACTTTGGAAAATATTGGTTTTTTACACTGGTGATCGAACCACTATGAATTTGACATAGTGGTTCTATTACTTTGGAAAATATTGATTTTTTACACTAGTGATCGAACCACTATGAATTTGACATAGTGGTTCGATCACTTTGGAAAAATTTGGGTTTTTACACTATTAATTGAACCACTCGAACCACCTAAGTTATATTCAGTAATTCTATTAAATTAAGTATAAATTATTGTGCTTCGATTAACATATTATAGTGGTTCTCGTACTAATTAATCGAACCATAATTTATAAATTATATAAATTACTAATTAGAGTTGTTGGATAAAACAATTGTTAAATAAGTATAAATAAAATTGAATATATCATCAAGCCATCATTACTTAATGATTTCTCCATGACTGAATCAAAATAGTGTAGAAAAGGTAACTTTCTTATATTTTGTGGTAAAAAAATATTTTTATTATATTCAATATTAGAAAAGTCAATTACTTAAAAAAATGTGTTTAATTTCGGTTGGACTCTCATTATTTTAATGTCACAATTATTCTTCTTTACCACATTAAAGTCAAAATAAATACCTACAACTGGTCCCAGTCTCTTACCAATTATCAATTATTGCACATTATTTTGGTCATTATTGTCGGCTGGATGGTCTTAGTCCATAGCTGGCGACAGCTAGTTTCTTGAGTTTTGTAATATTATTTCAGCAATATATCATTGATTAATGCAAGTTGTAGATTAAAATAAACATAATGCTTGATTCAGTAGAGTTGACATATAATTACTTCTGCATCTTGGATTGGAAGCCATTGTTTGATCATTTCATCAGTTCAAAAGTGAGTTTGAGAAGAAATTATGGCAGCTTTTGCTGCTGTGAATTCTATGGGTGTCTCTACAGCTAACCTTATAAGACGCTGTGGTCTCGTGATGGCTGACAAATTTCCCGTCTTGTTGGAAATTTTGAAAATTGCAGACAAGGAGTTGAAGTTGTTTAAAGAATTTGTAGAAGGATTGGATATGAGGAGCAGAAAGAGGATGAGTGCTTCGCTTCAACGAATTCCAGAGGCAACAAAACGATATGAAGAAGCACTTGATATCTACCTAGAATCTGAACAAGACTCAGATATGGAGGATTTAAGACAAGAAACTTATTCATTGATAGACACATTGAAGAAGACAAAGGAGGAGTATCTGAAACTAGATGAGGCTATCGTGGATTCGGGTGGAAACAAGTCGGAGATGGTTGGATTATCTGATAAGTATAGTCTACTCAAAACATACCTTACTTATTACTGGTTGGATCATCCCGTAATCACGCTTTTTGGGATGGCGGGTATTGGCAAGACCCTTCTTGCGAAGAAAGTTTTTGAAGATTTGGATATTTTGGAATGGTTCGAGTGTCGTGCTTGGGTGACAGTGGGCAGAAAGTATCAACCAGAAGAAATTACTGAATCCATTGAAGCTCAGTTGGACATTGGTGCGCATGATATGAGAGAGAGTTTAATGGGTAAGCGATACTTAATCGTGTTGGATGATGTATGGGATTTTGAGTTGGTCAAAGAGTACTTGGAAACCTCATTTCCGGACACAAATAACGGAAGTCGAGTGTTGGTTACGACTAGAATTGATCACAACTCTTTTTATGGTCAATTCATTGAAATGCGCTTGCTCAATAAACAAGAAAGTTGGCTTCTTTTGTGTGAAAAAGTCTTTTATCAAAATCCATGTCCTTCTGAAATTGAGGAAGCAGGAAAAAAGATTGCCGAGAAGTGTGATGGTCTTCCTCTTACGATTATCACAGTTGCAGGCCTTCTACGCAAGTCCGAAATGACACAAGTAGCACAATGGATTGAGATATCAACACACAAGAAACATCAACTTTTCATTGATGCATATGAAGAAATACATGAGGTACTCTATCCAAGTTATGACAATTTACGTGAAGATTCAAAATTGTGTTTTCTGTATATGGCAGTTTTTCCAGAAAAGTTTGAGATCTTCAAATCCAGGCTCATTAATTTGTGGATTGTTGAGAAACTTATTGAGCAAGATAATTTCCAAACTTTAGAAAATTTTGGAGTAGAATGCTTGAAGTATCTTACTTTGCATAATGTTGTTATGGTCCACCAGAAAAGCAGCACCCTGTTTGATGATCTAAGTACGAGAATAAAATCATGTGCCCTCCATGCTTCCTGGTGGCATTTCTGCTACAAAGAAGCTAGGAAGACAAATTTTTTTCATGTTTTGGATAGTTATACAGATGCTTTAGGAGAAGTTATTAAGAGGCAGAGGAGATTGACCATCCACAACAATACTTTATTTGGAGTTAAAGTTGTGCATGAATCAATTCATGAGAAACATTGTGAATCCACTGTCCACTCTCTCTTATGTTTAGGTCCATATCAAAAATATCCGGTGCCAATGTGTTTTGGTTTAAAGTTGCTCAAAAAACTTGATGCACTTCACATACGTTTTTATGAGTTTCCTTTGGAAGTACTAGGGTTAGTTAAGTTAAGATATCTTGCTCTCACATGCAACGCAAGTTTGCCTCCTTCCATATCCAAACTTTCGAAACTTCAATATTTAATAGTCCGTCAACATTTGAGCATCAAATTTGGAGTTCTACCGTATTTTCCGGTGGAGATATGGGATATGAAAAGGTTGAAGCATCTTCATGTAACGAACAACGACCTGCTTGATGTTGTTGGTACTCTTTTGCCAAACCTCTCAACACTATTGGATGTGAGCGTTAACAGTTGCACTAATGGTGTTTTTGGAAGAATCCCTAATTTGAAAAAACTAGGAATTCAAATTGAGTTGATGCCTGATGCAGTTGTGCCCCTGCGTTGCTTTGATCATGTTTCAAATTTAAGTGAACTAGAATCACTTAAATGTGTCATTGTAAATCCTACATGCAATTTTGTCGCACCATTTGTTCCGCTTTCGAATTTCCCGTTAAATTTGAAAAAATTGCATTTGAATGGGTTGGGCTGTTGTTGGAAAGAAATGAGCACGATTTCTTCACTTCCAAATCTTGAAGTGCTCAAACTACGAAGTAATGCTTTTCAAGGGCCAATATGGATAGTAGAAGAAGATGAATTTCCAAAGCTTTCATTTCTTTTGATGGAAGACATGGATCTAGAAGTATTGAAGGGGAGAAATGAGAGCTTCAAAAGTCTTATACGAGTAAGCATACAACATTGCTACAAATTGAGAAAGCTTCGATGGAGAAGTAATTATACATTGCATATACATATTAAAGTAGTTTATTGCAATCCCCAAGTTGAAGTGGAAATACAGAAGAGTGCAATAGGTTCAGAGGTATCAGAGGAAGTAAAGAATGTTTTGATCTATTCAGATTGGAACTCATGAGCGACAACTCACGTCTCAAGGTTAGTAATTCATTTTTACGATTTAATTGTTGAATGATGATTTTTTCTCTCTTCATCTATTATACATATAATAGTGTTTAATTGGGATGATGCATTTTTATATGATATTTGTTAGTTGTATAACAACTTATAAACTTCTTAACGTGTTTAATAAAACTTTAAAGATTAAGTTTTAGTTCATTCCAAAATATGACATCACGAGAATAAATATTATTTTTAAATAAAGAAGTTAAAGAATCTCATCTTATTTCAAATTATCATTAAACTTAGTCTTTAAAATAGCATAATTTCTTTTATATTTAAAAACATCTAGTATTAATTTGCGGCCATGAAAAAAAATCTAATTAACAGTATATAAGAGCTTATTTGATCTTTTACATAAATTGATCCAATAATGTTTCAACCATTTTGTTCAGGAGAAGACAAAGAGGAGACGTTCTTCAAGTGTTGAGATTAAAGTTTACACAAACCAGTCATTTGGAGTAAGAGTACCTGCTTCTATATATATTTGTTGAAATTGGGAATTCATTTTTTCATCTTGATTGGATACTATTGTTATGTACTGGATGATAGACATTTATATGTTTGGATTTTTCTTTGCATATTTGTATGGAAAGTTGCTTTATTGGTCCACTAAGTACTATGCTGCAAATTTCATCATTTTATTTGATTTTGAATGAATACTATCTTCCAAAAAATTCATCATCCAAGTCTCATGATATTTCTGGTCTTGTGATGATAGCATATTGAATTTGGATGGACCTTATTTGGCTCTGTGTATTGCCGAGGAAGTAATGATATATGTTATGTTGACTAGCAAGAAATTGCTCTTGAATTGCTAAACCCCAATGAACTCACAAGTAGTAGTTGTGCTACCTTTTGGATGACTATGCTCTTGAGGCTTGTTTCAAACCATATGTATATATAGGTATGTCCGATTTGCAACCAATCTCTTGTCGTCACTTGCAGATAATTCTTCTGTTTGTTCCATGTATATCTTCATTTAAAAAAGCATTGTGTCAATGTCAATCTATCTGATGTATTGTGGTGTGGGATAGAGCAACTATTATTTAGTATTTTTAAAAATTTTCTGCAATGATTGGTTTATGTTTAAATGTTAAAGGGGAAATTGATTCTAGGGACATTCAAGTGCATGATCATGAGATATGTCCAAAGTCAAAGGAATTTATGTAATATAAGGTTATATAACTACTCATTTGAAGAAAATTAAGAGAGAATTCGGAAATTATGGCAAAGATTGAAACATATGCAAGTATATATTGAAGTATGGCAAAAACTTGTGTGCACCAGGGCACGGATCTTAGATCTGTGCCCCTGACCCAACCTGGCGTATGGGCCGCCTCAACGCGTAAAAGGTCAGAGAAGTGAAACAAGTCTGAGGAGAAAACGAAAGTTCCAATGAGTCCATGGCTGCAAATATGAGGAGGAGGAGGAGAAGAATTGTTGTAAAGATTAGAAGAAGAGCAGAAGAAAAAAGAAGAAGAAGAAGCATAGCAGTAGAAGAAGAGGAGAAGAAGAAAAAGAAGAAGAAGGGCAACATCAGCAAATTAAAGAAGAGGAGAAGAAGAAGAAGCGCAGCTAAGACAAGAAACAGAAGAGAGTGGGGTTAGCGGGTCGGTTGATCATAAGACCACAAATTAATCAATAATGTACCTATCTTTTACGTATTAAGAAGTAGTTAGACATGTATTATTTAAGTGACATTAATGTTGTGCAAGAAAAATAATGTATGGATTACACTATTTTTATATTTAAGAATTCATTCAACATTAATTGAAGCATAAAAAAAATTGTTTTCAACGGTTAATTTAATTTCTAAACTAGTATAGAATCCGTGAAATACACTGGAATACAAAAATAAATTAAATTTAGTGGATTTAGAAAGAATTTTAACTATAAAAAAATATTAATGGTTTATATAAGAAAAAATATTATTTATATAAGAAAATATATCAATGTTGTATTAGTAAAAGAACATGATTATTTTTTTTCTCTATTATTTACAAAATTTAAATATTTTTCTATAATGAACCCTCAAATTATATTTTTATGAATTGATAAAAAAATTATAGCCAAGTATTCTCAAATAAATTTCATATATTATTTTAAAACACATATTCGCAAATCTATATAAATTTTAATATTAGTTTGAATCATTTGAATAATTTCTTTTCAATCAATCCACATTTATTTTATATTTTCATTATTTATTTATTTATATTTTTTTAATAGGTTATTCCTTTATATAGATATAGATTATAAATATTTAATAAATGAATTAAAATTAAATTATAATTAAATATGATAAACCAAAGAGTGACATCTGTCACTCTTGGTTATTCCTTGCGGTATAGATATAGATTTACAATTACATGTAAATTATTTACCTACCAGTTAATTCCATATCTAAATGAATAATAGATATATGGAAAGCGATTTTATGATACTTAGTGTTGTAAAATATGTTATCCAATGCATCTTTTGTATGAAACAATACAAGATCAACAATATTAAAAGTAACAAAATAGAAAGAAGATAAAGATTGAAAATGGAGAAATTTGATTCATTCATATTCAATCATCTGGGTACAATATATATACATGTAATAGTATGAATTCTAAAGGTCATGGAACATGAAGAGTTTATAGTAATATCCACATAAATGTATATTTATAACATCTCCCCTTGGACATTACGACTTAGTGTACATGCCTCGTTAAAAACTCACTAGAAAAATCGAGTGGGAAAAAAAAAACTAGACGAGAAAAGAGTACATGACATACAATATCTTAATGTGTTACACTAGCTACCTCATTAAAAACCTTTAACTAAGAAAACCCTGTGAGAAAAAACTTAGTCAAGGAAAAAAGAGTACATCGCTGGTCTTCAGGACTTAACCTTCAGGGTTAAATAAGTAAAACTAATGATCTTCAAGACCCAGCATTTAGGATTGTTTAACGCTCCCCTTAAGACAACAATCTTCCATGCCTACACATTCCAATACCATGAACATATTTTTCAAAAGTAGACGTAGGTAGGGATTTAGTAGACAAATCTGCAAGATTGTCATTGGAGCGTATTGTTCACCTTTTTCTTTAGGCTACTACCACAAGTGTACGGTGTAGATTGCAGAACACGGTAAGCAAGATCGATCCTACAGAGACTATAATCTAGGAATAATCGATTACCCAAATTCATCCCCTAATTTTATCTAGGCTATCAGATATCAAAGAATTCAATTAGTTATACTAAAACAAAAACAAATAAATACACGGAGACAAACAAATATAACTGAGACAGGTTCTAGAACATGCTTTCATCTAATTCTCATCACGATATCACTTGACCAATCCACTTCAATGATTAACTATCCTATATGAGCAATCACGAATATCAAATTAAAAGCTCTCTCGAGTCAATTTAACCGGTTGATTATTATGCTACCAGAGGTATCTCTACTCGATCTGATATAACACAACAACTCCCAAAAGCACCTAGGATTGAAAATCTCATCACATATGTCATTTATCTCTCGATCTCATGCTGCATATATGTCATGTGTTTACTCTTCCGTAATTAAATCTCCTCTCTCGAATTTTGACTTAATTACTTAAACATGCTCAATTAGTGGCCACATAATCAAACAAGCAATCAAACCATAAACACATCAATATGATAAATAATCAAGAAATTGAATTGAAATTAAAGATCCATCAGAAGCCCTAGAAACCCATGGAAAACTAGCCAGACATGAATATCAACAAACTCATAGACAAGATTGAAAATATCATATCAAACTAAAATAATCCAACAATAAAGGAAAGATAAAGAAAAACTCTATATGAACGATGATCTCTTGATTCTTCGATCTTTGAAGTCTTCTTCTCCTCTCCGGATGCTCTCAGAATATATATGTTTTCTCTCTATCAATGTTATTCCTACCCTAATGATTGTCCTCCCTATCTGTCTGCTCCTTTTTGGGACGAATTTGGGTATATATAGCATATTGGAGGTCTCCTAGATGGTTTAGAAGTGTGAGATTCGTCAAAAATCGAGTTTGGGATCGAATAGGAGTCTCTCGGGCACGACCGTGCCCCAGGACACGGTCACCCGTGCACCAGTGCTAGTGTTTCTGTGCAGTGGGGCACGACCGTGTCCCAAGACACGGTCGTGCGCTGGTGCACAGTTCCGAATTTGACTTCGACGTCTTCATGAAAGTTGTAGGTCTTGAAGTTAGCTTTCAAATTCCACAAATTTCACCTCAATATCAGTCTTCTAGAAAAAGTTATGATCAAAATACTAGAGCCCTATCACACGAAGAACCGAACGCAACACTTCCGTTTTTCCTTTATATTCTGCTTTCTTAGAGAAAGAATTGGGAAAAGTGTTCAACATCAAAGTTGTAGATCTCTTCCTTAGCTTTCCAAAAAAATTAAGATCTTCCAATTCGGACTTTTAGATAGTGAGATATGTCATTTCTTCGACAACTGCCTGAAACTTGCGAATTTTGCACTAAAAACACAAAACTAAACACAAAACCATCAAATGCAACTAATAAATCAAAAGTATCTAAATCACTATATAAACGTACATAAACATGCTCAAATGAACACATAAACATACGTAAAAATATTGTAAAAACGACACTTATCACGTACTTTTTGTATAATTTCACAACTCTTCTGGAGTTCATGGGTTTTATGAAATTTTCATTTCACACTATAGACTAAGAAATATAAAATATTTACTAATACCACATGACTCACAAATGTATTTTATCAAAAACTTTTTAATCATACACATTTTCATGAGACATCATATAATAATAAGTGGTTTGAAGAAGTGTTAATCAAAATTTGTTTAACCTATCTTCATATTGAAAAACATAACTAGTTTGTGTTTTGACATTACGAAGATCAGATATATATATATATATATATATATATATATATATACACACACACACACCAATATGTGAATAATCTACCAAAAACTTATTGTAAAGTAAACAAGATGAATTTTGAAAATATCGAAATATTTTAATGATAATTCAATATATTGGAGGAGCGCTAAACCTTTACTAGTAGATTTACCATAATATCAAATTTGATCCATTTTGAAGGATAAATTAGAAGTGAGGAACTTTAGGTCCTATATATACTCAAAATTTTCTTCATATTTAAATGGGTATTTGCCCACTTCAAGAGATATCGATTGTTTTACTTAGTTGATGAGACATATCCATGTAAAATCTTTCCAAAATCTTCTTCGAGAAGGTTGATTAGTGTATGAATATTCCATCAAGGAAATACTCGATCTGCAGGTCGAGACAATAATTGATCTTACCTAAAGTTTTTATTTCAAAGTCGACTTTTAAATTCGAACTTGCTTCTTCAATTAACATATAAAAATGCATATAATTAACATATAAAAATGATACAATATTCATCTAATATTTGCATCATTATAATCACTCAAGAAAATGCATAATTATTTGAATATAATCCTTCTTCAGGAAGAATTCACTTATTTGAATAAATATTTGCAATTAAAGATTTGTATAGATATGCAGTAACAATGTTCATCAAATGCATTCTTCAATTTATATTTGTTGTCAGAGATATCAAGTAGTGGAACGTTATATCATTTATAATAGGAGTATATGTTTGACAGAAAATAATATCGGGTCTATGCAAGAGCCCTTGAGCTACTAACCACGCTTTATATTACCACATTATTCTCATTTCTTTTTCGCACAAATACCCATTTATATCATATAGGGATAACATCATCAGGGGTACATACGAAGCACCAAAAACATTTCTTTCATTAAGCGAGTCTAGCTCAACCTCTATTGCATCTTTCCATCTTACCCAATGTGAGCGCTTCTGGCACTCAACCATTGAATTGGGTTCTGGATCCAGATTATCTTTATAGATGTAAGAGCAATTTTGGAGGCCAGTATGTTGTTGACAACAATAATATTTATGTTGTGGGAATTTATCAAATCAATCAAGCAAAAATAGCAATTCAAATGAGAAAACCAATCACATAAAATAACAAACCAAGAATGAAGAAAACAATAACAAACGCACTGATTTAGAGTGGTTCGGCTCGGGTCCACTTGAGTATACGTCCACTATGAAATGAGGAACAACTTTTATTCAATCACCACACGAATCCAAAGAGCAAACTACAAAGAACACTCAAGAAACATTCAAACTAACTAGATGAACACTTGCTCAACTTTCTCACTCTATATATCTCTCTCTAAACGCTATCAATGAAAACTTACAGAATGAATATGAAACTACAACAAGAGAGCTATTTACAGAAACAGAAATGAGTCGATTTCATCAAGAAATGAGTGAGATATCACGCCTGGAAGTTGGACTCTCAAAACCGTGAAATAACCAATTCAGCCTTAGCCGTTTTCCTTGAAACTCGTGCCCAACTGTTTTAACCGTCTGAAAGCGTGTTTCTGAAGTGCGACTTTATTAGTGAAAATGCGATTTCTTCTTCCCTTAGCCAATTTTCCTGATTTGAGCTCACTACTTCACAATTTATATATTGAGTTTATCACATATCTATAATATTAGTTGCAACTTTGATATTTATATCAACCAGATCCTCATTATTTTCCAAAATATTTTGATCTGGCCATTCCACAATCCTAGTGTTTTCATTATTTTGTGCACGTGCATTATTACTAGGATTTTTCGTCTTCGGGATGAATCTCTTTAGGAGATATTTTGAGTGACTGAATATTTTTGTTAGTTTTTGTTTCCACGGATTTTTATCTTTTGTATTCATAGGCCTTTTACGCTTCAGACGCAGAGTGACATCAGATATATTTGAATTTCTAAAAATTTCCACTCTTGGTGGTGCATTCATAGCAGATATATGTGATTTTGTCACTCCTTTATAATCAATAAATACATCTGGCAGATTACTTGCACAATACTGAAAGTTAATTATTTTCTGAACTTCCAGTTCAGTTTGACTAGTGCGTGAATCTAAATAATATAGATTTAATAAAATTTACCGGCATTCTTTTAATTATTGACTATTATCTGTCTCTCCAAATGCCGATGAATATTTTATAAATTTGTACTATATCTTGGGCACGCACTAATTGTAAAGGGGAATATTAAAGATATGCAGTTAGACAAACTTGAATTAGAGAAGCAGGATGCAAAAATAGATGAGTCCAACATGAAATTGATAAGTCGGAATTTTGTAATAAAGGTCTAGCGATTAATTTGATATGTTTGAATGATTCACATCTAGACCATTTTGAGTGTGGACATAAGGAATCGAATGCTCCACTTTAATTCATAATAACATAAAATAGTCATCAAAAGTTTTCATTATGAATCCATCGATATTATCCATTCTAATGAATTTAATCGGATAATTGAGAAATTGATCCTAAAGTTCAATACTTTGGCAATGAAGTTTACGAAAACATAATTTTGGGTGGATAATAAATACACATTAGTTCATCTAGTAGAGCATCAATCAAGATCATAAAATATCGAAATTGTTCTAATATTGGATGAATTGGTCCACATATATTTCCATGAATTCATTCAAGAAAAATAGGAGATAAGGAGGTCTGAAGTATGTATAATACAATCTAGAGGAGGAAGAATGGAGTTCTTGAACTTCTTTCCACCATGTTGTGGACGGAGTTATTAAGAGATTTCTACATTATTCTCGTTATTTGTTCAATGTGAAATTAATTGTTCCAATATAATGTTCATAAAATCAAGAAGGGTACGTTTAGATTGTAAATAAACAACATATCTTTAATTCAGTACCCATAGGGAAATTAATAAAGTTCTACCGGAGCCTACGGCTAAGAGATCATCATCTGTAATTGTAGTAACACTCATTTTCTTCCCGACCAAAATTTGAAAGGATTTTCTATCTGTAAGAATAGTGTGACTGGTCTCATTATCTATCAAGCATTAAATATTATTGTTCTCCAAGACCATGTTTGCTTAAGACAAATTAGCATATGAAATTTGGAGAAAATATAGGCTTTTGCCTTCATGTCGGAATTGAAATGAGAACCATGTATAATTATTTCACTTAATTTAGAACATTTCAACCTCAAAAGCTTATGTGATGTAGTTTCAAAACATCAAGTGAACAAATTCACATCTACATAAATCACTTATTAGAATTTAGGGACTACAGATGCAGATAGCTAGCTAAAGCATAACTTTGATGCAATTATTCTCCCAAATTGATAGATAATTTTCTTTCAACATATCAACACACACTAAGTGAAGTCTGTAAGACATCAAACAATGTATCATTATGAAATTTATATAAATGAGCATATTATAGTGTTCTTGCTTCAATGCAATTCAATCTATTTTTAATCAAGCGTCATTAAGAAAAACTATAACAATTTACTCACAACTCGTTAAAATATGCATGTTTAACGGAAATTCCAACAATTCTAATCAGTGATTCTATACTTATATTTCCTTCATGCATATTGACTCCAAGTATAGCAAATCAGTTGAAACACACTATAAGCATCAATACACCAAACATTAGAAAAAGTATATCTCATAGAACACGATATCCAGTTCATTGTTCTTTAGGTATAAAATCAAGTCCAAGCAAGATACTTTGATCGACTCAAAACATGAAACACTTTGAGTGGTTGTGCTTATACTCTCTGATCACTCTACTCAGTGGTCAGTGGTCTATTATACGGTGATGGAAGTGTGTAAGTGACTGAAACGTGGGATCATGGTCATCCCTTAATTTGTCTATTGTGCTTAAGATACACAAACTTTGCTATATAGAAAACAGAGGTGGATTATTATTGTATGTTTCCTATGAAATTTGAATCTTTGTTGTAACCTTGATGTAAAAGATAAGATATTGATGAGAAAACACAAACTAGATATATACATTCATACCATCTTAGGAAAAATTAAGAAAAAAAACTAAATGTCATGTTTCAAGTTTTAGATAATAACAGACCCATAAAAAATTCACATACGTATGATTACATAGACTAGATACTTGATCACAAAACTTAAGTCCACAATTAAAGTTGGTTCATAAAATTATGGAGTTATTAAACTCAAAATCAACTCCATATTTGCATATTTAAGTTTAATGTAAGAATAGCCTACTAATTTATAATTCTAATACAGAAGGTTACTAATTTACAAGGAAATATCAGAATTTGAATACTATTGAATCAAATTGCAATCATATATCAATAGATTATATATTTGGATTGAATCAAAGAAAAATACATTGCAGGAAAAACACGATTTTTTTCATAGGGCACTACTCAACTCAAATTCGATCGGTAGAGACTCGTGCTGATAACGTGTTGTAAAATATGTTATCCAATGCATCTTTTGTATGAAACAATACAAGATCAACAATATTAAAAGTAACAAAATAGAAAGAAGATAAAGATTGAAAATGGAGAAATTTTATTCATTCATATTCAATCCTTTAGGTATGATATATATATATATATATACATGTAATAGTATGAATTCCAAAGGTCATGGAACATGAAGAGTTTATAGTAATGTCCACATAAATGTATATTTATAACACTTAGAATAATTGAAAAATAAATTAAATCCAAAATCTATAATCTGTCCGAATTATGATTTATTTATAGATAATAATTTAAAAAAGGGAAAAACTCTTTATTGGTCCCATTGAAAACCTACTGTCCGTTTTTGGTCCCGTTAAAATCGCAAAATCAAAAGTAGTCCAGTTAAGTCCAATTCTGTCCGATTTAAGTCCTTTCGTGATTTAAGTCCAGTTAACTTTCCGACGAGTGCGATGCACTCTCCCCCAATCCCACGATTCCGGCGACATTTTGCTGACGTGTACTTTTTTAGCCGATGTGACATTTTTTTTGCATTAAAATATAACAAAGCAATGCCACATATTTAATTTTACAAATAAAATAAAACAAAAAACAAGAAAAAGAAAATACCCATTACTAAAATGATTATACGAATTAAATCAGAAAAACAAACCCTAAAATCCTAAATTCCCAAATTCACTCCCTAACCCTAAAATCGCGAAATCCCCCCCCCCCCCCCCCCCAATGAAGAACCCTAAGAAGAGCAAAGAAACCGTAAATCAGCAAGCCCAAAATGCTTGGCAAAGCTCCGAATCGAGTAAACATTGGAGGCAATCGGCCCGACTGTCCGATAGAGGTTGAAAGCCTGTCAAATTCCGATGCTCCTGGCGATGAATCAAATACGACTGAGCATATGGTGGAGCGGGAGCAGGAGGAATATGAGATAGAAATGGCTTCCAAAGGTGAGTTTGAAACTGCAAAAACCTGTATATATATGCCCTAAATTGGTTGTTGTGTGTTGTTGGCATTTATGTGGAAAATGTGTAGAATGTTGAAAATGTTTCATTTATGTGTGTTGTTGGTAGTTGGAGATAGGACAACTGTGTTTTTTTTTTTTCTCATCACATGGAATTTTATAATGTTCTTTCTGCATGTGGTCCATATATGTCCAAGATGGAAAACACAAGTGTGGCCCCATGTAACTGAAAAAGATGTTTAGATTTCTTTGTCCTGTATAGTGAAGTGATATGTGTTTTGTTTTGGTTTCTTTTTTTTTTTTTTGCTTTTACACAGATGCCAATGAGGGATGTTTGACTGTGGAATTAGTATATGGGGGTGAATCTATTCATTTGCCTACTGCACATTATATAGGGGGGAACGAATAGTTTTAAGGGATGTGAAACCATCTTCTTTGACCTTGCTTCATTTGAAAAACTATGATGTGGTTAGGAGAGCTCTAGGAGCCTTGAATTTCAGATTCCACACCATTGTAAACAAATGGTTTAAGTTAATACTTGATGGAGCTGACTTGAAAATGTTGTTAACTGAAAATTTGAAAAAGGGAAGGATGGAAATATACTTAGAAGCTCAGGAAGTTGAACATGAAGAATTGCAAAATGATGATAATGAATCTGTTGACACTGAGAACATAGAAGAGGACCCTGATTTTGTTGTAGGTGATGATTTGATTGATGATAATGAATCTGCAGAAATGAGGGAGAGTGTAGAAGTACCAATTCATGAAGCTTAAGAGTGTAGAAGTACCAATTCATGAAGCTTACATAGAAAATGCTATAGATGAGTCTAGTGATGATGATGAAGTGTCTAGTGATGGGGATGTTGTCCAATCTGTGTGTGATGACTTTAATGAGTCTAGGGCATCTGATGATGAAATGCCTAAGGATCAATCCCCTGTTTTTAATCCAAGAACCATTTATAACCCAACATTTGTACTTGGAATGTTATTCAGTTCCAAGGATGAATTCAAAAAAGTTGTTCAGTCACATGCTATCATGACCAAAAGAAGTTTGAAAACTGTGAAAAATGATAAATGTAAGGTTTATGTGAGGTGTGTTGGGGGGAACTGTGGGTGGAAATTGAATTTAAGGAAATTGGATGAGGCTTGAAACATGGCAAGTTAACTACTACCAAAAAAATCATGAATGTGCTGCTACCCATGATGTGAAGAACTTGAAATCTAAGTGGCTAGGTGAAAGATTCATAGAAAGATTCATACAAAGATTCCAGTCTGACCCTTCTAGGAAATTAAGGTCTTTTAGGATGGATGTAATAAAAGACTTAAGGTGCAATGTTTCTAGACAACAATCCTATAGAGGAAAAAAGAGTGCAATGGATCTTATCATGGGGGATCCTAATGATCAATACACCAAACTGTGGAAGTATGTTGATGAGCTTAGGAAATCCAACCCTGGATCTACAATTCTCTTTGGCACTGATGAAGAGAATAGGTTGAGCCACATGTATGTGTGTTTTGATGCACTTAGAAGGGGCTTTCTAGGTGGATGTAGGCCTATAATTGGTGTAGATGGCTGTTGGTTGAAAGGAAATCATGGGGGGGTGTTGCTTTCAGCAGTTGGTATTGACCCTAATAACAATGTGTACCCTATAGCCTATGCCATTGTAAAGATAGAGAATAGGGAGAATTGACAGTGGTTTCTCACTGTCTTGAATCAAGACCTAGAGATCACAAATCCTGCAGGTTACACACTCATCTCAGACAAGCAGAAAGGCCTGATACAGGCTGCCACCCATGTTTTTTTTGGGCCAGAACACAGGTTTTGTGTAAGGCATTTACACAACAACATGAAGCTGGCAAGGTATAGAGGGGTGTTGTGGTAGTGTGCTCAAGCCACAACCCCTGGGGAATTTAGGGTGGGTATGTCCAAATTGAAAGCACATAATGAGGGGTTGTGGGAGTGGTTCAATGATAAGCCCCCTACTCAGTGGAGTAAGGCTTTTTTCAGAGCGACAAGTAATGTGACATGTTATTGAACAATGCATGTGAGTCCTTCAATAGTAGTATCCTTGAGGCTAGAGATAAGCCTATAATCACCATGCTTGAGTGGGTAAGAGTCTACCCTATGATTAAGCTGCAGAAGAATAGGGATAGAGCACTTTCAAGTTGGAAGGACAAACTCTGCCCTAAAATCATGAAAATTCTTAGTAGACACAAAGAGAGTGTGGTTGACTTTATCCCTATCAAATCACATGATAGGCATTACCAGATAAGTTGTTATGATGGTTCTCAGTATGCAGTGGATTTGGAGAAGTGGACATGCACTTGTAGGGTGTGGCAGTTGACTGGTATCCCTTGTAGGCATGCAACATGTGCACTACTGAGTCAAGGCCTAGTTTTAGAGGACTATGTGGACAGGTACTATTATGTGGACACATATGTTAAGGTGTATGAGTCAGCCATATTGGGAGTGAGCTATGAATCCTTGTGGAGTGATTCAACCTATATCCCACCCTTACCTCCAAACTTTGCACAAGGGAAGAGAGGAAGACCAATGAAGCTCAGAAGAAGAGGCTTGGATGAACCTAGTCAACCTGGCAAGAAGAGGAAATCCAAGGATAAGGGTGCAGTTAGACTTCCAAGAAATAAAAAGAAAAGAACAATTAAGAGTGCATCTAACATGTATACTATTTTTTTTTTTGTGTTTGAAATGCATGTATTAATTGTGTTGTGTGTGGCAGGGCAAAGGGAAGACAAGGATGAATGATGAAGATCAGAACTTGGAAAGAGAACTATCAGAGGAGGAGCATGTCCAAGAAGCACCAAATCCGTAGGAAGACCTCAACTCCCAAGCCACTGAAAATGCCCCAGCAGTGGATGCAGTAAGCTGTTTACATTCTTATTCTTCTTATGTATGTTTACATTCTTATTATTGTTATGTATGTTTACATTCTTGTAGGTGCTTCCACCCCCTTCAAATCCACCAACTCAACAAGAGGAAGATGAAGAGTCAGTGGCAATAGAAGCTGCAATTGATGAGTATATGACTACAACTAATCCACCCTGTGCAGGGCCAACAATGTATGAACAATTACAACTATGTAAAAATCAACATCACCAGCAAGTACACTTTATACCTACATACATAGCTCCTGATTTTATTGATGGTTTTTGAGTTGAATGCAACTTGATGCAGGGACCAACTTAGGAAGAACTCAACCTTTCACAACTGAGTCAAGAGCCAATCTCTCAACCCCAAGTGGATTCAGGCCCTTTAAATCAACTCCCAATGGATGCAGGATGTTCAATACTCATGCCAATGAATGCAGGACCCTCCATACCACCTCCTCAACAAAGGGTGCAGATCAGAGCCCCTGCTCCATTTACTAGTGGACTACTTTCAGCTTGTTGGGTGAAGGCAACAACTGTGCAGCCTGAAGTTGGAAAAAGGTTGGTGGTGGAAGATGGAAAGAAATACTTGGAGTTGCCAGTAGCACCTCAAGAAGAGAAGAAGAACCAGAAAAAAAGACATTGATTTAAAGATGTAGGACTTGTTAGTAATTGGACTTATTAGGATTTGGGGGCTGATTTTGTGAAACAATGTTTTGTGTTTGCCCATGAATATATGGAGGCTTGCTCAGTAGAATATGTTTTGTGTTTGCCAATGAATGTATGGGAATTTTTATATTACAAATGATGTCCTTTTTTTTTTTTTTTTGTAAACAATGCAATAGTGGCAATTATCTATTCATTTTCTTTGCTAGTTCATTGGTCTTTTTTGTTTATTGGCTCAAGGTGTTGATTCCTTTTTTGTGCAAGATGACAAGTTAAATAGCAATATAGAAAGGGAGTGATTTATTGCAAAACATAGTCAGTGGCATATGTTAACAATGGGGTCAAAATATGATTACAACATTGGGGCTAAAACTATTGCAAGACATCAACCAAAATAGGATTACAATCCCCCCAACAAATCACTACAACATCAAACATATATATCAGTGTGCAATCCACCAAAAGAGTAGAATTGTCAATTGGATGATGATAAACTACCTCTTCAAACTCTTGTTGCAATCCACCAAACTTTGCAATTCTTCCTTTAGTGTCTTCATGTCTCCCTTCAGCTCTTTAATATCTGCTTTAAACAGTTTATTGATTTGTTTGAGTTCAATGTGATCTTTGTATAACTTCTCAATTTCATCTTTCTTGGCATCATAAGCATCTATGAATTTGTGTTTGTCATCAATGTCATCCCATTTGAAGTAGTCACAACCACCATTTTTCCATAGGGTACATAAACACAAAACCAATAACAAATCAGCTTAATTCTCAAAATTCAGCTTAATTCTCAGACAAGCAAATTTTTCTCAGACAAGCAAACATAAAATCTCATAAAATCAGATAAACCACCAAATTCGAAGTACCAAATTTTGCCAATAGAAGCTGCGAAAATAAATATGCAAAACCACTTATCTCAGACAAGCAGAAGTGGACTTACATTATATCTCTCACACCCCCAAAATCGCTTTCCTCGATTTGTTGTCGTTTTGGCTATTCGTAGCACTGCTCGTCTTCCACACAAGCACTCATGTGCCATTGATGCTTGGAAAAGCTCAGACATACTTCCTCTCTTCGAGTGGTTGAATTTGTGCGCTCACTCTCTTAGGATTTTGAGGTTAGGGTTCTTCGATTTTATGTTTCACCCCCAAGATAATGTATTAATTCATTAGCTGCATTTAATGGGTAATTTCTTTTTCTTGATTTTTGTTTTATTTTATTTGTAAAATTAAGTATGTGGCATTGCTTTGTTATATTTTAATGCAAAAAAAATGCCACATCGGCTAAAAGAGTACACATCAGCAGAATCTCTATTTAATTTAGAATTGAAGAAAATTTAAATTAAATAGAGATTAAATCCATGAGAAGCTCTCCTGTAAAATAGGTGCATGGATCTGGTTGGGTTTGGGCTGACTCGTAGGTACTTTTAATTTTTTTTCACGCTTCATTTTTTTTTTTTTTGATCATGGTCTTTATGTTATGTTAGATCTACCTTTTCGTTATGTTAAACCTACATTTATATTATATTAGACCTATCTTTATTCCCAAAAAACCCTAGTTTTGGCATATTTTGTACATGTACATTTACGTAGTATTACAAATACTTTTATATTGTATTAGACATACCTTATATAATATTTAAAGGTATAGCTAACATAGCTAAAATTTAGGGAAAAGTGGCCAAAATACCCCGTATATATACCACATTTACGATCCGGAACTTTAATTTTACCACTTCCTAAAACTACCCTTTAATTTACACACTTTTGCCGAAAATAGCCCGTCACCTGCTGTAGTAGGTCACTATCCGGTTACATGCTGATGTGGCCTTTAAATACACATGTGTAATCGATTTCTTTTTTTTTTTTTACTGCATCACATGTCTTCTTCTTCCCCACCTCGCCAGAGCAGCCATCGGTCGCCGGAATAATCACCGGAAAATTCTCTTTTGCACTCAAACTACTTCCAACCCTTCAATTTTTCATCTAAATTGAATCTTCTATCACCTCCCACCAAAAAATCCACCAAAATGATACAAATTAGCTCAAAAAACAGCCCCAACAGTCGCCTATGTCGCCGGAAAACGGCCATGACAAGCCTCCAAGCTCAAAATGTTGATTTTCTTCATTTCTCACCCAAAACACCCAAATTATATACCAAAATGATCCTCTCCTCAAGCCCAAAATAATCTCACATCAATTTCATGTTTATTGCTCAAAACAAACCTCAATCTACCCAAAACCGTTCGAAAATTGCTTTGTAAACCCATTTCTTTGTTCTTCAATTTCATGCATGTTTTCTCAAAATTGAATGAGGGGTTTTAGTTCCCATGTAATGAGGAATAAATCCATGTGATTGTTGGTAAGATTAGTGGAGAAATACAATGTTATTTAGAAGAGAGAGAGAGAGAGAGAGAGAGAGAGAGAGAGAGAGAGAGAACAGAGAGAAGAGAGAGAGAGATCAGCTGACGTGGACACCCCCATCTGATGTGGAACAAAAAAAAATTGAAAATTATATTCCACGTCTGAAAAAATCGGCCACGTCATCAAGTTACCTCCTACAGCAGGTGACGGGCTATTTTTGGTAAAAATGTGTAACTTACGGGGTAGTTTTAGGAAGTGGTAAAATTAAAATCCCGGATCGTAAATGTGTTATATATACGGGGTAGTTTTGCCACTTTTCCCCTAAAATGTACAACTAATATACTAAAAGGTATGTCTAACATTACTAAAATGCATGAAGGTATATGTAAAAGTTTCTAAAAGTATGCAATCAGGATATAAAGGTAGGTTTAACACAACATAAATGTGAGTCTACCATAATGTAAAAGTAGGTCTAACATATATAACATAAAGGTACAACACTTGGAGCGAATTTGGATGAGTTTGAGGGGACCCACCCAGGCACGTGGGGGCGCGTGAGAACATGTCAGATGCACGTGTGATAGCATTTTTTAGACGCGTGGACGGGTCAACTCGGGTGCATGAATCCATGGACCTGATGCATATATAGAAGTTTTTGCCTAATTCCACATTCAATTCAACGTCATGCCCGACTTATTGCTTATGAAAAAAAATCCTTACAAATGTACTAAATTATCTTTAGATAATAATATGAAAATTTATGGAGTGACACTTGTGTTCCCTTGATCCGACCCGTCGCGTGGTATTAAATATATAATTTTCAAGAATCATGTGCATACTTTTAAGATATTATTTTTCATATTAAAATGTGATCTTAGATATATACTTTTCAGGTATCACGTGTATACTCTTAAGGCATACTTTCCATGTTAAATGATTCAATGATAGGTGATAAGTGTCAATTTTGCTATAGCTTTGCGTACAATTTTATGGTCAATTGAGTGCGTTTGTGTACGTTTTTATAGCAATTTGGTTACTTTTCATATATTAGTTGCATTTGACGTTTTTTGTGCTAAGTTTCATGATTTTAGTGGAAAAAAGTATGAAGTTCAAATGTGATTAAGGATTGAGGAAGAAATGAGGAGGAAACGAGGTCAAAAATGAGGAAAAACGGAGATGTGCATTGGGGCATGGACAGATGCAGCCGCGCACGGTCAGGGCTGCACTAGCGCACGACCGTGCACGAATGTCCAGAGAAGGAAGCAGCCGCACATGGACGGCTGTGTCTGGGGACACGGTCGTGCGCGGCTGGCAAGCGAGAGCGCAGCGGGGCACGGTCTGGCCATGCCGTGGGGCACGACCGTGCCCGGGTGTCCTAATTCATCTAAAACTTGACTTTTGGATGATTTCTATCCGATTTTTTGACCTCCAAGACTCCCAAGAAGAGATATATACCCCCAACAATTCCAGAAATTGAGGGGACAAGCATTCATAGAGAAAAAAACACAAATTCTGAGAGCATCCAGGAGGAAATACGGAGGAGACAAGCATTCATAGAGAGAAAACACAGATTCTGAGAGCATCCAGGAAAAAATACGAAGGAGAATTCGAAGATCGAGAATCACGAGATCATCGTCTTAGAGTTTTTCTTTATACTTTTCTACTTTTTGTTGGATTTTGGTTTTGACATAATGTTATCAATTTTGTCTATGAATTTGATTATATTATGTCTGGCTAGATTTTCGTAGGTTTCTAGGATATGTAAGTAATTCGATTCAAACCTTGATGGATTCTTGATTTTAATTCAATTTCGTGATTTTTCGATCCTATTCATGTGTTTATGATTTGATTGCTTGTTTGATTAGAGGGCCTCTGATTAAGCATGTTTAAGTAATTAAGTCAAAATTCGAGAGAGGAGATTTAATTACGGAAGAGTAAACACATGACATGAATGCAGCATGATATCGAGAGATAAATGACATATGTGATGAGATTTTCAATCCTAGGTGCTTTTGGGAGTTGTTGTGTTATATCAGATCGAGTAGAGATACCTCTGGTAGCATAATAATCAACCGGTTAAATTGACTCGAGAGAGCTTTTAATTTGATATTCGTGATTGCTCATATAGGATTATTAGTCAATGAAATTGGATTGATCAAGGTGACATTGAGGGGAGAATGGGATGAAAGCATGTTCTAGAACCTGTCTTAGAATAACTGTTTGATCTCGTGAATTTTAATTGCCTTTTAGTTAGCATAATTAATCCGACATCTTTTGAATTTGATACTTAAATTTCCCTATCAATGTTCAAAACAACTATCAACACCTAAATTTTATCCCTAATTTTATCTAAGTATCAAATTCAAAAGATGTCGGATTAATTATGCTAACTAAAAGTCAATTAAAATTCACGAGATCAAACAGTTATTCTAAGACAAGTATCACCTGTGATCAAGGATGAAAATATACGGTTTTGGTGGATATATCGGTACCTTAATTTTGCGGAAATATCGATATATATATATATATATTGGTTTCGGTGGAAATATCGGTCAGTTTTTTTAAAAAATGTTGAAATCTTCCAAAAAAAGAGTTAGAAAATATATCTAGTAGTATAAAAAAATATTAATTATAACTAATATTAAACTTAAGTTTGAAATAATATGATATATTCACAACAAATATAGAGATAAACTACTATTATTTACATTAGAATCATTTTATTAAATTTCAAAAAATTAACTAACTTAATTTAATTATGAGAGAAAATTAAATGATAGTGTCCTAATTTATTTCAAATAATTTAATCAAATTTATATAAATCTATTATTTACTACATTCATTTATATAATGAGAGTTAATTTTTAATAGACATCCATTAAATACATAATATTCATAATAAAAAGAAGAAGAAGAAATTCATCCACACTCACACAAATTAATTTAAAAAAGAAAAAAGAAAAATAAAAGGAAAGGATGCGAAACTCATCCACAGCACTCACACAAATTCCTTTAAAAAAAAATGAATGAAAAGGAAAGGATGTGCTACATTCCTTCACGCGTTCTTCACTTCAGTCAGTACTCAGTATGCGGGCCTTTAAATAAAATGAAATATCGTGATATTTTAATCTATACATGTGATACCTGAAGAGTATATATCTAATACCAGGTTTTAACATGGAAAGTAATGGAAAAATTCAATTATGGCTGGTAGGAATGGGCTTGGACCGATTTTGGCCCCTCAAGATCAAAATGGCCCAAAGACGTGTGATATCCACCCTCTCCGTTAGTTGCCTTTGACGGAAGCCGTTAAATGAAATTTTGGTGCGAAAATTAATTTGACATGCATTTTTCCCGATTTTTTTCCAGCCACTCTAACAGCTATTTAAGAACCCTTCCAGCAACTCAAGAAACCATACAATTCAACTCCAGTGCACCCAAAATCGGGAAAAAAAAAACGCAAAACTGAAATCGATAGGAGAGAAATGTCTTCATCCGGTCATTCGTACACTTTAGCCACAAAACAATGCAACTGTGGGAAGGATTGTTTTACAGAGTGCTTAGTGCTAAGGATTGTTTCCTGCTAAGCTTTCGTTCTTTGTAGAAAAGAGTAAGGATCTTATGTGGGTCATTTGGTCGAGTAGGCAAGTGTAACATGTATGGGAGGCTTGCTACTCATTATTACGATCGAGTTGTAATAACTAGGGTTGTGTAAATCAACTGTTCTAACAAAATTCGCCCTGTGGAAAGGCGTAGAGAGGACGTAAAAAGATTACTCCACCTTCTAACCTCTGTATATCGCGTGATATCACGTTGTTTACCTATTCTGCCGCATATCCTTGTGTTAAGCATCATAACCCAATTGCATTGAAAATATCTTACCATACTTGTGTTTTCAAAGACTTTTATAAAACGAATTTTCGTTGCATAAAACTCTACAAGTTCAAACTGTCCAGTAACCTTTCGAAGAAAGATTACTGCAGTATCATCTGACCAGTAAGTTTGGTAGTTACCTGGGCAACAAGCTGAACTTAACATATTTTGGAGGAAAATTTGAAAATTAGAGAAGGTGTAAAATATATATATATATATATACATACATCGTTTTTTAATTTTGGAGTTCTTGATGTGTTCTATCCAGATGAATTTTTGGTCTTTTATTTAATTTTTACTATCAATGAATTCTTCAAATTTCTTTATATTTTATTTATTTTCGTATTTCTTTCATCTTTTAATATTCTTTTTTAATTTTTGTGTGTCTGTAGGAGTGATCCATTCCAATAATGATGTGGAGGACTGTAAATCAGAATATCATCAACATTTACATTAATCTACATCAATATCAAGAATGAAAGAAATTCAATAATGTAGAAGATATGATGTAATTACTATCAATTAACCTAAGGCAATTAAACTAAGACAAAAACTTATGCTCTAGAGGAATGAATCTAAAATCTGTACCCCAACCCGTCCGACCCGACCCGGTGAGAATATTGGTTATTATATATTTTATAATTTCTTCCTTCTCTCTTGTGCAAACTTCTCTTCTTATTTGCAGCAAATTTTTTTTATCTTTTCTTGCGATTTCTTCACTTTTTTCTGCGATTTCTTATCCTTATTTTTTCCGTCTTTTGTGAATTTCTTATGTTAGTGGAAATATTATCATTGTTTTCGATGGATTTGTGGAAATTTTTGCTTCAATTTATTAGTTGTAAGCATAGAATGCATCTTTTTCGATTTTTATTTCATAGATAGTGTTTAAGTTCTTGTAATCTAGTTTGTCTTGTTTTTATTTTGCCCACTGTGTACTGGTTTTTTTTGTGATTGTCTGTGTGTTAAAATTTTTAGTGTTTTTTTTTTTTTAAGCTTGTGGACTTTTTTTTTGTTGTTATTTTGCATATTTGTTTGTTTCACCTGATGATATTAGGACTTTTTTTGTTTGTTTTTGGCAAATTCTAAGGTTTGCATGTTTTTTTTTTTTTTGGTGAAATCTCAACATCGAGGGAACATCGAGGGAAGAATTAATGAAATCTCAACAAGACAAAATAATCTAGTTGATAAATTTGTGAATCAAGAGTATTTTAAAGTAATAAATCTGTATTTCAAACTCTCTCTCTCTATATATATATATGCACCAATTCGCAGAGATGGTGAATTTGCAATTGACCTTTATTTTCTTTCAATTCAACTCTAGAAAACCCGCTCCCCCTCCACAGTCCACACACACCCACATATACATACATATATACTACCTACGTCCCAAAATAAATGACGTTTTAGCCTTTTACACATATATTATGAAATGTGATAAAAAGTTCAATCTACCCCTATTTAAGTTTAATTAATGAGGTGTTTTTATCTCTTTAACACATTTAATTTAAGGTGAGTAAATAGGGGCATATTTGGTATATTGCATGTAAATATGATTTGGAATACGAAAACGACAATTATTTTGAGACAAATTTTAGTTGCTAAAACGTCATTTATTTTGAGACGGAGGTAGTATATATATATACACATGCATTTACATATATATAACAAATAGAGCTCCATCCAGCAATACCCAAAAATTAGGGCAAGAATTAAACAACGACCGTGTGTGAGCAATCTTTAAGAAGGTATTCCTTAGTTTTTCCTTGAAAGTCTTAAACTGTTTCTTTTTTCCAATTTTCCACTGGAAAAACCTTTTTTTTTTTTGGTTAGTGGATCCCAATTGTGCCGTTGAAAAAGCAATTGAAAATGAGACCAAACGAAAGGCCCTGCAGTTATTATGATTTATAGTTTGTTTCCTTAGAAACTCCAAATCCCTAGATCATTTGCAGGCAGAAACATAAAATGATGTGGTTTATATTTATACTGATGTTGTTTGTTTAGCTGATCACTTGTAATTTAGGGTGCTTGATAGATTGTATTCAGATTATTACTTGTATGTTTTTTCCATGTCAAATAATATTATTCCCGGATTATTGAATATAAGGTCTCATATATATATATATATATATATATATATATATATATATACACATACATAAAGTGTTTCATGATCGGTAATCTTTCTCTTTCTTTCAATGTGTAGAAGTAATGCTAAGATGTGTTTATCTATTGACTATTTTTATTATTTTATTTATTTACTTGTTTTGTTTGTGTTCTTTGTTGTCAGAGGCATTTCGTCAAGCAGTTTGTGTTCTGTAACGAACCCTTGCCATGGATGGTATGTAAAGTTTCTTCCTTTTATTTTCTTTTTGGCATGTGTTTCTGTACAAACAACTTGGTCTTTTTGGAGCATTGGCTATGATATTGAATTATTGAAGACACTTGAAGATATACTGTGTAGGATATGCTCAACTTGGAAGATTTAATGAAGTGGTGAAATTTGGTTGAGAGTTTTGTAATTATTGTTTTTTGTTATGTATGTGTGTAGTCGATTCGAAGCCTGGCATGGAGGAGACTATACTGGTGGGTGATGATCTGATGCTGGGGCCTCCTTCACCAATCATTCCGCCTGAAATAGCTTCTCATTTAGACGAAGGTGTTGATTTGTGTGATATGATGGAATATTGCGGAATCTATTCCTATGTAAAGTCTTCATCTTTGTCACATTTTTCGTTTTCTTTTCCAAGGAAAGTAATGGGAGATCAAGGAATAATCTCAATTTCAGAATTTTTAGTTGATGCTTATCCATTTTTATTTGTTATGTGACCCAGGCCTACAAATTAATGATATTGAGCCATTCTGTCAAGATGAGATCGCATTGTATCGGCAGTGTGCAGAGAGGAGGGTGAGTTTTGGTAATGAACTGCATGCTTAATCTCTCTCTTGTGAAGTTTCTTGCCTAACTATACATGGAAGAATCACCAACATGTAGGATAAGGAACTTAGACAGCGGTTACAAGATAGCGAGCAGAAATTAGGGATGTCTATGCCTTTAGAGCTAGCAAAAGAAAGATCTAATCAGTTGGAAGCAGAAGCAACATCATTGGAGAGGTATGGCTGCTACAGCTATTAATACATTCTCAACGACTTGTATCCTTATAAATTAGGACGTTCTTTGAATGGTTAAACACTGTGTTCTTTCTTTATCTTTATTAAAAAAAATTGGTGTCAAGTTTGGAAAGAAGCAAGCAGAACAGATAATCATGTTCTTTATTTATTCGTTTTTAAACTGTTAGATTATATGAATTTTTTGTAAGTATATTCCGAAGTTTTTTATCCATAGACTAAGACCTAAAGATTTTATGCAACTCAAATGCATATGTTCCCATGCATCACTTTATTCTTGTGAGCATCTTATTACAGGATAAATATTTGCAATGATTTATTATATGTGATAATCATCACGACATCATCTTAAGGCACACCATATTGCTAACTTGTCTGCCACGACATAGCTTGCTTATCTCATTTTCTTTTTGCTCTGTAAAATTAAACCACATGTCTGTTAAAAAAATAAGAACCTAGTTATATCATATGCGTGTGGACTTGAGAAAAGGCGAGAAATATACATTATAATCGGTCCCAACTCTTATCTGCAAACTCTCTTGATCGATTAGTAATATATGACCTTATATTACCTTGCTAGTTTATTACCTTGCTAGCTGGCTTACATGTTAGAATTGTTGATTTTTTAGCCTCATTTCTTTCATTTTCTCGGTCTTGTAGACGCTTAATATTGGTAAGTGGAGTTGAAGGTATGGAAGGATTTCGACAAAGATGGAGTCTCCATGGTCGCCTTACTGATACAAAGTAATGTTTTTTTTTCACATTCTAAACGCAAGTTCAAAACGCAAGTTTAATGGCAACTACACTCGTTGCTCGCTGACTATCCGCAACATAATATGTTTGTGTCATTGTTATTGTCTTGTAGGAAGAGGCTGGAAGCCCTGAATAAGGGAATGGAGAACAGAAAGATAGATGAATCAGTTAGAGAATCTACTACCAAGAAGAAGAGATGGTTCTTCTAGTCCAGTTATATATGATTAAAATCCCTCTTGTTATCACATAAATGTTGTTGGATTAAGAAGTAACCATTATATTATTTTCTTATACGATTTGTTATGAAGGTTAGAATAAAAGGAACAACTTCAAATATGGTCGTTTTATACTTTGCAATTGAACATTGAACTTTAAGTTCACAGTTTTCATTTCTGATCATTTTAAAGCTAAACTTGTCTCAAAAATATATATGTTAATTGCCAACATGCAATTTTAAATACAATTATCATCCATATGAAAATTTACATATTAATAATTAACTTATATAATTTGAACTCCACGTTAACAATTGAAGCGTGAAAACCGAAATATGTTCAGAATCAGTCATTATCTATATGTAAATTTATATGTAAATAATTAATTTATATAATTTGAACTCTACGTCACTAATTGAAGCCAAAAGAACTCAAACATGATATGAGAACCATCTTATAGTTGTTGAATTGAACAGCAATTTAGGTAGAAAACATACAACACATTTGAAAGTCGTTGTTTATTACTTGTATAAGCTTCTCTTGGTTACTAAACCTCTTCAACACACGCTTTTCCTCTTCATCTATCATCTGCATATTCTTCTGCTATTTCATATCTGCAAAAACCATGTAAATCTTCATCATTATTACTATTTAACAATAAATAAAATACTAAAAATCTAAGTCGAGAATCAAAAATCTAATGAGATAAATATAGATGACTAAATATCTATCGAGTTAAATATAGATGCCTCAAACTTTATTTCCCCATATAATATATTATATCATTGTTGTTTGCATATTTGGCACGGCACCTCCAACTGATCTCTCCTAATTTCAAAAAATAATTCATTTCAAAATTCAATGTTATAATTTTCTTTATATTGTATTTTAATCTAATCAATGTTTATGCAGTTTTAAATAACATATTAATCAAAACTACAACATTATATTTTATATTAACTGAGATGATCACGAAATTAAATATAAATTATTTGATTGTTTCATTTGCTAACTTCTATCTATTTAAACCTGAGTGCTACATGAGTCTATATTGGTGAATTATATATAACACACACTACACTATATACAACCTTAACAATTTTTGAAATCATTATTTTAATTGATTTCTCACATTATTCAACACATCCATGATTTTTTTTCTCTTTGGTTTGCCTATTAATTTATTGTCTCTAACAACCATCAATTTTACTTTCAATTATATGATAAAAAATGAAAGTCCAAATTATTTAAATAAATTTCATGAAATTTATTTTACAACAATTTTAATTGATTTCTCACATTATTCAACACATCCATGATTTTTTTTTCTTTGGTTTGCCTATTAATTTATTGTCTCTAACAACCATCAATTTTACTTTCAATTATATGATAAAAAATGAAAGTCCAAATTATTTAAATAAATTTCATGAAATTTATTTTACAACATAAATTAAAGGCAAAAAACGAAGAAGAAATTATTCAGTTTCATTAATGAATAAGTTTGAAAAGTTTGAACAATCATTTTCCATCAACTCATTTTTATTTCATTCTTACTCTTTTTTATTTATTTGTAATTTTTTCTCTAAACTTTTAAATCTAACAAATTTGAAATATGTAAATAACTTATAATATTGAAGTTTTGCATATGTTATTTAGAGAATTTAATTAAAACTTCTATTTTATTTCATAATATTTTCCAGTGATATAAAATTTGAAGCAGTGAATTGAATTATATATATAAAAGTATGGTTTGCACTCTCAATTGTTTGACAAGTGGCATTTTACAATGTTGCCAAGTGTCACCTTTAAGTGTTTGACATGTGACACTTTACAATGCTGTCAAGTGTCCTTCCTTAAAAATTATTTTATTTATAAATTATATATATAAAAGTGTGGTTTGCACCCTCAAGTGTTTGACAAGTGACATTTTACAATGTTGCCAAGTGTCACCTTTAAGTGTTTGACAAGTGACACTTTACAATGTTGTCAAGTATCCTTCCTTAAAAATTATTTTATTTATAAAATATCAAAATATTAATATCAATTAAATACACACCCCACTACCCTACAATAATAAAGTGCTTGGAAAAATTAAATATGTAACTTACAAATGTTTGTTAATGTTGTATTTTTTTTTCTTTTTTGTTTTACATAAAATCTTTGGTGTGAAACTTGAATAATTGTTTTTGTTCAACATTTCAATTTCAAAAAAATAAAACAAAATTTGAAGAGTAATTTTGCTACTACTTTTTAAGGAATTAAAATAAATAAATAAAAGATATTTGAAGGTGCTAATAATATTTTACAAAAGAACATTAAAGTAGTTCAAACTCAAAAAAATAAAAACCTTTAGAGAAAAAATTATTTAGAGGATTCAAGAAAAAAATAAAATATAAATATTAGAATTCGGTACTGTCAGACATAAAATAAAATAATGTACTTTAATATTGTAATTTAAACTATGAAACATATTGCTAATAACATTACCAAAAATAGGTGTTAAAAAAACTTTAAGATATGTGAGATTGAAACATATTTGTCATTAGATAATGAAAAGACATGCAATTTGATAATTTTGTGTTTGATAGAAATTTTAAAGGGTATTATAAAAAAAATAATTTCTTGGAAAAAAATAAATATGTAAGTTACAAGTGCTTGCTAATGTTGTATTATCTTTTTTACATGAAATCTTTGGTTTCAAACTTGAATTATTGTTTTTGTCCAACATTTCAAATTGACAAAAAAAAAAAAAAAAGTAAGCAACAATGTGCAAACATTAGTTCGTTATCATGTATTAAATAAAAATAATGTACTTTGAAATTGTGTTTAAACTCTGAAACAATATTATTAATGACATTAGCAAAGAATAAGTGCTTAATTTTTTTTAGGATATGTTTAGGTTAAAACATATGTAAATTATTTGGCAAGTATGAAAGTGAGTTAAAAGGATGAATTTTGATAATTTTGTGTTTGTTTAGAGATTTTAAAAAGTAGGATTATAATTAATATGTCATCATATAGCGAATTATAGCAAAAATAGACGATGTACTGTTATTTTATCTTTAAAAAAAAAAAGAGCTAATATTTTCAGTTTAAATTGTAAAAAAGTAGATGATAGTAGACAAAAAAAAAAAAAAAAAGAATAGTTATAAGATTCTGCAAACAAATAACATGATTCGGATATTGGTAATCCAAAATCCAAACGTGCACATTCAGTCCAACCACCCCCTTAAACACAGAGAAATTGTATTAAAATATTACAATATGTAACAATTTGTTAAGACTAATAAAAAGATCACAAAAAGAACACAATTACAAAATAAACCAATACATAAAACTAATAATAATTGCACTTAGGACAAACATTGAACAAAACAGATGTTTTCGAGCGATAAAAATGAGATATATTATATATTTTTTACAGAAATATATGAAAATACCTAATGAATAATTAAAACATCTATTAAGAACTATATATTAACAATTTTGTGTTAAAGAATAAATGAAAAAAATTATTAAAGAAAACAATAAGACTCTGTTTGGATATAGTGATTTCAAATCTAGAATTTGAAATGTGTGGATTTCAAATCCTTTCAAGTTTGAGTGGATTTGAAATCCATCAAAATTACTCTAAAATTAGCTCAAAATGAAAACTATGAATTTTAAATTCACATCCAACCAAACACTATCAGTGGATTTGCTACCAAAATTTTTAAATCCCTTTTCAAATCCACATATTCAAATGGACCCTAAAAAATATTATTTTAAAAATAAAGAAAAAATATTACACTTATGTAAAATTTTACTAATCATATAATACTAAATAATAATTATAAAATAAAAAATAAAATAAGTATTAAATAAAACACGTGGTAATTCATGTTCAATTCTCTTCTAACTACTTTTGAGCTTAATTAGTGCAACTTTTCTTGATTTACCAACCCATATAAGTTTATTTTAATGTCACAATTATTCTTCTTTACCACATTAAAAGTCAAAATAAATACCTACAACTGGTCCCAGTCTCTTACCAATTATCAATTATTGCACATTATTTTGGTCATTATTGTCGGCTGGATGGTCTTAGTCCATAGCTGGCGACAGCTAGTTTCTTGAGTTTTGTAATATTATTTCAGCAATATATCATTGATTAATGCAAGTTGTAGATTAAAATAAACATAATGCTTGATTCAGTAGAGTTGACATATAATTACTTCTGCATCTTGGATTGGAAGCCATTGTTTGATCATTTCATCAGTTCAAAAGTGAGTTTGAGAAGAAATTATGGCAGCTTTTGCTGCTGTGAATTCTCTGGGTCTCTCTACAGCTTACATTATAGAACGTTTTGGTCTCGTGGTAGATCCCGACTTGTTGGAAATTTTGAAAATTGCAGACAAGGAGTTGAAGTCGTTTAAAGAATTTGTAGAAGGATTGGATATGAGGAGCAGGAAGAGGATGAGTGCTTCGCTTCAACGAATTCCAGAGGCAACAAAACGATATAAAGAAGCATTTGATGCCTACAATGAATCTAAAGATATGGAGGAATTTAGACGAGAAACTTATTCCTTGAGAGACACATTGAAGAAGACAAAGGAGGAGTATCTGAAACTAGATACTCGTCAAGATGAGGCTATCGTGGATTCGGGTGGAAACAAGTCGGAGATGGTTGGATTATCTGATCAGTATAGTCTACTCAAAACATACCTTATTTATTACTGGTTGTATCATCTCGTATTCACACTTTTTGGGATGGCGGGTATTGGCAAGACCCTTCTTGCTAAGAAAGTTTTTGAAGATTTAGATATCATGGAATGGTTCGAGTGTCGTGCTTGGATAACAGTGGGCAGAAAGTATCAACCAGAAGAAATTACTCAATCCATTGAAGCTCAGTTGGACATTGGTGCGCATGATATGAGAGAGAGTTTAATGGGTAAGCGATACTTGATCGTGTTGGATGATGTATGGGATTTTGAGTTGGTCAAAGAGTACTTGGAAACCTCATTTCCGGACACAAATAACGGAAGTCGAGTGTTGGTTACAACTAGAATCAAACACAACTCCTTTTCTAGTGCATTCATTGAAATGCGCTTGCTAAATAAACAAGAAAGTTGGCTTCTTTTGTGTGAAAAAGTCTTTTCTCAAAATTCATGTCCTCCTGAAATAGAGGAAGCAGGAAAAAAGATTGCCGAGAAGTGTGATGGTCTTCCTCTTATGATTATCACAGTTGCAGACCTTCTACGGAAGTACGAAATGGCACAGTGGATTGAGATATCAACACACAAGAAACATCAACTCTTCATTGATGCATATGAAGAAATACATGAGGTACTCTATCCAAGTTATGACAATTTACAAGAAGATTCAAAATTGTGTTTTCTGTATATGGCAGTTTTTCCAGAAAAGTTTGAGATCTTCAAATCCAAGCTCATTAATTTGTGGATTGTTGAGAAACTTATTGAGCAAGATAATTTCCAAACTTTAGAAAATTTTGGAGTAGAATGCTTGAAGTATCTTACTTTGCATAATGTTGTTATGGTCTACCAGAAAAGCAGCACCCTGTTTGATGATCTAAGTGAGAGAATAAAATCATGTGCCCTCCATTCTTCCTGGTGGCATTTCTGCTACAAAGAAGCTAGGAAGACAAATTTTTTTCATGTTTTGGATAGTTATAGAGATGCTTTAGGAGAAGTTATTAAGAGGCAGAGGAGATTGACCATCCACAACAATACTTTATTTGGAGTTAAAGTTGTGCATGAATCAATTGAGAAACATTGTGAATCCACTGTTCACTCTCTCTTATGTTTAGGTCCATATCAAAAATATCCCGTGCCAATGTGTTTTGGTTTAAAGTTGCTCAAAAAACTTGATGCACTTTACATCCGTTTTTATGAGTTTCCTTTGGAAGTACTAGAGTTAGTTAAGTTAAGATATCTTGCTCTCACATGCAACGCAAGTTTGCCTCCTTCCATATCCAAACTTTCGAAACTTCAATATTTAATAGTCCGTCAACATTTGAGCATCAAATTTGGAGTTCTACCATATTTTCCGGTGGAGATATGGGATATGAAAAGGTTGAAGCATCTTCATGTAACGAACAACGATCTGCTTGATGTTGTTGGTACTCTTTTGCCAAACCTCTCAACACTATTAGATGTGAGCGTTAACAGTTGCACTAATGGTGTTTTTGCAAGAATCCCTAATTTGAAAAAACTAGGAATTTAAATTGAGTTGATGCCTGATGCAGTTGTGCCCCAACGTTGCTTTGATCATGTTTCAAATTTAAGTGAACTAGAATCACTTAAATGTGTCGTTGTAAATCCTACATGCAATTTTGTTGCACCATTTGTTCCACTTTCAGTGTTCCCGTTAAATTTGAAAAAATTGCATTTGAATGGGTTGGGTTGTTGTTGGAAAGAAATGAGCACGATTTCTTCACTTCCAAATCTTGAAGTGCTCAAACTACGATGTAATGCTTTTCAAGGGCCAATATGGATAGTAGAAGAAGATGAATTTCCAAAGCTTTCATTTCTTTTGATGGAAGACATGGATCTAGAAGTATTGAAGGGGAGAAATGAGAGCTTCAAAAGTCTTATACAAGTAAGCATACAACATTGCTACAAATTGAGAAAGCTTCGATGGAGAAGTGGTTATGCATTGCATATAAATATTAAAGTAGTTTATTGCAATCCCCAAGTTGAAAAGGAAATACAGAAGAGTGCAGTATTTTCAGAGGAAGTAAAGGAGGTTTTGATCGATTCTGATTGGAACTCATGAGCGACAACTCACGTCTCAAGGTTAGTAATTCATTTTTACGATTTAATTGTTGAATGATAATTTTTTCTCTCTTCATCTATTATACATATAATAGTGTTTAATTGAGATGATGCATTTTTAATATATGATATTTGTTAGTTGTATAACAACTTATAAACTTCTTAACGTGTTTAATAAAACTTTAAAGATTAAGTTTTAGTTCATTCCAAAATATGATCACATCACGAGAATAAATACTATTTTTAAATAAAGAAGTTAAAGAATCATGTTATTTCAAAATTATCATTAAACTTAGTCTTTAAAATAACGTAATTTATTTTATATTTAAAAACATCTAGTATTAATTTGCGGCCATGAAAAAAAATCTAATTAACAGTATATAAGAGCTTATTTGATCTTTTACATAAATTGATCCAATAATGTTTCAACCATTTTGTTCAGGAGAAGACAAAGAGGAGACGTTCTTCAAGTATTGAGATTAAAGTTTACACAAACCAGTCATTTGGAGTGAGAGCACCGACTTCTATATATATTTGTTGAAATTGGGAATTCATTTTTTCATCATGATTGGATACTATTGTTATGTACTGGATGATAGACATTTATATCTTTGGATTTTTCTTTGCATATTTGTATGGAAAGTTGCTTTATTGGTCCACTAAGTACTATGCTGCAAATTTCATCATTTTATTTGATTTTGAATGAATACTATCTTCCAAAAAAATTCATCATCCAAGTCTCATGATATTTCTGGTCTTGTGATGATAGCATATTGAATTTGGATGGACCTTATTTGGCTCTGTGTATTGCCGAGGAAGTAATGATATATGTTATGTTGACTAGCAAGAATTTGCTCTTGAATTGCTAAACCCCAATGAACTCACAAGTAGTTGTGCTACCTTTTGGATGACTATGCTCTTGAGGCTTGTTTCAAACCATATGTATATATATATATATATATATATATGTCCGATTTGCAACCAATCCCTTGTCGTCACTTGCAAATAATTCTTTTGGTTGTTCCATGTATATCTTCATTTAAAAAAGCATTGTGTCAATGTCAATCTATCTGATGTATTGTGGTGTGGGATAGAGCAACTATTATTTAGTATGTTTTTTATTTTTCTGCAATGATTGGTGTATGTTTAAATGTTAAAGGGGTAATTGATTCCAGGGACACTCAAGTAAAGACGTTCAAACGGTTCTGAAAACCGAAACCGGGGCGGTTCGAACCGCCGGTCAACGGTTTCGGGAACCGTTGACCCGATTTCGGTTCCGAACCGGAACCGATAAACCGTCGGGGGCGGTTCGGTTCCGGTTCCAATTTTTGCAAACCGGCGAACCGCGAACCGCCGGTTTTTACAATTTTTTTTTTAATTTTTTGAATTTTTTTTAAATTTTTAAAATTTTTTTTTATGACATTAGGATACAAAAATGATCTAGAGGTAACCCTACTCAAGAGTTAGACTCTTATTTAAGTACTACTTATGAATCTATTGCTTTTGAGACTTCAAGTGATTTGTTGAAGTGGTGGTCACGAAGGACCACCATGTATCCTATTCTAACCATTATTGCTAAGGAATAATGGTTTTGATTCCTTAATTTGATTCGAATTAAGGATACATAGGCAATTTCATTATAAGTTTGGAATTGAATTTCATTTCCAAACTTAGAATGAAACTCAAGCTCTTTCAATTTTTTTCCCCTTCTCTTTAATCTTTAGATAAAATTTTGTAATTGTAATAGATATATTTAGTTTGTAATAGTCTAATAGATTATAATTAAGATTATAAATTCATTAGAATTGCAATCATTAGGTTAGAAACTTAGAAATTGTATAACTTGTAATAATTTTGCAATTTATAATGAAAACATTTGTGCCGGTTCGATTTTGTGTACTCTATTAGTCTATTTCAATCTTGAATTATATCGAAACAAACATTAATAAACAAATTCGGAGTTGCAAAATCAAAATGAACAAGAAAAATGCAAAAAAAAAAAAAAAAGAGGAACCGGCCAAACCGCCCGGTTTCGGTTCAACCTGCAGTTCGGAACCGAAATCGGAACCGGCCACCTACCGGTTCGGTTTCGATTCCACCAATCCGGAACCGCCGAACTGACGGTTCGAACCGAAACCGGAACCGCCGAACAGTTTGAACATCCTTACATTCAAGTGCATGATCATGAGATATGTCAAAAGTCAAAGGAATTTATGTAATGTAAGGTTATATAACTACTCATTTGAAGAAAATTAAGAGCGAATTCGAAAATTATGGCAAAGATTGAAACATATGCAAGTATATATTGAAGTATGGCAAAAACTTGTGTGCACCCGGGGCGGATCTTAGATCTGTGCCCCTGACCCAACCCCGGTGCATGGGCCGCCTCAACGCGTGCGCACGCGCCCACACGTGCGGCTGCACCTGAGTTGGTGTGCTTAAATTCCATATTATGTGATTAGTGATAGATATTATATAGGGAGGATTTCTAAAATACCCATTTTCATAAGCCAAGGAACTTTTTTACCCATTTTTTTAAAAAATAACTTTTTTACCCAATTTTTAAAGTGAAATCTCCATAATACCCTTAATTTTAGTTATATTTACATAAGAAAAGAATCTAAGAGACTCTACTCGTGTCTAGAAACTCTACTCATGTCCAGGAAACTCGACTCGTGTCCAGAAACTCTAGTCGCGTCTACCTTTCAGATAAGGTTCAACATATCATGAACACAAAATATAATATTGTGTTCACGATATGCTGATATCGTGTTCATGATATGCTGATATGTTAATATCGTGTTCACAATATACTGATATTGTGTTCACGATATGCTGATATCGTGTTCATGATATGCTGATATGTTGATATCGTGATCACAATATGCTGATATTGTGTTCACGATATGCTGATATCGTGTTCATGATATGCTGATATCGTGTTCACAATATGCTGATATCGTGTTCATGATATGCTGATATACTGATATTGTGTTCACGATATGCTGATATCGTGTTCATGATATGCTGATATGCTGATATCGTGATCACAATATGCTGATATGATATCAGAGGTATTTCCACTTTATGTAAATATAAACTTAAGTTGAGGGCATTATTGATATTTCGTCCAAAAAATGGGTAAAAAGTACATTTTTTAAAAACTGGGTAAATAAGTTCCTTGACATACGAAAATGGGTAAACACAGGTATTTCCACTATTATATATATACTATTCAGGTATTACATGTGTATACTCTTAAGGTATTAAACTTAAAGCATAAAGTATTACATATTTACCTTTGAGGTATTACATATGCACATTTGAGATATTAAATATTTGGTATTACATATGCACCTTTGAATATTACATATTTACCTTTGAGGTATTAATGCTTAGAGTATAGTATAAGGTACTACATATTCAACTTTAAGTTATTCCTACTTATAGTTTAAGGTATTACATATTTATCCTTAGAGTATTACAAATCAGATCACTGTTGGCTCCAATATCATCATCTTTAGCCCTAACCGCCCTCAATTTCAAGCTACCTCCACATTTCTCTCGCCGCTCTTCTTCTTTATCTCAGTGATCCAGCCGGAAAGTGGTGGCCGGAGTTAGATCGGAGATGAAAATCTACAAAGGAACGCACATGCAAGAGCAGCGACTGACGGACATGATCGAGTAAAAGGTGAGAGAAGTGAAACAAGTCTGAGGAGAAGAAGAAGAATTATTGTAAAGATGAGAAGAAGCGCAGAAGAAAAAGAAGAAGAAGAAGAAGAAGCATAGCAGTAGAAGAAGAGGAGAAGCAGAAGGGCAACATCAGCAAAAGAAGAGGAGAAGAAGAAGCACAGCTAGGACAAGAAGAAGAAGAGAGTGGGCTTAGCGGGTCGGTTGATCATAAGACCACAAATTAATCAATAATGTACCTATCTTTTACGTATTAAGAAGTAGTTAGACATGTATTATTTAAGTGACATTAATGTTGTGCAAGAAAATAATGTATGGATTAACCGCAAATATTTTTATTTAAGAATTCATTCAACATTGAAGCATAAAAATATTTCAATTGTTTTCAACGGTTAATTTAGTTTCTAAACTAGTATAGAATCTGTGAAATACACTGGAATAAAAAAAATTAAATTTAGTGGATTTAGAAAGAAAATTAACTATTTAATATAAAAAAATATTAATGGTTTATATAAGAAAAAATATTATTTATATAAGAAAATTATTATTTATATAAGAAAATATATCAATGTTGTATTAGTAAAAGAACATGGTTATTTTTTTTCTTTATTATTTACAAAATTTAAATATTTTTCTATAATGAACCCTCAAATTATATTTTTATGAACTGATAAAAAATTAAAGCCAAGTATTCTCAAATAAATTTCATATATTATTTTAAAACACATATTCGTAAAACTATATAAATTTTAATAATTAATTAGTTTGAATCATTTGAATAATTTCTTTTCAATCAATCCACATTTATTTTATATTTTCATTATTTATTTATTTATATTTTTTAACAGGTTATTCCTTTATATAGATATAGATTATAAATATTTAATAAATGAATTAAAAATTAAATTATAATTAAATATGATAAACCAAAGAGTAACATCTGTTACTCTTGGTTATTCCTTGCGTATAGATATAGATTTACAATTACATGTAAATTATTTACCTACCAGTTAATTCCGTATCTAAATGAATAATAGATATATGGAAAGCGATTTTATTATACTTAGTGTTGTAAAATATGTTATCCAATGCATCTTTTGTATTAAACAATACAAGATCAACAATATTAAAAGTAACAAAATAGAAAGAAGATAAAGATTGAAAATAGAGAAATTTGATTCATTCATATTCAATCATTTGGGTACAATATATATACATGTAATAGTATGAATTCCAAAGGTCATGGAACATGAAGAGTTTATAGTAATGTCCACATAAATGTATATTTATAACACCTCCCCTTGGACATTACGACTTAGTGTACATGCCTCGTTAAAAACTCGCTAGAAAAACCCAGTGGGAAAAAAAACTAGACGAGAAAAGAGTACATGACATACAATATCTTAATGTGTTACACTAGCTGCCTCATTAAAAACCTTTAACTAAGAAAACCCTGTGGGAAAAAACTTAGTCAAGAAAAAAAGAGTACATCACTGACTTAACCCTCAGGGTTAAATAAGTAAAACCAATGATCTTCAAGACCCAGCATTTATGATTGTTTAACTCTCCCCCTTAAGACAACAATCTTCCATGCCTACACATTCCAATATCATGAACATATTTTTCAAAAGTAGACGTAGGTAAGGATTTAGTAGACAAATATGCAAGATTGCCACTGGAACGTACTTTTTGTATAATTTCACAACTCTTCTGGAGTTCATGGGTTTTATTAAATTTTCATTTTCATTTCACATTATAGAATGAGAAATATAAAATATTTACTAATACCACATGACTCACAAAGTATTTTATCAAAAACTTTTTAATCATACACATTTTCATGAGACATCATATAATAATAAGTGGTTTGAAGAAGTGTTAATCAAAATTTGTTTAACCTATCTTCATATTGAAAAACATAACTAGTTTGTGTTTTGACATTACGAAGATCAGATATATATACCAACATGTGAATAATCTACCAAAAAACTTATTGTAAAGTAAACAAGATGAATTTTGAAAATATCGAAATATTTTAATGATAATTCAATTTATTGGAGGAGCACTAAACCTTTACTAGTAGATTTACCATAATATTAAATCTGATCCATTTTTAAGGATAAATTAGAAGTGAGGAACTTCAGGTCCTATATATACTCAAAATTTTCTTCATATTTAAATGGGTACTTGCCCACTTCAAAAGATATTGATTATTTTACTTAGTTGATGAGACATATCCATGTAAAATCTTTCCAAAACCTTCTTCGAGAAGGTTGATTAGTGTATGAATATTCCATCAAGGAAATACTCGATCTGCAGGTCGAGACAATAATTGATCTTACCTAAAGTTTTTATTTCAAAGTCGACTACTTTTGAATTCGAACTTGCTTCTTCAATTAACATATAAAAATGCATATAATTAACATATAAAAATGATACAATATTCATCTAATATTTGCATCATTATAATCACTCAAGAAAATGCATCATTATTTGAATATAATCCTTCTTCAGGAAGAATTCACTTATTTGAATAAATATTTGCAATTAAAGATTTGTATAGATATGTAATAACAATGTTCATCAAATGCATTCTTCAATTTATATTTGTTGCCAGAGATATCAAGTAGCGGAACGTTATATCATTTATAATAGGAGTATATGTTTGACAGAAAATAATATCGGGTCTATGCAAGAGCCCTTGAGCTACTAACCAAGCTTTATGTTACCTCATTATTTTCATTTCTTTGTCGCACAAATACCCATTTATATCATACAGAGATAACATCATCAGGAGTACATACGAAAGCACCAAAAACATTTCTTTCATTAAGCAAGTCTAGCTCAACCTCTATTGCATCCTTCCATCTTACCCAATGTGAGTGCTTCTGGCACTCAGCCATTGAATTGGGTTCTGGATCCATATTATCTTTATAGATGATAAGAGCAATTTTGGAGGCCAGTATGTTGTCGACAACAATAATATTTATGTCGTGGGAATTTATCAAATCAATCAAGCAAAAATAGCAATTCAAATGAGAAAACCAATTAATCACATAAAATAACAAACCAAGAATGAAGAAAACAAGAACAAACACACCGATTTAGAGTGGTTCGGCTCTGGTCCACTTGAGCCTACCTCTATGAAATGAGGAACAACTTTTATTCAATCACCACACAGATCCAAAGAGCAAACTACAAAGAACACTCAAGAAACACTCAAACTAACTAGATGAACACTTGCTCAACTTTCTCACTATATATCTCTCTCTCTAAACACTATCAATGAAAACTTACAGAATGAATATGAAACTACAACAATAGAGTTATTTATAGTAACAGAAATGAGCCGATTTCATCAGGAAATGAGTGAGATATCATGCCTGGAAGTTGGACTCTCAAAATTGTGAAATAATTAACCAATTCAGCCTTAGCCGTTTTCCTTGAAACTCGTGCCCAACTATTTTAACCGTCTGAAAGAACATTTCCAAAGTGCGACTTTATTAGTGAAAATGCGATTTCTTCTTCCCTTAGCCAATTTTCTTGATTTGAGCTCACTACTTCACAATTTATATATTGAGTTTATCACATATCTATAATATTAGTTGCAACTTTGATATTTATATCAACCAGATCCTCATTATTTTCCAAAATATTTTGATTTGGCCGTTCCACAATCCTAGTGTTTTCATTATTTTGTGCACGTGCATTATTACTAGGATTTTTCATCTTCGGGACGAATCTCTTTAGGAGATATTTTGAGTGACTGAATATTTTTGTAAGTTTTTGTTTCCACGGATTTTTATCTTTTGTATTCATAGACCTTTTACGCTTCAGACGCAGAGTGACATCAGATATATTTGAATTTCTAAAAATTTCCACTCTTGGTGGTGCATTCATAGCAGATATATGTGATTTTGTCACTCCTTTATAATCAATAAATACATCTGGCAGATTACTTGCACAATACTGAAAGTTAATTATTTTCTGAACTTCCAGTTCAGTTTGACTAGTGCGTGAATCTAAATAATACATATTTAATAAAATTTATCGGCATTCTTTTAATTATTGACTATTATCTGTCTCTCCTAATGCCGATGAATATTTTATAAATTTGTACTATATCTTGGGCACGCACTAATTGTAAAGGGGAATATTCAAGATATGCAGTTAGGACAAACTTGACTTAGAGAAGCAGGATGCAAAAATGGATGAGTCCAACATGAAGTTGATAAGTCGGAATTTTGTAGTAAAAGGTCTAGCGATTAATTTGATATGTTTGAATTATTCACCTCTAGACCATTTTGAGTGTGGACATAAGGAATCAAATGCTCCACTTTAATTCATAATAACATAAAATAGTCATCAAAAGTTTTCATTATGAATCCACCGATATTATCCATTCTAATGAATTTAATCGGATAATTGAGAAATTGATCTTAAAGTTCAATACTTTGGCAATGAAGTTTACGAAAACATAATTTTGGGTGGATAATAAATACACATTAGTTCATCTAGTAGAGCATCAATCAAGATCATAAAATATCGAAATTGTTTTAATATTGGATGAATTGGTCCACATATATTTCCATGAATTCATTCAAGAAAAATAGGAGATAAGGAGGTCTGAAGTATGTATAATACAATCCAGAGGAGGAAGAATGGAGTTCTTGAACTTCTTTCCACCATGTTGTAGACGGAGTTATTAAGAGATTTCTACATTATTCTCATTATTTGTTCAATGTGAAATTAATTGTTCCAATATAATGTTCATAAAATCAAGATGGGTATGTTTAGATTGTAAATAAACAACATATCTTTAATTCAGTACCCATAGGGAAATTAATAAAGTTCTATCGGAGCCTACGGCTAAGAGATCATCATCTGTAATTGTAGTATCACTCATTTTCTTCCCGACCAAAATTTGAAAGGATTTTCTATCTGTAAGAATAGTGTGACTGGTCTCATTATCTATCAAGCATTAAATATTATTGTTCTCCAAGACCATGTTTGCTTAAGACAAATTAGCATATGAAATTTGGAGAAAATATAGGCTTTTGCCTTCATGTCGGAATTGAAATGAGAACCATGTATAATTATTTCACTTAATTTAGACCATTTCAACCTCAAAAGCTTATGTGATGTAGTTTCAAAACATCAAGTGAACAAATTCACATCTACATAAATCACTTATTAGAATTTAAGGACTACAGATGCAGATAGCTAGCTAAAGCATAACTTTGATGCAATTATTCTCCCAAATTGATAGATAATTTTCTTTTAACATATCAACACACACTAAGTGAAGTCTGTAAGACATCAAACAATGTATCATTATGAAATTTATATAAATGAGCATATTATAGTGTTCTTGCTTCAATGCAATTCAATCTATTTTTAATCAAGCGTCATTAAGAAAAACTATAACAATTTACTCACAACTCGTTAAAATATGCATGTTTAACGGAAATTCCAACAATTCTAATCAATGAAATTCTATACTTATATTTCCTTCATGCATATTGACTCCAAGTATAGCAAATCAGTTGAAACACACTATAAGCATCAATACACCAAACATTAGAAAAAGTATATCTCATAGAACATGATATCCAGTTCATTGTTCTTTAGGTATAAAATCAAGTCCAAGCAAGATACTTTGATCGACTCAAAACATGAAACACTTTGAGTGGTTGTGCTTATACTCTCTGATCACTCTACTCAGTGGTCCATTATACGGTGATGGAAGTGTGTAAGTGACTGAAAAGTGGGATCATGGTCATCCCTTAATTTGTCTATTGTGCTTAAGATACACAAACTTTGCTATATAGAAAACAGAGGTGGATTATTATTGTATGTTTCCTATGAAATTAGAATCTTTGTTGTAACCTTGATGTAAAAGATACGATATTGATGAGAAAACACAAACTAGATATATACATTCATACCATCTTAGGAAAAATTAAGAAAAAAAACTAAATGTCATGTTTCAAGTTTTAGATAATAACAGACCCATAAAAAATTCACATACGTATGATTACATAGACTAGATACTTGATCACAAAACTTAAGTCCACAATTAAAGTTGGTTCATAAAATTATGGAGTTATTAAACTCAAAATCAACTCCATATTTGCATATTTAAGTTTAATGCAAGAATAGCCTACTAATTTATAATTCTAATACAGAAGGTTACTAATTTACAAGGAAATATCAGAATTTGAATACTATTGAATCAAATTGCAATCATATCAATTGATTAGATATTTGGATTGAATCAAAGAAAAAATCATTGCAGGAAAAACACGATTTTTTTCATAGGGCACTACTCAACTCAAATTCGATCGGTAGAGACTCGTGCTGATAACGTGTTGTAAAATATGTTATCCAATGCATCTTTTGTATGAAACAATACAAGATCAACAATATTAAAAGTAACAAAATAGAAAGAAGATAAAGATTGAAAATGGAGAAATTTGATTCATTCATATTCAATCATCTTGGTACAACATATATACATGTAATAGTATGAATTCTAAAGGTCATGGAACATGAAGAGTTTATAGTAATGTCCACATAAATGTATATTTATAACACTTAGAATAATTGAAAAATAAATTAAATCCAAAATCTATAATATGTCCGAATTATGATTTATTTATAGATAATAATTTAAAAAAGGGAAAAACTCTTTATTGGTCCCATTGAAAACCTACTGTCCGTTTTTGGTCCCGTTAAAATCGTAAAATCAAAAGTAGTCCAGTTAAGTCCAATTCTGTTCGTGATTTAAGTCCAGTTAACTTTCCGGCGAGTGCGATGCACTCGCCCCCAATCCCACGATTCCGGCGACATTTTGCTGACGTGTACTTTTTTAGCCGATGTGACATTTTTTTTGCATTAAAATATAACAAAGCAATGCCACATATTTAATTTTACAAATAAAATAAAACAAAAAACAAGAAAAAGAAAATACCCATTACTAAAATGATTATACGAATTAAATCAAAAAAACAAACCCTAAAATCCTAAATTCCCAAATTCACTCCCTAACCCTAAAATCGCGAAATCCCCCCCCCCCCCCCCCCAAATGAAGAACCCTATGAAGAGCAAATAAACCGTAAATCAGCAAGCCCAAAATGCTTGGCAAAGCTCCGAATCGAGGAAACATTGGAGGCAATCGACCCGACTGTCAGATAGAGGTTGAAAGCCTGTCAAATTCCAATGCTCCTGGCGATGAATCAAATACGACTGAGCATATGGTGGAGCAGGAGCGGGAGGAATATGAGATAGAAATGGCTTCCAAAGGTGAGTTTGAAACTGCAAAAACCTGTATATATATGCCCTAAATTGGTTGTTGTGTGTTGTTGGCATTTATGTGGAAAATGTGTAGAATGTTGAAAATGTTTCATTTATGTGTGTTGTTGGTAGTTGGAGATAGGACAACTGTGTTTTTTTTTTCTCATCACATGGAATTTTATAATGTTCTTTCTGCATGTGGTCCATATATGTCCAAGATGGAAAACACAAGTGTGGCCCCATGTGACTGAAAAAGATGTTTAGATTTCTTTGTACTGTATAGTGAAGTGATATGTGTTTTGTTTTGGTTTCCTTTTTTTTTTTTTTGCTTTTACACAGATGCCAATTAGGGATGTTTGACTGTGGAATTAGTATATGGGGGTGAATCTATACATTTGCCTACTGCACATTATATAGGGGGGAAAGAATAGTTTTAAGGGATGTGAAACCATCTTCTTTGACCTTGCTTCATTTGAAAAACTATGATGTGGTTAGGAGAGCTCTAGGAGCCCTGAATTTCAAATTCCACACCATTGTAAACAAATGGTTTAAGTTAATACTTGATGGAGCTGACCTGAAAATGCTGTTAACTGAAAATTTGAAAAAGGGAAGGATGGAAATATACTTAGAAGCTCAGGAAGTTGAACATGAAGAATTGCAAAATGATGATAATGAATCTGTTGACACTGAGAACATAGAAGAGGACCCTGATTTTGTTGTAGGTGATGATTTGATTGATGATAATGAATCTGCAGAAATGAGGGAGAGTGTAGAAGTACCAATTCATGAAGCTTACATAAAAAATGCCATAGATGAGTCTAGTGATGATGATGAAGTGTCTAGTGATAAGGATGTTGTCCAATCTGTGTGTGATGACTTTAATGAGTCTAGGGTATCTGATGATGAAATGCCTAAGGATCAATCCCCTGTTTTTAATCCAAGAACCATTTATTACCCAACATTTGTACTTGGAATGTTATTCAGTTCCAAGGATGAATTCAAAAAAGTTGTTCAGTCACATGCTATCATGACCAAAAGAAGTTTGAAAACTGTGAAAAATGATAAATGTAAGGTTTATGTGAGGTGTGTTGGGGGGAACTGTAGGTGGAAATTGAAATTAGGGAAATTGGATGAGGCTGAAACATGGCAAGTTAAGTACTACCAAAAAAATCATGAATGTGCTGCTACCCATGATGTGAAGAACTTGAAATCTAAGTGGCTAGGTGAAAGATTCATACAAAGATTCCAGTCTGACCCTTCTAGGAAATTAAGGTCTTTTAGGATGGATGTAATAAAAGACTTAAGGTGCAATGTTTCTAGACAACAATCCTATAGAGGAAAAAAGAGTGCAATGGATCTTATCATGGGGGATCCTAATGATCAATACACCAAACTGTGGAAATATGTTGATGAGCTTAGAAATCCAACCCTGGATCTACAATTCTCTTAGGCACTGATGAAGAGAATAGGTTCAGCCACATGTATGTGTGTTTTGATGCACTGAGAAGGGGCTTTCTAGGTGGATGTAGGCCTATAATTGGTGTAGATGGATGTTGGTTGAAAGGAAATCATGGGGGGTGTTGCTTTCAGCAGTTGGTATTGACCCTAATAACAATATGTACCCTATAGCCTATGCCATTGTAAAGATAGAGAATAGGGAGAATTGACAGTGGTTTCTCACTGTCTTGAAGCAAGACCTAGAGATCACAAATCCTGTAGGTTACACACTCATCTCAGACAAGCAGAAAGGCCTGATACAGGCTGCCACCCATGTTTTTTTTTGGGCAGAACACAGGTTTTGTGTAAGGCATTTACACGACAACATGAAGCTGGCAGGGTATAGAGGGATGTTAGAGAAGAATTTGTTGTGGTAGTGTGCTCAAGCCACAACCCCTGGGGAATTTAGGGTGGGTATGTCCAAATTGAAAGCACATAATGAGGGGTTGTGGGAGTGGTTCAATGATAAGCCCCCTACTCAGTGGAGTAAGGCTTTTTTCAGAGCGACAAGTAATGTGACATGTTATTGAACAATGCATGTGAGTCCTTCAATAGTAGTATCCTTGAGGCTAGAGATAAGCCTATAATCACCATGCTTGAGTGGGTAAGAGTCTACCCTATGATTAAGCTGCAGAAGAATAGGGATAGAGCACTTTCAAGTTGGAAGGACAAACTCTGCCCTAAAATCATGAAAATTCTTAGTAGACACAAAGAGAGTGTGGTTGACTTTATCCCTATCAAATCACATGATAGGCATTACCAGATAAGTTGTTATGATGGTTCTCAGTATGCAGTGGATTTGGAGAAGTGGACATGCACTTGTAGGGTGTGGCAGTTGACTGGTATCCCTTGTAGGCATGCAACATGTGAAGTCAACCTGGCAAGAAGAGGAAATCCAAGGATAAGGGTGCAGTTAGACTTCCAAGAAATAAAAAGAAAAGAACAATTAAGAGTGCATCTAACATGTATATTTTTTTTTTTGTGTTTGAAATGCATGTATTAATTGTGTTGTGTGTGGCAGGGCAAAGGGAAGACAAGGATGAATGATGAAGATCAGAACTTGGAAAGAGAACTATCAGAGGAGGAGCATGTCCAAGAAGCACCAAATCCGTAGGAAGACCTCAACTCCCAAGCCACTGAAAATGCCCCAGCAGTGGATGCAGTAAGCTGTTTACATTCTTATTCTTCTTATGTATGTTTACATTCTTATTATTGTTATGTATGTTTACATTCTTGTAGGTGCTTCCACCCCTTCAAATCCACCAACTCAACAAGAGGAAGATGAAGAGTCAGTGGCAATAGAAGCTGCAATTGATGAGTATATGACTACAACTAATCCACCCTGTGCAGGGCCAACAATGTATGAACAATTACAACTATGTAAAAATCAACATCACCAGCAAGTACACTTTATACCTACATACATAGCTCCTGATTTTATTGATGGTTTTTGAGTTGAATGCAACTTGATGCAGGGACCAACTTAGGAAGAACTCAACCTTTCACAACTGAGTCAAGAGCCAATCTCTCAACCCCAAGTGGATTCAGGCCCTTTAAATCAACTCCCAATGGATGCAGGATGTTCAATACTCATGCCAATGAATGCAGGACCCTCCATACCACCTCCTCAACAAAGGGTGCAGATCAGAGCCCCTGCTCCATTTACTAGTGGACTACTTTCAGCTTGTTGGGTGAAGGCAACAACTGTGCAGCCTGAAGTTGGAAAAAGGTTGGTGGTGGAAGATGGAAAGAAATACTTGGAGTTGCCAGTAGCACCTCAAGAAGAGAAGAAGAACCAGAAAAAAAGACATTGATTTAAAGATGTAGGACTTGTTAGTAATTGGACTTATTAGGATTTGGGGGCTGATTTTGTGAAACAATGTTTTGTGTTTGCCCATGAATATATGGAGGCTTGCTCAGTAGAATATGTTTTGTGTTTGCCAATGAATGTATGGGAATTTTTATATTACAAATGATGTCCTTTTTTTTTTTTTTGTAAACAATGCAATAGTGGCAATTATCTATTCATTTTCTTTGCTAGTTCATTGGTCTTTTTTGTTTATTGGCTCAAGGTGTTGATTCCTTTTTTGTGCAAGATGACAAGTTAAATAGCAATATAGAAAGGGAGTGATTTATTGCAAAACATAGTCAGTGGCATATGTTAACAATGGGGTCAAAATATGATTACAACATTGGGGCTAAAACTATTGCAAGACATCAACCAAAATAGGATTACAATCCCCCCAACAAATCACTACAACATCAAACATATATATCAGTGTGCAATCCACCAAAAGAGTAGAATTGTCAATTGGATGATGATAAACTACCTCTTCAAACTCTTGTTGCAATCCACCAAACTTTGCAATTCTTCCTTTAGTGTCTTCATGTCTCCCTTCAGCTCTTTAATATCTGCTTTAAACAGTTTATTGATTTGTTTGAGTTCAATGTGATCTTTGTATAACTTCTCAATTTCATCTTTCTTGGCATCATAAGCATCTATGAATTTGTGTTTGTCATCAATGTCATCCCATTTGAAGTAGTCACAACCACCATTTTTCCATAGGGTACATAAACACAAAACCAATAACAAATCAGCTTAATTCTCAAAATTCAGCTTAATTCTCAGACAAGCAAATTTTTCTCAGACAAGCAAACATAAAATCTCATAAAATCAGATAAACCACCAAATTCGAAGTACCAAATTTTGCCAATAGAAGCTGCGAAAATAAATATGCAAAACCACTTATCTCAGACAAGCAGAAGTGGACTTACATTATATCTCTCACACCCCCAAAATCGCTTTCCTCGATTTGTTGTCGTTTTGGCTATTCGTAGCACTGCTCGTCTTCCACACAAGCACTCATGTGCCATTGATGCTTGGAAAAGCTCAGACATACTTCCTCTCTTCGAGTGGTTGAATTTGTGCGCTCACTCTCTTAGGATTTTGAGGTTAGGGTTCTTCGATTTTATGTTTCACCCCCAAGATAATGTATTAATTCATTAGCTGCATTTAATGGGTAATTTCTTTTTCTTGATTTTTGTTTTATTTTATTTGTAAAATTAAGTATGTGGCATTGCTTTGTTATATTTTAATGCAAAAAAAATGCCACATCGGCTAAAAGAGTACACATCAGCAGAATCTCTATTTAATTTAGAATTGAAGAAAATTTAAATTAAATAGAGATTAAATCCATGAGAAGCTCTCCTGTAAAATAGGTGCATGGATCTGGTTGGGTTTGGGCTGACTCGTAGGTACTTTTAATTTTTTTTCACGCTTCATTTTTTTTTTTTGATCATGGTCTTTATGTTATGTTAGATCTACCTTTTCGTTATGTTAAACCTACATTTATATTATATTAGACCTATCTTTATTCCCAAAAAACCCTAGTTTTGGCATATTTTGTACATGTACATTTACGTAGTATTACAAATACTTTTATATTGTATTAGACATACCTTATATAATATTTAAAGGTATAGCTAACATAGCTAAAATTTAGGGAAAAGTGGCCAAAATACCCCGTATATATACCACATTTACGATCCGGGACTTTAATTTTACCACTTCCTAAAACTACCCTTTAATTTACACACTTTTGCCGAAAATAGCCCGTCACCTGCTGTAGTAGGTCACTATCCAGTTACATGCTGACGTGGCCTTTAAATACACATGTGTAATCGATTTCTTTTTTTTTTTACTGCATCACATGTCTTCTTCTTCCCCACCTCGCCAGAGCAGCCATCGGTCGCCGGAATAATCACCGGAAAATTCTCTTTTGCACTCAAACTACTTCCAACCCTTCAATTTTCATCTAAGTTGAATCTTCTATCACCTCCCACCAAGAAATCCACCAAAATGATACAAATTAGCTCGAAAAACAGCCCCAACAGTCGCCTATGTCGCCGGAAAACGGCCATGACAAGCCTCCAAGCTCAAAATGTTGATTTTCTTCATTTCTCACCCAAAACACCCAAATTATATACCAAAATGATCCTCTCCTCAAGCCCAAAATAATCTCACATCAATTTCATGTTTATTGCTCAAAACAAACCTCAATCTACCCAAAACCGTTCGAAAATTGCTTTGTAAACCCATTTCTTTGTTCTTCAATTTCATGCATGTTTTCTCAAAATTGAATGAGGGGTTTTAGTTCCCATGTAATGAGGAATAAATCCATGTGATTGTTGGTAAGATTAGTGGAGAAATACAATGTTATTTAGAAGAGAGAGAGAGAGAGAGAGAGATCAGCTGACGTGGACACCCCCATCTGATGTGGAACAAAAAAAAATTGAAAATTATATTCCACGTCTGAAAAAATCGGCCACGTCATCAAGTTACCTCCTACAGCAGGTGACGGGCTATTTTTGGTAAAAATGTGTAACTTACGGGGTAGTTTTAGGAAATGGTAAAATTAAAATCCCGGATCGTAAATGTGGTATATATACGGGGTAGTTTTGCCACTTTTCCCCTAAAATGTACAACTAATATACTAAAAGGTATGTCTAACATTACTAAAATGCATGAAGGTATATGTAAAAGTTTCTAAAAGTATGCAATCAGGATACAAAGGTAGGTTTAGCACAACATAAATGTGAGTCTACCATAATGTAAAAGTAGGTCTAACATATATAACATAAAGGTACAACACTTGGAGCGAATTTGGATGAGTTTGAGGGGACCCACCCAGGCACGTGGGGGCGCGTGAGAACATGTCAGATGCACGTGTGATAGCATTTTTTAGACGCGTGGACGGGTCAACTCGGGTGCATGAATCCATGGACCTGATGCATATATAGAAGTTTTTGCCTAATTCCACATTCAATTCAACGTCATGCCCGACTTATTGCTTATGAAAAAAAACCCTTACAAATGTACTAAATTATCTTTAGATAATAATATGAAAATTTATGGAGTGACACTTGTGTTCCCTTGATCCGACCCGTCGCGTGGTATTAAATATATAATTTTCAAGAATCATGTGCATACTTTTAAGATATTATTTTTCATGTTAAAATGTGATCTTAGATATATACTTTTCAGGTATCACGTGTATACTCTTAAGGCATACTTTCCATGTTAAATGATTCAATGATAGGTGATAAGTGTCAATTTTGCTATAGCTTTGCGTACAATTTTATGGTCAATTGAGTGCGTTTGTGTACGTTTTTATAGCAATTTGGTTACTTTTCATATATTAGTTGCATTTGACGTTTTTTGTGCTAAGTTTCATGATTTTAGTGGAAAAAAGTATGAAGTTCAAATGTGATTAAGGATTGAGGAAGAAATGAGGAGGAAACGAGGTCGAAAATGAGGAAAAACGGAGATGTGCATTGGGGCATGGACAGATGCAGCCGCGCACGGTCAGGGCTGCACTAGCGCACGACCGTGCACGAATGTCCAGAGAAGGAAGCAGCCGCACATGGACGGCTGTGTCTGGGGACACGGTCGTGCGCGGCTGGCAAGCGAGAGCGCAGCGGGGCACGGTCTGGCCGTGCCGTGGGGCACGACCGTGCCCGGGTGTCCTAATTCATCTAAAACTCGACTTTTGGATGATTTCTATCCGATTTTTTGACCTCCAAGACTCCCAAGAAGAGATATATACCCCCAACAATTCCAGAAATTGAGGGGACAAGCATTCATAGAGAAAAAAACACAAATTCTGAGAGCATCCAGGAGGAAATACGGAGGAGACAAGCATTCATAGAGAGAAAACACAGATTCTGAGAGCATTCAGGAAGAAATACGAAGGAGAATTCGAAGATCGAGAATCACGAGATCATCGTCTTAAAGTTTTTCTTTATACTTTTCTACTTTTTGTTGGATTTTGGTTTTGACATGATGTTATCAATTTTGTCTATGAATTTGATTATATTATGTCTGACTAGATTTTCGTAGGTTTCTAGGATATGTAAGTAATTCGATTCAAACCTTGATGGATTCTTGATTTTAATTCAATTTCGTGATTTTTCGATCCTATTCATGTGTTTATGATTTGATTGCTTGTTTGATTAGAGGGCCTCTGATTAAGCATGTTTAAGTAATTAAGTCAAAATTCGAGAGAGGAGATTTAATTACGGAAGAGTAAACACATGACATGAATGCAGCATGATATCGAGAGATAAATGACATATGTGATGAGATTTTCAATCCTAGGTGCTTTTGGGAGTTGTTGTGTTATATCAGATCGAGTAGAGATACCTCTGGTAGCATAATAATCAACCGGTTAAATTGACTCGAGAGAGCTTTTAATTTGATATTCGTGATTGCTCATATAGGATTATTAATCAATGAAATTGGATTGATCAAGGTGACATTGAGGGGAGAATGGGATGAAAGCATGTTCTAGAACCTGTCTTAGAATAACTGTTTGATCTCGTGAATTTTAATTGCCTTTTAGTTAGCATAATTAATCCGACATCTTTTGAATTTGATACTTAAATTTCCCTATCAATGTTCAAAACAGCTATCAACACCTAAATTTTATCCCTAATTTTATCTAAGTATCAAATTCAAAAGATGTCGGATTAATTATGCTAACTAAAAGTCAATTAAAATTCACGAGATCAAACAGTTATTCTAAGACAGGTATCACCTGTGATCAAGGATGAAAATATACGGTTTTGGTGGATATATCGGTACCTTAATTTTGCGGAAATATCGATATATATATATATATATATATATATATATATTGGTTTCGGTGGAAATATCGGTCAGTTTTTTTAAAAAATGTTGAAATCTTCCAAAAAAAGAGTTAGAAAATATATCTAGTAGTATAAAAAAATATTAATTATAACTAATATTAAACTTAAGTTTGAAATAATATGATATATTCACAACAAATATAGAGATAAACTACTATTATTTACATTAGAATCATTTTATTAAATTTCAAAAAATTAACTAACTTAATTTAATTATGAGAGAAAATTAAATGATAGTGTCCTAATTTATTTCAAATAATTTAATCAAATTTATATAAATCTATTATTTACTACATTCATTTATATAGAGAGAGTTAATTTTTAATAGACATCCATTAAATACATAATATTCATAATAAAAAGAAGAAGAAGAAATTCATCCACACTCACACAAATTAATTTAAAAAAGAAAAAAGAAAAATAAAAGGAAAGGATGCGAAACTCATCCACAGCACTCACACAAATTCCTTTAAAAAAAAAAATGAATGAAAAGGAAAGGATGTGCTACATTCCTTCACGCGTTCTTCACTTCAGTCAGTACTCAGTATGCGGGCCTTTAAATAAAATGAAATATCGTGATATTTTAATCTATACATGTGATACCTGAAGAGTATATATCTAATACCAGGTTTTAACATGGAAAGTAATGGAAAAATTCAATTATGGCCGGTAGGAATGGGCTTGGACCGATTTTGGCCCCTCAAGATCAAAATGGCCCAAAGACGTGTCATATCCACCCTCTCCGTTAGTTGCCTTTGACGGAAGCCGTTAAATGAAATTTTGGTGCGAAAATTAATTTGACATGCATTTTTCCCGATTTTTTTCCAGCCACTCTAACAGCTATTTAAGAACCCTTCCAGCAACTCAAGAAACCATACAATTCAACTCCAGTGCACCCAAAATCGGGAAAAAATAAACGTAAAACTGAAATCGATAGGAGAGAAATGTCTTCATCCGGTCATTCGTACACTTTAGCCACAAAACAATGCAACTGTGGGAAGGATTGTTTTACAGAGTGCTTAGTGCTAAGGATTGTTTCCTGCTAAGCTTTCGTTCTTTGTAGAAAAGAGTAAGGATCTTATGTGGGTCATTTGGTCGAGTAGGCAAGTAACATGTATGGGAGGCTTGCTACTCATTATTACGATCGAGTTGTAATAACTAGGGTTGTGTAAATCAACTGTTCTAACAAAATTCGCCCTGTGGAAAGGCGTAGAGAGGACGTAAAAAGATTACTCCACCTTCTAACCTCTGTATATCGCGTGATATCACGTTGTTTATCTATTCTGCCGCATATCCTTGTGTTAAGCATCATAACCCAATTGCATTGAAAATATCTTCCCATACTTGTGTTTTCAAAGACTTTTATAAAACGAATTTTCGTTGCATAAAACTCTACAAGTTCAAACTGTCCAGTAACCTTTCGAAGAAAGATTACTGCAGTATCATCTGACCAGTAAGTTTGGTAGTTACCTGGGCAACAAGCTGAACTTAACATATTTTGGAGGAAAATTTGAAAATTAGAGGTGTAAAAAAAAAATATATATATATATATATACACATACATCGTTTTTTAATTTTGGAGTTCTTGATGTGTTCTATCCAGATGAATTTTTGGTCTTTTATTTAATTTTTACTATCAATGAATTCTTCAAATTTCTTTATATTTTATTTATTTTCGTATTTCTTTCATCTTTTAATATTCTTTTTTAATTTTTGTGTGTCTGTAGGAGTGATCCATTCCAATAATGATGTGGAGGACTGTAAATCAGAATATCATCAACATTTACATTAATCTACATCAATATCAAGAATGAAAGAAATTCAATAATGTAGAAGATATGATGTAATTACTATCAATTAACCTAAGGCAATTAAACTAAGACAAAAACTTATGCTCTAGAGGAATGAATCTAAAATCTGTACCCCAACCCGTCCGACCCGACCCGGTGAGAATATTGGTTATTATATATTTTATAATTTCTTCCTTCTCTCTTGTGCAAACTTCTCTTCTTATTTGCAGCAAATTTTTTTTATCTTTTCTTGCGATTTCTTCACTTTTTTCTGCGATTTCTTATCCTTATTTTTTCCGTCTTTTGTGAATTTCTTATGTTAGTGGAAATATTATCATTGTTTTCGATGGATTTGTGGAAATTTTTGCTTCAATTTATTAGTTGTAAGCATAGAATGCATCTTTTTCGATTTTTATTTCATAGATAGTGTTTAAGTTCTTGTAATCTAGTTTGTCTTGTTTTTATTTTGCCCACTGTGTACTGGTTTTTTTTGTGATTGTCTGTGTGTTAAAATTTTTAGTGTTTTTTTTTTTTAAGCTTGTGGACTTTTTTTTTGTTGTTATTTTGCATATTTGTTTGTTTCACCTGATGATATTAGGACTTTTTTTGTTTGTTTTTGGCAAATTCTAAGGTTTGCATGTTTTTTTTTTTTTTTGGTGAAATCTCAACATCGAGGGAACATCGAGGGAAGAATTAATGAAATCTCAACAAGACAAAATAATCTAGTTGATAAATTTGTGAATCAAGAGTATTTTAAAGTAATAAATCTGTATTTCAAACTCTCTCTCTCTCTATATATATATATGCACCAATTCGCAGAGATGGTGAATTTGCAATTGACCTTTATTTTCTTTCAATTCAACTCTAGAAAACCCGCTCCCCCTCCACAGTCCACACACACCCACATATACATATATACTACCTACGTCCCAAAATAAATGACGTTTTAGCCTTTTACACATATATTATGAAATGTGATAAAAAGTTCAATCTACCCCTATTTAAGTTTAATTAATGAGGTGTTTTTATCTCTTTAACACATTTAATTTAAGGTGAGTAAATAGGGGCATATTTGGTATATTGCATGTAAATATGATTTGGAATACGAAAACGACAATTATTTTGAGACAAATTTTAGTTGCTAAAACGTCATTTATTTTGAGACGGAGGTAGTATATATATATATACACATGCATTTACATATATATAACAAATAGAGCTCCATCCAGCAATACCCAAAAATTAGGGCAAGAATTAAACAACGACCGTGTGTGAGCAATCTTTAAGAAGGTATTCCTTAGTTTTTCCTTGAAAGTCTTAAACTGTTTCTTTTTTCCAATTTTCCACTGGAAAAACCTTTTTTTTTTTGGTTAGTGGATCCCAATTGTGCCGTTGAAAAAGCAATTGAAAATGAGACCAAACGAAAGGCCCTGCAGTTATTATGATTTATAGTTTGTTTCCTTAGAAACTCCAAATCCCTAGATCATTTGCAGGCAGAAACATAAAATTTATATTTATACTGATGTTGTTTGTTTAGCTGATCACTTGTAATTTAGGGTGCTTGATAGATTGTATTCAGATTATTACTTGTATGTTTTTTCCATGTCAAATAATATTATTCCCGGATTATTGAATATAAGGTCTCATATATAGGTCTCATATATATATATATATATATATATATATATATACACACACACATACATAAAGTGTTTCATGATCGGTAATCTTTCTCTTTCTTTCAATGTGTAGAAGTAATGCTAAGATGTGTTTATCTATTGACTATTTTTATTATTTTATTTATTTACTTGTTTTGTTTGTGTTCTTTGTAGTCAGAGGCATTTCGTCAAGCAGTTTGTGTTCTTTAACGAACCCTTGCGATGGATGGTATGTAAAGTTTCTTCCTTTTATTTTCTTTTTGGCATGTGTTTCTGTACAAACAACTTGGTCTTTTTGGAGCATTGGCTATGATATTGAATTGTTGAAGACACTTGAAGATATACTGTGTAGGATATGCTCAACTTGGAAGATTTAATGAAGTGGTGAAATTTGGTTGAGGGTTTTGTAATTGTTGTTTTTTGTTATGTATGTGTGTAGTCGATTCGAAGCCTGGCATGGAGGAGACTATACTGGAGGGTGATGATCTGATGCTGGGGCCTCCTTCACCATTCATTCCGCCTGAAATAGCTTCTCATGTAGTCGAAGGTGTTGATTTGTGTGATGGAATATTGCGGAATCTATTCCTATGTAAAGTCTTCATCTTTGTCACATTTTTCGTTTTCTTTTCCAAGGAAAGTAATGGGAGATCAAGGAATAATCTCAATTTCAGAATTTTTAGTTGATGCTTATCCATTTTTATTTGTTATGTGACCCAGGCCTACAAATTAATGATATTGAGCCATTCTGTCAAGATGAGATCGCATTGTATCGGCAGTGTGCAGAGAGGAGGGTGAGTTTTGGTAATGAACTGCATGCTTAATCTCTCTCTTGTGAAGTTTCTTGCCTAACTATACATGGAAGAATCACCAACATGTAGGATAAGGAACTTAGACAGCGGTTACAAGATAGCGAGCAGAAATTAGGGATGTCTATGCCTTTAGAGCTAGCAAAAGAAAGATCTAATCAGTTGGAAGCAGAAGCAACATCATTGGAGAGGTATGGCTGCTACAGCTATTAATACATTCTCAACGACTTGTATCCTTATAAATTAGGACTCACCGTTCTTTGAATGGTTAAACACTGCATTCTTTCTTTATCTTTATAAAAAGAAATTGGTGTCAAGTTTGGAAAGAAGCAAGCAGAACAGATAATCATGTTCTTTATTTATTCGTTATTAAACTGTTAGATTACATGAATTTTTTGTGAGTATATCCTGAAGTTTTTTATCCATAGACTAAGACCTAAAGATTTTATCTTACGATGCAACTCAAATGCATATGTTCCCATGCATCATTTTATTCTTGTGAGCATCTTATTACAGGATAAATATTTGCAATGATTTATTACATGTGATAATCATCACGACATCATCTTAAGGCACACCATATTGCTAACTTGTCTGCCACGACATAGCTTGCTTATCTCATTTCCTTTTTGCTCTGTAAAATTAAACCACATGTCTGTTAAAAAAAAAAGAACCTAGTTATGTCATATGCGTGTGGACTTGAGAAAAGGCGAGAAATATACATTATAATCGGTCCCAACTTTTATCTGCAAACTCTCTTGATCGAGTAGTAATATATGAGGTTGTAGCTAGTTTAATACCTTGCTAGCTGGCTTACATGTTAGAATAGTTGATTTTTTAGCCTCATTGCTTGCATTTTCTCGGTCTTGTAGACGCTTAATATTGGCAAGTGGAGTTGAAGGTATGGAAGGATTTCGACAAAGATGGAGTCTCCATGGTCGCCTTACTGATACAAAGTAATGTTTTTTTTCAGATTCTAAACATTCATGAGTCAATGATGATGATGTCGACTTGTTGGTATTTCAAAACGCAAGTTTAATGGCAACTACACTCGTTGCTCGCTGACTATCCGCAGCATAATATGTTTGTGTCATTGTTATTGTCTTGTAGGAAGAGGCTGGAAGCCCTGAATAAGGGAATGGAGAACAGAAAGATAGATGAATCAGTTAGAGAATCTACTACCAAGAAGAAGAGATGGTTCTTCTAGTCCAGTTATATAGATGGAAAATATAATGATTAAAATCCCTCTTGTTATCACATAAATATTGTTGGATTAAGAAGTAACCATTAAATTATTTTTCTTATACGATTTGTTATGAAGGTTAGAATAAAAGGAACAACTTCAAATATGATCGTTTTTTACTTTGCAATTGAACACTGAACTTTAAGTTCACGGTTTTCATTTCTGATCTTTTAAAGCTAAACTTGTCTCAAAAATATATATGTTAATTGCCAACATGCATTTTAAATATAGTTATCATCCACATCAAAAATTTACACGTCAATAATTAACTTATATAATTTGAACTCCACGTTAACAATTGAAGCGTGAGAACAAAAATATGTCCAGAATCGGTCATCATCCACATGTAAATTTATATGTTAATAATTAATTTAGATAATTTGAACTCCACGTCAGCAATTGAAGCCAAAAGAACTCAAACATGTCTTATACTGAAACATGTATATGAGAACCATCTTATAGTTGTTGAATTGAACAGCAATTTAGGTAGAAAACATACAACACAATTGAAAAGTGGTGGTTTATTACTTGTATAAGCTTCTCTTGGTTAAACCTCTTCAACACACGCTTTTCCTCTTCATCTATCTGCATATTCTTCTGCTATTTCATATCTGCAAAAACCATGTAAATCTTCATCATTATTACTATTTAACAATAAATAAAATACTAAAAATCTAAGTCGAGAATCAAAAATCTAATGAGATAAATATAGATGACTAAATATCTATCGAGTTAAATATAGATGCCTCAAACTTTATTTCCCCATATAATATATAATCATTGTTGTTTGCATATTTGGCACGGCACCTCCAACTGATCTCTCCTAATTTCAAAAAATAATTCATTTCAAAATTCAATGTTATAATTTTCTTTATATTGTATTTTAATCTAATCAATGTTTATGCAGTTTTAAATAACAATTAATCAAAACTACAACATTATATTTATATTAACTGAGATGATCACGAAATTAAATATAAATTATTTGATTGTTTCATTTGCTAACTTCTATCTATTTAAACCTGAGTGCTACATGAGTCTATATTGGTGAATTATATATAACACACACTACACTATATACAACCTTAACAATTTTTGAAATCATTATTTTAATTGATTTCTCACATTATTCAACACATCCATGATTTTTTTCTCTTTGGTTTGCCTATTAATTTATTGTCTCTAACAACCATCAATTTTACTTTCAATTATATGATAAAAAATGAAAGTCCAAATTATTTAAATAAATTTCATGAAATTTATTTTACAACAATTTTAATTGATTTCTCACATTATTCAACACATCCATGATTTTTTTTTTCTTTGGTTTGCCTATTAATTTATTGTCTCTAACAACCATCAATTTTACTTTCAATTATATGATAAAAAATGAAAGTCCAAATTATTTAAATAAATTTCATGAAATTTATTTTACAACATAAATTAAAGGCAAAAAACGAAGAAGAAATTATTCAGTTTCATTAATGAATAAGTTTGAAAAGTTTGAACAATCATTTTCCATCAACTCATTTTTATTTCATTCTTACTCTTTTTTATTTATTTGTAATTTTTTCTCTAAACTTTTAAATCTAACAAATTTGAAATATGTAAATAACTTATAATATTGAAGTTTTGCATATGTTATTTAGAGAATTTAATTAAAACTTCTATTTTATTTCATAATATTTTCCAGTGATATAAAATTTGAAGCAGTGAATTGAATTATATATATAAAAGTATGGTTTGCACTCTCAATTGTTTGACAAGTGGCATTTTACAATGTTGCCAAGTGTCACCTTTAAGTGTTTGACATGTGACACTTTACAATGCTGTCAAGTGTCCTTCCTTAAAAATTATTTTATTTATAAATTATATATATAAAAGTGTGGTTTTGCACCCTCAAGTGTTTGACAAGTGACATTTTACAATGTTGCCAAGTGTCACCTTTAAGTGTTTGACAAGTGACACTTTACAATGTTGTCAAGTATCCTTCCTTAAAAATTATTTTATTTATAAAATATCAAAATATTAATATCAATTAAATACACACCCCACTACCCTACAATAATAAAGTGCTTGGAAAAATTAAATATGTAACTTACAAATGTTTGTTAATGTTGTATTTTTTTTTCTTTTTTGTTTTACATAAAATCTTTGGTGTGAAACTTGAATAATTGTTTTTGTTCAACATTTCAATTTCAAAAAAATAAAACAAAATTTGAAGAGTAATTTTGCTACTACTTTTTAAGGAATTAAAATAAATAAATAAAAGATATTTGAAGGTGCTAATAATATTTTACAAAAGAACATTAAAGTAGTTCAAACTCAAAAAAATAAAAACCTTTAGAGAAAAAATTATTTAGAGGATTCAAGAAAAAAATAAAATATAAATATTAGAATTCGGTACTGTCAGACATAAAATAAAATAATGTACTTTAATATTGTAATTTAAACTATGAAACATATTGCTAATAACATTACCAAAAATAGGTGTTAAAAAAACTTTAAGATATGTGAGATTGAAACATATTTGTCATTAGATAATGAAAAGACATGCAATTTGATAATTTTGTGTTTGATAGAAATTTTAAAGGGTATTATAAAAAAAATAATTTCTTGGAAAAAAATAAATATGTAAGTTACAAGTGCTTGCTAATGTTGTATTATCTTTTTTACATGAAATCTTTGGTTTCAAACTTGAATTATTGTTTTTGTCCAACATTTCAAATTGACAAAAAAAAAAAAAAAAGTAAGCAACAATGTGCAAACATTAGTTCGTTATCATGTATTAAATAAAAATAATGTACTTTGAAATTGTGTTTAAACTCTGAAACAATATTATTAATGACATTAGCAAAGAATAAGTGCTTAATTTTTTTTAGGATATGTTTAGGTTAAAACATATGTAAATTATTTGGCAAGTATGAAAGTGAGTTAAAAGGATGAATTTTGATAATTTTGTGTTTGTTTAGAGATTTTAAAAAGTAGGATTATAATTAATATGTCATCATATAGCGAATTATAGCAAAAATAGACGATGTACTGTTATTTTATCTTTAAAAAAAAAAGAGCTAATATTTTCAGTTTAAATTGTAAAAAAGTAGATGATAGTAGACAAAAAAAAAAAAAAAAAGAATAGTTATAAGATTCTGCAAACAAATAACATGATTCGGATATTGGTAATCCAAAATCCAAACGTGCACATTCAGTCCAACCACCCCCTTAAACACAGAGAAATTGTATTAAAATATTACAATATGTAACAATTTGTTAAGACTAATAAAAAGATCACAAAAAGAACACAATTACAAAATAAACCAATACATAAAACTAATAATAATTGCACTTAGGACAAACATTGAACAAAACAGATGTTTTCGAGCGATAAAAATGAGATATATTATATATTTTTTACAGAAATATATGAAAATACCTAATGAATAATTAAAACATCTATTAAGAACTATATATTAACAATTTTGTGTTAAAGAATAAATGAAAAAAATTATTAAAGAAAACAATAAGACTCTGTTTGGATATAGTGATTTCAAATCTAGAATTTGAAATGTGTGGATTTCAAATCCTTTCAAGTTTGAGTGGATTTGAAATCCATCAAAATTACTCTAAAATTAGCTCAAAATGAAAACTATGAATTTTAAATTCACATCCAACCAAACACTATCAGTGGATTTGCTACCAAAATTTTTAAATCCCTTTTCAAATCCACATATTCAAATGGACCCTAAAAAATATTATTTTAAAAATAAAGAAAAAATATTACACTTATGTAAAATTTTACTAATCATATAATACTAAATAATAATTATAAAATAAAAATAAAATAAGTATTAAATAAAACACGTGGTAATTCATGTTCAATTCTCTTCTAACTACTTTTGAGCTTAATTAGTGCAACTTTTCTTGATTTACCAACCCATATAAGTTTATTTTAATGTCACAATTATTCTTCTTTACCACATTAAAAGTCAAAATAAATACCTACAACTGGTCCCAGTCTCTTACCAATTATCAATTATTGCACATTATTTTGGTCATTATTGTCGGCTGGATGGTCTTAGTCCATAGCTGGCGACAGCTAGTTTCTTGAGTTTTGTAATATTATTTCAGCAATATATCATTGATTAATGCAAGTTGTAGATTAAAATAAACATAATGCTTGATTCAGTAGAGTTGACATATAATTACTTCTGCATCTTGGATTGGAAGCCATTGTTTGATCATTTCATCAGTTCAAAAGTGAGTTTGAGAAGAAATTATGGCAGCTTTTGCTGCTGTGAATTCTCTGGGTCTCTCTACAGCTTACATTATAGAACGTTTTGGTCTCGTGGTAGATCCCGACTTGTTGGAAATTTTGAAAATTGCAGACAAGGAGTTGAAGTCGTTTAAAGAATTTGTAGAAGGATTGGATATGAGGAGCAGGAAGAGGATGAGTGCTTCGCTTCAACGAATTCCAGAGGCAACAAAACGATATAAAGAAGCATTTGATGCCTACAATGAATCTAAAGATATGGAGGAATTTAGACGAGAAACTTATTCCTTGAGAGACACATTGAAGAAGACAAAGGAGGAGTATCTGAAACTAGATACTCGTCAAGATGAGGCTATCGTGGATTCGGGTGGAAACAAGTCGGAGATGGTTGGATTATCTGATCAGTATAGTCTACTCAAAACATACCTTATTTATTACTGGTTGTATCATCTCGTATTCACACTTTTTGGGATGGCGGGTATTGGCAAGACCCTTCTTGCTAAGAAAGTTTTTGAAGATTTAGATATCATGGAATGGTTCGAGTGTCGTGCTTGGATAACAGTGGGCAGAAAGTATCAACCAGAAGAAATTACTCAATCCATTGAAGCTCAGTTGGACATTGGTGCGCATGATATGAGAGAGAGTTTAATGGGTAAGCGATACTTGATCGTGTTGGATGATGTATGGGATTTTGAGTTGGTCAAAGAGTACTTGGAAACCTCATTTCCGGACACAAATAACGGAAGTCGAGTGTTGGTTACAACTAGAATCAAACACAACTCCTTTTCTAGTGCATTCATTGAAATGCGCTTGCTAAATAAACAAGAAAGTTGGCTTCTTTTGTGTGAAAAAGTCTTTTCTCAAAATTCATGTCCTCCTGAAATAGAGGAAGCAGGAAAAAAGATTGCCGAGAAGTGTGATGGTCTTCCTCTTATGATTATCACAGTTGCAGACCTTCTACGGAAGTACGAAATGGCACAGTGGATTGAGATATCAACACACAAGAAACATCAACTTTTCATTGATGCATATGAAGAAATACATGAGGTACTCTATCCAAGTTATGACAATTTACAATGAAGATTCAAAATTGTGTTTTCTGTATATGGCAGTTTTTCCAGAAAAGTTTGAGATCTTCAAATCCAAGCTCATTAATTTGTGGATTGTTGAGAAACTTATTGAGCAAGATAATTTCCAAACTTTAGAAAATTTTGGAGTAGAATGCTTGAAGTATCTTACTTTGCATAATGTTGTTATGGTCCACCAGAAAAGCACCCTGTTTGATGATCAAAGTGAGAGAATAAAATCATGTGCCCTCCATTCTTCCTGGTGGCATTTCTGCTACAAAGAAGCTAGGAAGACAAAATTTTTTCATGTGTTGGATAGTTATAGAGATGCTTTAGGAGAAGTTATTAAGAGGCAGAGGAGATTGACCATCCACAACAATACTTTATTTGGAGTTAAAGTTGTGCATGAATCAATTGAGAAACATTGTGAATCCACTGTCCACTCTCTCTTATGTTTTGGTCCATATCAAAAATATCCGGTGCCAATGTGTTTTGGTTTAAAGTTGCTCAAAAAACTTGATGCACTTTACATCCGTTTTTATGAGTTTCCTTTGGAAGTACTAGAGTTAGTTAAGTTAAGATATCTTGCTCTCACATGCAACGCAAGTTTGCCTCCTTCCATATCCAAACTTTCGAAACTTCAATATTTAATAGTCCGTCAACATTTGAGCATCAAATTTGGAGTTCTACCATATTTTCCGGTGGAGATATGGGATATGAAAAGGTTGAAGCATCTTCATGTAACGAACAACGATCTGCTTGATGTTGTTGGTACTCTTTTGCCAAACCTCTCAACACTATTAGATGTGAGCGTTAACAGTTGCACTAATGGTGTTTTTGGAAGAATCCCTAATTTGAAAAAACTAGGAATTAAATTGAGTTGATGCCTGATGCAGTTGTGCCCCAACGTTGCTTTGATCATGTTTCAAATTTAAGTGAACTAGAATCACTTAAATGTGTCGTTGTAAATCCTACATGCAATTTTGTTGCACCATTTGTTCCACTTTCAGTGTTCCCGTTAAATTTGAAAAAATTGCATTTGAATGGGTTGGGCTGTTGTTGGAAAGAAATGAGCACGATTTCTTCACTTCCAAATCTTGAAGTGCTCAAACTACGAATGTAATGCTTTTCAAGGGCCAATATGGATAGTAGAAGAAGATGAATTCCAAAGCTTTCATTTCTTTTAATGGAAGACATGGATCTAGAAGTATTGAAGGGGAGAAATGAGAGCTTCAAAAGTCTTATACAAGTAAGCATACAACATTGCTACAAATTGAGAAAGCTTCGATGGAGAAGTGGTTATGCATTGCATATAAATATTAAAGTAGTTTATTGCAATCCCCAAGTTGAAAAGGAAATACAGAAGAGTGCAGTATTTTCAGAGGAAGTAAAGGAGGTTTTGATCGATTCTGATTGGAACTCATGAGCGACAACTCACGTCTCAAGGTTAGTAATTCATTTTTACGATTTAATTGTTGAATGATAATTTTTTCTCTCTTCATCTATTATACATATAATAGTGTTTAATTGAGATGATGCATTTTTAATATATGATATTTGTTAGTTGTATAACAACTTATAAACTTCTTAACGTGTTTAATAAAACTTTAAAGATTAAGTTTTAGTTCATTCCAAAATATGATCACATCACGAGAATAAATACTATTTTTAAATAAAGAAGTTAAAGAATCATGTTATTTCAAAATTATCATTAAACTTAGTCTTTAAAATAACGTAATTTATTTTATATTTAAAAACATCTAGTATTAATTTGCGGCCATGAAAAAAAATCTAATTAACAGTATATAAGAGCTTATTTGATCTTTTACATAAATTGATCCAATAATGTTTCAACCATTTTGTTCAGGAGAAGACAAAGAGGAGACGTTCTTCAAGTATTGAGATTAAAGTTTACACAAACCAGTCATTTGGAGTAAGAGCACCGACTTCTATATATATTTGTTGAAATTGGGAATTCATTTTTTCATCATGATTGGATACTATTGTTATGTACTGGATGATAGACATTTATATCTTTGGATTTTTCTTTGCATATTTGTATGGAAAGTTGCTTTATTGGTCCACTAAGTACTATGCTGCAAATTTCATCATTTTATTTGATTTTGAATGAATACTATCTTCCAAAAAAATTCATCATCCAAGTCTCATGATATTTCTGGTCTTGTGATGATAGCATATTGAATTTGGATGGACCTTATTTGGCTCTGTGTATTGCCGAGGAAGTAATGATATATGTTATGTTGACTAGCAAGAATTTGCTCTTGAATTGCTAAACCCCAATGAACTCACAAGTAGTTGTGCTACCTTTTGGATGACTATGCTCTTGAGGCTTGTTTCAAACCATATGTATATATATATATATATATATATATATGTCCGATTTGCAACCAATCCCTTGTCGTCACTTGCAAATAATTCTTTTGGTTGTTCCATGTATATCTTCATTTAAAAAAGCATTGTGTCAATGTCAATCTATCTGATGTATTGTGGTGTGGGATAGAGCAACTATTATTTAGTATGTTTTTTATTTTTCTGCAATGATTGGTGTATGTTTAAATGTTAAAGGGGTAATTGATTCCAGGGACACTCAAGTAAAGACGTTCAAACGGTTCTGAAAACCGAAACCGGGGCGGTTCGAACCGCCGGTCAACGGTTTCGGGAACCGTTGACCCGATTTCGGTTCCGAACCGGAACCGATAAACCGTCGGGGGCGGTTCGGTTCCGGTTCCAATTTTTGCAAACCGGCGAACCGCGAACCGCCGGTTTTTACAATTTTTTTTTTTAATTTTTTGAATTTTTTTTAAATTTTTAAAATTTTTTTTTATGACATTAGGATACAAAAATGATCTAGAGGTAACCCTACTCAAGAGTTAGACTCTTATTTAAGTACTACTTATGAATCTATTGCTTTTGAGACTTCAAGTGATTTGTTGAAGTGGTGGTCACGAAGGACCACCATGTATCCTATTCTAACCATTATTGCTAAGGAATAATGGTTTTGATTCCTTAATTTGATTCGAATTAAGGATACATAGGCAATTTCATTATAAGTTTGGAATTGAATTTCATTTCCAAACTTAGAATGAAACTCAAGCTCTTTCAATTTTTTTCCCCTTCTCTTTAATCTTTAGATAAAATTTTGTAATTGTAATAGATATATTTAGTTTGTAATAGTCTAATAGATTATAATTAAGATTATAAATTCATTAGAATTGCAATCATTAGGTTAGAAACTTAGAAATTGTATAACTTGTAATAATTTTGCAATTTATAATGAAAACATTTGTGCCGGTTCGATTTTGTGTACTCTATTAGTCTATTTCAATCTTGAATTATATCGAAACAAACATTAATAAACAAATTCGGAGTTGCAAAATCAAAATGAACAAGAAAAATGCAAAAAAAAAAAAAAAAGAGGAACCGGCCAAACCGCCCGGTTTCGGTTCAACCTGCAGTTCGGAACCGAAATCGGAACCGGCCACCTACCGGTTCGGTTTCGATTCCACCAATCCGGAACCGCCGAACTGACGGTTCGAACCGAAACCGGAACCGCCGAACAGTTTGAACATCCTTACATTCAAGTGCATGATCATGAGATATGTCAAAAGTCAAAGGAATTTATGTAATGTAAGGTTATATAACTACTCATTTGAAGAAAATTAAGAGCGAATTCGAAAATTATGGCAAAGATTGAAACATATGCAAGTATATATTGAAGTATGGCAAAAACTTGTGTGCACCCGGGGCGGATCTTAGATCTGTGCCCCTGACCCAACCCCGGTGCATGGGCCGCCTCAACGCGTGCGCACGCGCCCACACGTGCGGCTGCACCTGAGTTGGTGTGCTTAAATTCCATATTATGTGATTAGTGATAGATATTATATAGGGAGGATTTCTAAAATACCCATTTTCATAAGCCAAGGAACTTTTTTACCCATTTTTTTAAAAAATAACTTTTTTACCCAATTTTTAAAGTGAAATCTCCATAATACCCTTAATTTTAGTTATATTTACATAAGAAAAGAATCTAAGAGACTCTACTCGTGTCTAGAAACTCTACTCATGTCCAGGAAACTCGACTCGTGTCCAGAAACTCTAGTCGCGTCTACCTTTCAGATAAGGTTCAACATATCATGAACACAAAATATAATATTGTGTTCACGATATGCTGATATCGTGTTCATGATATGCTGATATGTTAATATCGTGTTCACAATATACTGATATTGTGTTCACGATATGCTGATATCGTGTTCATGATATGCTGATATGTTGATATCGTGATCACAATATGCTGATATTGTGTTCACGATATGCTGATATCGTGTTCATGATATGCTGATATCGTGTTCACAATATGCTGATATCGTGTTCATGATATGCTGATATACTGATATTGTGTTCACGATATGCTGATATCGTGTTCATGATATGCTGATATGCTGATATCGTGATCACAATATGCTGATATGATATCAGAGGTATTTCCACTTTATGTAAATATAAACTTAAGTTGAGGGCATTATTGATATTTCGTCCAAAAAATGGGTAAAAAGTACATTTTTTAAAAACTGGGTAAATAAGTTCCTTGACATACGAAAATGGGTAAACACAGGTATTTCCACTATTATATATATACTATTCAGGTATTACATGTGTATACTCTTAAGGTATTAAACTTAAAGCATAAAGTATTACATATTTACCTTTGAGGTATTACATATGCACATTTGAGATATTAAATATTTGGTATTACATATGCACCTTTGAATATTACATATTTACCTTTGAGGTATTAATGCTTAGAGTATAGTATAAGGTACTACATATTCAACTTTAAGTTATTCCTACTTATAGTTTAAGGTATTACATATTTATCCTTAGAGTATTACAAATCAGATCACTGTTGGCTCCAATATCATCATCTTTAGCCCTAACCGCCCTCAATTTCAAGCTACCTCCACATTTCTCTCGCCGCTCTTCTTCTTTATCTCAGTGATCCAGCCGGAAAGTGGTGGCCGGAGTTAGATCGGAGATGAAAATCTACAAAGGAACGCACATGCAAGAGCAGCGACTGACGGACATGATCGAGTAAAAGGTGAGAGAAGTGAAACAAGTCTGAGGAGAAGAAGAAGAATTATTGTAAAGATGAGAAGAAGCGCAGAAGAAAAAGAAGAAGAAGAAGAAGAAGCATAGCAGTAGAAGAAGAGGAGAAGCAGAAGGGCAACATCAGCAAAAGAAGAGGAGAAGAAGAAGCACAGCTAGGACAAGAAGAAGAAGAGAGTGGGCTTAGCGGGTCGGTTGATCATAAGACCACAAATTAATCAATAATGTACCTATCTTTTACGTATTAAGAAGTAGTTAGACATGTATTATTTAAGTGACATTAATGTTGTGCAAGAAAATAATGTATGGATTAACCGCAAATATTTTTATTTAAGAATTCATTCAACATTGAAGCATAAAAATATTTCAATTGTTTTCAACGGTTAATTTAGTTTCTAAACTAGTATAGAATCTGTGAAATACACTGGAATAAAAAAAATTAAATTTAGTGGATTTAGAAAGAAAATTAACTATTTAATATAAAAAAATATTAATGGTTTATATAAGAAAAAATATTATTTATATAAGAAAATTATTATTTATATAAGAAAATATATCAATGTTGTATTAGTAAAAGAACATGGTTATTTTTTTTCTTTATTATTTACAAAATTTAAATATTTTTCTATAATGAACCCTCAAATTATATTTTTATGAACTGATAAAAAAATTAAAGCCAAGTATTCTCAAATAAATTTCATATATTATTTTAAAACACATATTCGTAAAACTATATAAATTTTAATAATTAATTAGTTTGAATCATTTGAATAATTTCTTTTCAATCAATCCACATTTATTTTATATTTTCATTATTTATTTATTTATATTTTTTAACAGGTTATTCCTTTATATAGATATAGATTATAAATATTTAATAAATGAATTAAAAATTAAATTATAATTAAATATGATAAACCAAAGAGTAACATCTGTTACTCTTGGTTATTCCTTGCGTATAGATATAGATTTACAATTACATGTAAATTATTTACCTACCAGTTAATTCCGTATCTAAATGAATAATAGATATATGGAAAGCGATTTTATTATACTTAGTGTTGTAAAATATGTTATCCAATGCATCTTTTGTATTAAACAATACAAGATCAACAATATTAAAAGTAACAAAATAGAAAGAAGATAAAGATTGAAAATAGAGAAATTTGATTCATTCATATTCAATCATTTGGGTACAATATATATACATGTAATAGTATGAATTCCAAAGGTCATGGAACATGAAGAGTTTATAGTAATGTCCACATAAATGTATATTTATAACACCTCCCCTTGGACATTACGACTTAGTGTACATGCCTCGTTAAAAACTCGCTAGAAAAACCCAGTGGGAAAAAAAACTAGACGAGAAAAGAGTACATGACATACAATATCTTAATGTGTTACACTAGCTGCCTCATTAAAAACCTTTAACTAAGAAAACCCTGTGGGAAAAAACTTAGTCAAGAAAAAAAGAGTACATCACTGACTTAACCCTCAGGGTTAAATAAGTAAAACTAATGATCTTCAAGACCCAGCATTTATGATTGTTTAACTCTCCCCCTTAAGACAACAATCTTCCATGCCTACACATTCCAATACCATGAACATATTTTTCAAAAGTAGACAAATATGCAAGATTGCCACTGGAACGTACTTTTTGTATAATTTCACAACTCTTCTGGAGTTCATGGGTTTTATTAAATTTTCATTTTCATTTCACATTATAGACTGAGAAATATAAAATATTTACTAATACCACATGACTCACAAAGTATTTTATCAAAAACTTTTTAATCATACACATTTTCATGAGACATCATATAATAATAAGTGGTTTGAAGAAGTGTTAATCAAAATTTGTTTAACCTATCTTCATATTGAAAAACATAACTAGTTTGTGTTTTGACATTACGAAGATCAGATATATATACCAACATGTGAATAATCTACCAAAAAACTTATTGTAAAGTAAACAAGATGAATTTTGAAAATATCGAAATATTTTAATGATAATTCAATTTATTGGAGGAGCACTAAACCTTTACTAGTAGATTTACCATCATATCAAATCTAATCCATTTCTAAGGATAAATTAGAAGTGAGGAACTTCAGGTCCTATATATATACTCAAAATTTTCTTCATATTTAAATGGGTACTTGCCCACTTCAAAAGATATTGATTATTTTACTTAGTTGATGAGACATATCCATGTAAAATCTTTCCAAAACCTTCTTCGAGAAGGTTGATTAGTGTATGAATATTCCATCAAGGAAATACTCGATCTGCAGGTCGAGACAATAATTGATCTTACCTAAAGTTTTTATTTCAAAGTCGACTACTTTTGAATTCGAACTTGCTTCTTCAATTAACATATAAAAATGCATATAATTAACATATAAAAATGATACAATATTCATCTAATATTTGCATCATTATAATCACTCAAGAAAATGCATCATTATTTGAATATAATCCTTCTTCAGGAAGAATTCACTTATTTGAATAAATATTTGCAATTAAAGATTTGTATAGATATGTAGTAACAATGTTCATCAAATGCATTCTTCAATTTATATTTGTTGCCAGAGATATCAAGTAGCGGAACGTTATATCATTTATAATAGGAGTATATGTTTGACAGAAAATAATATTGGGTCTATGCAAGAGCCCTTGAGCTACTAACCAAGCTTTATATTACCTCATTATTTTCATTTCTTTTTCGCACAAATACCCATTTATATCATACAGAGATAACATCATCAGGAGTACATACGAAAGCACCAAAAACATTTCTTTCATTAAGCAAGTCTAGCTCAACCTCTATTGCATCCTTCCATCTTACCCAATGTGAGTGCTTCTGGCACTCAGCCATTGAATTGGGTTCTGGATCCATATTATCTTTATAGATGATAAGAGCAATTTTGGAGGCCAGTATGTTGTCGACAACAATAATATTTATGTCGTGGGAATTTATCAAATCAATCAAGCAAAAATAGCAATTCAAATGAGAAAACCAATTAATCACATAAAATAACAAACCAAGAATGAAGAAAACAAGAACAAACACACCGATTTAGAGTGGTTCGGCTCGGGTCCACTTGAGCCTATCTCTATGAAATGAGGAACAACTTTTATTCAATCACCACACGGATCCAAAGAGCAAACTACAAAGAACACTCAAGAAACACTCAAACTAACTAGATGAACACTTGCTCAACTTTCTCACTATATATCTCTCTCTCTAAACACTATCAATGAAAACTTACACAATGAATATGAAACTACAACAATAGAGCTATTTATAGTAACAGAAATGAGCCGATTTCATCAGGAAATGAGTGAGATATCATGCCTGGAAGTTGGACTCTCAAAATTGTGAAATAATTAACCAATTCAGCCTTAGCCGTTTTCCTTGAAACTCGTGCCCAACTATTTTAACCGTCTGAAAGAACATTTCCAAAGTGCGACTTTATTAGTGAAAATGCGATTTCCTCTTCCCTTAGCCAATTTTCCTGATTTGAGCTCACTACTTCACAATTTATATATTGAGTTTATCACATATCTATAATATTAGTTGCAACTTTGATATTTATATCAACCAGATCCTTATTATTTTCCAAAATATTTTGATTTGGCCATTCCACAATCCTAGTGTTTTCATTATTTTGTGCACGTGCATTATTACTAGGATTTTTCATCTTCGGGACGAATCTCTTTAGGAGATATTTTGAGTGACTGAATATTTTTGTAAGTTTTTGTTTCCACGGATTTTTATCTTTTGTATTCATAGGCCTTTTACGCTTCAGACGCAGAGTGACATCAGATATATTTGAATTTCTAAGAATTTCCACTCTTGGTGGTGCATTCATAGCAGATATATGTGATTTTGTCACTCCTTTATAATCAATAAACACATCTGGCAGATTACTTGCACAATACTGTAAGTTAATTATTTTTTGAACTTCCAGTTCAGTTGACTAGAGTGTGAATCTAAATAATATAGATTTAATAAAATTTATCGACATTCTTTTAATTATTGACTATTATCTGTCTCCCCTAATGCCGATGAATATTTTATAAATTTGTGCATTTCATGAGCACGCACTAATTGTAAAGGGGAATATTCAAGATATGCAGTTGGGCAAACTTGAATTAGAGAAGCAGGATGCAAAAATGGATGAGTCCAACATGAAGTTGATAAGTCGGAATTTTGTAGTAAAAGTCTAGCGATTAATTTGATATGTTTGAATTATTCACCTTTAGACCATTTTGAGTGTGGACATAAGGAATCAAATGCTCCACTTTTATTCATAATAACATAAAATAGTCATCAAAAGTTTTCATTATGAATCCACCGATATTATCCATTCTAATGAATTTAATAGGATAATTGAGAAATTTATCCTAAAGTTCAATACTTTGGCAATGAAGTTTACGCAAACATAATTTTGGGTGGATAATAAATACACATTAGTTCATCTAGTAGATCATCAATCAAGATCATGAAATATTGAAATTGTTCTAATATTGGATGAATTGGTCCACATATATTTCCATGAATTCATTCAAGAAAAATAGGAGATAAGGAGGTCCGAAGTATGTATAATACAATCCAGAGGAGGAAGAATGGAGTTCTTGAACTTCTTTCCACCATGTTGTGGATGGAGTTATTAAGATATTTCTACATTATTCTCATTATTTGTTCAATGTGAAATTAATTGTTCCAATATAATGTTCATTAAATCAAGAAAGGTATGTTTAGATTGTAAATAAACAACATATCTTTAATTCAGTACCCATAGGGAGAATTAATAAAGCTCAAACGGAGCTTACGACTAAGAGATCATCATCTGCAATTGTAGTAACACTCATTTTCTTCCCGACCAAAATTTGAAAGGATTTTCTATCTGTAAGAATAGTGTGACTGGTATCATTATCTATCAAGCATTAAATATTATTGTTCTCCAAGACCATGTTTGCTTAAGACAAATTAGCATATGAAATTTGGAGAAAATATAGTCTTTTGCCTTCATGTCGGAATTGAAATGAGAACCATGTATAATTATTTCACTTAATTTAGAACATTTCAACCTCAAAAGCTTATGTGATGTAGTTTCAAAACATCAAGTGAACAAATTCACATCTACATAAATCACTTATTAGAATTTAGGGACTACAGATGCAGATAGCTAGCTAAAGCATAACTTTGATGCAATTATTCTCCCAAATTAATAGATAATTTTCTTTCAACATATCAACACACACTAAGTGAAGTCTGTAAGACATCAAACAATGTATCACTATGAAATTTATATAAATGAGCATATTATAGTGTTCTTGCTTCAATGCAATTCAATCTATTTTTAATCAAGCGTCATTAAGAAAAACTATAACAATTTACTCACAACTCGTTAAAATATGCATGTTTAACAGAAATTCCAACAATTCTAATCAGTGAAATTCTATACTCATATTTCTTTCATGCATATTGACTCCAAGTATAGCAAATCACTTGAAACACACTATAAGCATCAATACACCACATTAGAAAAAGTATATCTCATAGAACACGATATCCAGTTCATTGTTCTTTAGGTATAAAATCAAGTCCAAGCAAGATACTTTGATCGACTCAAAACATGAAACACTTTGAGTGGTTGTGCTTATACTCTATGATCACTCTACTCAGTGGTCAGTGGTCTATTATACGGTGATGGAAGTGTGTAAGTGACTGAAACGTGGGATCATGGTCATCCCTTAATTTGTCTATTGTGCTTAAGATACACAAACTTTGCTATATAGAAAACAGAGGTGGGATTATTATTGTATGTTTCTTATGAAATTAGAATCTTTGTTGTAACCTTGATGTAAAAGATAAGATATTGATGAGAAAACACAAACTAGATATATACATTCATACCATCTTAGGAAAAAGAAAAAAAACTAAATGTCATGTTTCAAGTTTTAGATAATAACAGACCCATAAAAAATTCACATACGTATGATTACATAGACTAGATACTAGATCACAAAACTTAAGTCCACAAATAAAGTTGGTTCATAGAATTATGGAGTTATTAAACTCAAAATCAACTCCATATTTGCAGATTTAAGTTTAATGCAAGAATAGCCTACTAATTTATAAGTCTAATACAGAAGGTTACTAATTTACAAGGAAATATCAGAATTTGAATACTATTGAATCAAATTGCAATCATATCAATAGATTAGATATTTGGATTGAATCAAAGAAAAATACATTGCTGGAAAAACATGATTTTTTTCCTAGGTCACTACTCAACTCAAATTCGATCGATAAAGACTCGTGCTGATAACGTGTTGTAAAATATGTTATCCAATGCATCTTTTGTATGAAACAATACAAGATCAACAATATTAAAAGTAACAAAATAGAAAGAAGATAAAGATTGTATAAACGTTTAAAATAGTAATTGATAAATTTAATATTCATACATTTCCATATTTCAGTTTGATAAATTTTATATGAATATTAAATTTAAAATCATTAAATAATAATTTGTATATATTATATATTTAAAATTGATTTAAAATAGGGTAAATTACAAAAAACCACCCCAGTTATCGACTTTTTAAAAATTGCAACCTAATCTGTCTTTTTTTTAAGATTGCCACCCAATCTTTCTGTGGTTTTGCCAATTGCAAAATTTCCGGTCATTTTTTCAGCAAATAAATTATTTTTTTTCACTTTGCAACCTAAACTTTAATTTTTTTTTGTCCAATCGTAAATCATGATTTTTTTTCTCGCTCCACACTGATACTTTTATGTTATATATATGAGTGTGACATTTATGTTATATAAGTGTGATCGATATTTATAAAATAAATATCAAGTAAATATTGGTCAAAATTAGTGAAATATATGTAACATCGGTAAAAAATCAGTTTTTGGACTAAATTTAGAATTGAAGAAAATTTAAATTAAATAGAGATTAAATCCATGAGAAGCTCTCCTGTGAAATAGGTGCATGGATCTGGTTGGGTTTGGGCCGACTCGTAGGTACTCTTAATTTTTTTTCACGCTTAATTTTTTTTTTTTTGATCATGGTCTTTAAGTTATGTTAAACCTACTTTTTCGTTATGCTAAACCTACATTAATTTATATTATATTAGACCTATCTTTATTCCCAAAAACCCTAGTTTTGACATATTTTGTACATGTACATTTACGTGGTATTACAAATACTTTTATATTGTATTAGACATACCTTATATAATATTTAAAGGTATAGCTAACATAGCTAAAATGTACGACTAATATACTAAAAGGTATGTCTAACATTACTAAAATGCATGAAGGTATATGTAAAAGTTTCTAAAAGTATGCAATCAGGATACAAAGATATGTTTAACACAACATAAAGGTGAGTCTACCATAATGTAAAAGTAGGTCTAACATATATAACATAAAGGTACAACACTTGAAGCGAATTTGGGTGAGTTTGAGGGGACCCACCCAGGCGTGTAGAGACGCGTGAGAGCATGTTAGATGCACGTGTGATAGCATTTTTTGGACGCGTGGACGGGTCGACTCGGGTGCATGAATCCATAAACCTGATGCATATATAGAAGTTTTTGCCTAATTCCACATTCAATTCAATGTCATGCCCGACTTATTGCTTATGAAAAAAAACCCTTACAAATGTACTAAGTTATCTTTAGATAATAATATGAAAATTTATGGAGTGACACTTGCGTTCCCTTGATCCGACCCGTCGCGTGGTATTAAATATATATTTTTCAAGAATCATGTGCATACTTTTAAGATATTATTTTCCATGATAAAATGTGATTTTAGATATATACCCTTTAGGTATCACGTGTATACTCTTAAGGTATACTTTCCATGTTAATTCAATGATAGGTATTAGATATATACTCTTCAGGTATCACGTGTATATCGTATGATATTCCTTGTTTATTCACTAAATGTATCGATTTTTTGTTCTATATGTATCACTTGTATACTCTTTAGGTATCACCTGTGATCAAGGACGAAAATATACGGTTTCGGTGGATATATCAGTACCTTGATTCTGTGGAAATATTGATGGATATATTGGTTTCGGTGGAAATATCGGTCAGTTTTTTTAAAAAAATGTTGAAATCTTCCAAAAAAAAGAGTTAGAAGATATATATAGTAGTATAAAAAATATTAATTATAACTAATATTAAACTTAAGTTTGAAATAATATGATATATTCACAACAAATATAGAGATAAACTACTATTATTTACATTAGAATCATTTTATTAAATTTCAAAAAATTAACTAACTTAATTTAATTATGAGAGAAAATTAAATGATACTGTCCTAATTTATTTCAAATAATTTAATCAAATGTATATAAATCTATTATTTACTACATTCATTTATATAGAGAGAGTTAATTTTTAATAGACATCCATTAAATACATAATATTCATAATAAAAAGAAGAAGAAATTCATCCACACTCACACAAATTCATTTAAAAAAGTAAAAAGAAAAATAAAAGGAAAGGATGCGAAACTCATCCACAGCACTCACACAAATTCCTTTAAAAAAAAAAAATGAATGAAAAGGAAAGGATGTGCTACATTCTTTCACGCGTTCTTCACTTCAGTCAGTACTCAGTATGTGTGCCTTTAAATAAAACGAAATATCGTGATATTTTAATCTATACATATGATACCTAAAAAGTATATATCTAATACCAGATTTTAACATGGAAAGTAATGGAAAATTCAATTATGGCCGGTAGGAATGGGCTTGGACCGATTTTGGCCCTTAAGATCAAAATGGCCCAAAGACATGTGATATCCACCCTCTCCTATAGTTGTCTTTGACGGAAGCCGTTAAATGAAATTTTGCTACGAAAATTAATTTGACATGCATTTTTCCAGATTTTTTTCCAGCCACTCTAACAGCTATTTAAGAACCCTTCTAGCAACTCAAGAAACCATACAATTCAACTCCAGTGCACCCAAAATCGAAAAAAAAAACGCAAAACTGAAATCGATAGGAGAGAAATGTCTTCATCCGGTCATTCATATACTTTAGCCACATAACAATGCAACTATGGGAAGTTTGCCATAGTTCGAGTCTCCGGGCAACCTGGAAGTGAGAGATGCAGATTTCAAAACTGTCCAAATTCATTGACAGATAAACGGTGCAATTTTTTTTGAATGGATTGATGAACCACCTAAGCTGACTACACCTACAACAAATCTAGCCAACAAGTTTACCAAACTGAAAGGGGAATTTTCATAGCTAAAAGGAGAAACAATACAACTACAAGCTGAAATGCAAATGAGTTCAATTAAACTTGCTAGAATGGGGGAAAGAATTGCAGCTATGGAAAAGAAGAAATTTTTGAAACAAAAGAAGACACGCGTATAGCAAGGATACTACAAATACTAAAAAAGTTAGAAGCATTAAATGGAACAGTACTATGAAGATGAAGAGCATTAATGGCGAAGTTTATCGCCTTCAACGGGCAGATTTCCGAGTTTATAATAGAGAAGAATGAAGACTGAAACAACTACTGAAACAACAACTATCCTACGCAAATTCAAGCTCTCAACCTTCAAGCTCAAAACACCAAGTTTCAATCACTCAATCTAAGCAGCAAGCAACCTTCGAAGAAAGCTTAACTCTCACAGTTTGTTGCACACTTGTTGAAGAAAACTCAATATACTTTTCAATCTTAATTAGATTGTTTTACGGAGTGCTTAGTGCTAAGGATTGTTTCCTGCTAAGCTTTCGTTCTTTGTAGAAAAGAGTAAGGATCTTATGTGGGTCATTTGGTCGAGTAGGCAAGTAACATGTATGGGAGGCTTGCTACTCATTATTACGATCGAGTTGTAATAACTAGGGTTGTGTAAACCAACTATTCTAACAAAATTCCCCCTGTGGAAAGGCGTAGAGAGGACGTAAAAAGATTACTCCACCTTCGAACCTCTGTATATCGCGTGATATCACGTTGTTTATCTATTCTGCCGCATATCCTTGTGTTAAGCATCATAACCCAATTGCATTGAAAATATCTTACCATACTTGTGTTTTCAAAGACTTTTATAAAACGAATTTTCGTTGCATAAAACTCTACAGGTTCAAACTGTCCAGTAACCTTTCGAAGAAAGATTACTGCAGTATCATCTGACCAGTAAGTTTGGTAGTTACCTGGGCAACAAGCTGAACTTAACATATTTTGGAGGAAAATTTGAAAATTAGAGAAGGTGTAAAATATATATATATATATATACATCGTTTTTTAATTTTGGAGTTCTTGATGTGTTCTATCCAGATGAATTTTTGGTCTTTTATTTAATTTTTACTATCAATGAATTCTTCAAATTTCTTTATATTTTATTTATTTTCGTATTTCTTTCATCTTTTAATATTCTTTTTTATTTTTGTGTGTCTGTAGGAGTGATCCATTCCAATAATGATGTGGAGGACTGTAAATCAGAATATCATCAACATTTACATTAATCTACATCAATATCAATAATGAAAGAAATTCAATAATGTAGAAGATATGATGTAATTACTATCAATTAACCTAAGGCAATTAAACTAAGACAAAAACTTATGCTCTAGAGGAATGAATCTAAAATCTGTACCCCAACCCGTCCGACCCGACCCGGTGAGAATATTGGTTATTATATATTTTTTAATTTCTTCCTTCTCTCTTGTGCAAACTTCTTTTCTTATTTGCAGCAAAAAATTTTTATCTTTTCTTGCGATTTCTTCGCTTTTTTCTGCGATTTCTTATCCTTATTTTTCCGTCTTTTGTGAATTTCTTATGTTAGTGGAAATATTATCATTGTTTTCGATGGATTTGTGGAAATTTTTGCTTCAATTTATTACTTGTAAGCATAGAATGCATCTTTTTCGATTTTTATTTCATAGATAGTGTTTAAGTTCTTGTAATCTAGTTTGTCTTGTTTTTATTTTGCCCACTGTGTACTGGGTTTTTTGTGATTGTCTGTGTGTTAAAATTTTTAGTGTTTTTTTTTTTAAGCTTGTGGACTTTTTTTTTTTTTGTGGGAAAATATCAATTTTCGTCCGCTAAGTAAAAGCTCTTTCCAATTTCAGTACTCTAAGTATCGTGTTTCCAATTTTAGTGCCATAACTTCACTTTTTTTCCAATTTCAGTCCGATTTTCGCTGGAAGCTGACGTGGCAGCCGGAATCTACCTACGTGGACCCTGGAACCCTAATCCCACCAAAAATAGTGCCACGTAGTCAGCCACATCATCCGAAAAAATAATTAATAATAATTAATCAAAAATTACAAAAATTAAAAAATCCAAAAAAATCAAAATTAAAGAAAATCAAAAATTAAATCGTCTTCTTCTCCAACCCACCCCTAACAGCATGTTCACTCCTGCAATTGCCCAATTCCACTCCTATAATTTCTCCCAATTTTCAAAAATCAGAAAAACCAATGATGCATACCAACAAAATCGACGAACTGTCGCGTGTGATCCTCAAACGAATTTCCGATTCACAGCGCGATAAGATGAGAGACGATTTCAGAGAATTTAGAGAGGAAGAAAAGAGAATATTTTCTGTTATTGATAACCAACTCTCTCGCATGCACATGGGTTATATACCCATGCAAAAACACGTGAGTTACAAAGGAGAATGAAACTACGTCGCATCTAACAACATAATGAAACGACGCCGCTACAGCTAAAACAAACAAACAGGAATAAGAAGAAACGTAACAATAGAAAGCACGCTTTTACAACCAACTTAACAGAAATTCAAATACGTGACATTTACTCCCCCTCCGAGAGCTGGCTTGTCCTCAAGTCAGCAACGCCGGATACCTGGAGGCGATCTCCTCATAGTACTCCCATGTAGCCTCGGCATCGGGCAAGTGAGCCCAACTGATCAGAAGTTGCGTAGCTGGACGATTGCCCCTTTTAACCAAAAGACGAGCAAGTATCTTAACTGGTTTAAGAAGCACTTTCCCTTCACTATCGAATTCCGGCAGAGTGGCGGAGATGGAAGAGACGGGACCCACTTTCTTCTTCAACAATGAAACATGAAAGACAGGATGGATTTTGGCTGAGGCTGGAAGTGCGAGACGATAGGCGGCTGAACCTATCTTGGCAATCACTTGAAACAGGCCTGCATATTTCGGACTCAACTTCCAAATGGGGCTATTGTGGATGGTCTTCTGGCGATACGGCTTGAGTTTTAAATAAGCCCAATCGCCCACCTGAAATACTCGTTCGGTACGATGCTTGTCCGCAAAGAATTTCATTCGTTCTTGGGCTTTCCGGAGGGACTCTTTGATACACTGTTGAGCAAGTTGTTTGCCACGAAGCATGTCCTGTATACCTTCGACATTAGTGGCAAGGAATGGGCCTCCTGGCAAGAAGGTTGGGCGAATACCATAGAGTGCCTCAAAAGGACTTATACCAAGGGACGAATGATACGACGTGTTGTACCAAAATTCAGCAAGAGAAAGCCATGTAGACCACTTCTTCGGGCTATTGCCACACATGCAACGCAAATATGATTCCAAGCATTGGTTCACCCTCTCGGTTTGGCCATCCGATTGGGGGTGATAGGCAGTACTTAGATGTTGTTCCACCCCAATAAGCTTAAGTAACTGCTGCCAAAATTGACTAGTAAACACCTTGTCTCGATCCGAAACAATCCCATGAGGCAAGCCATGCAACTTATAGACTGTATCCACAAATAGGGTAGCTAGCGATGATGCTGAAAATGGATGTGCCAAGGGAATGAAATGGCTATATTTGGTGAATCGATCTACAATAACCCAAATAGTATCCTTCCCTTGTGACAATGGAAGTTGTTCGATAAAGTCCATTGAAATTTGAACCCAAGCTTGGGAAGGAACTGAAAGTGGTTGCAATAACCCCGGATTAAGCGTATTCTCATGTTTGCTAATTTGGCAAACGTGGCAAGAGTTGACAAATTGCTGCACTTGATGTCGAACACCGGGCCACCAAAATACTGAGGTTAGCCGCTGAAATGTAGCTGTGACTCCTGAGTGCCCACCCACACTTGATCCATGCATGTAAGCAATGATATTGGTTTTCAAGGTTGCATCATCTCCAATGAATAACTTGCCTTTGTATCGCAACAAGCCATTCCCATAGTTATAAAGGGAAACATTGTACAGTGTAGTCACACATTCGGCAATAATGGATTGGGTATCCAAATCGTTGTGATAACTCTTGATAATTTCTCCCACCCAAGCTGGCTGGACAGTAGTAAGCATAGAACACTCCACCACCTCTACATCTCTTCTGGAAAGAGCATCAGCAGCCCCATTCTCTACTCCCTTTTTATATTCGATGGTGTAATCAAATCCAAGAAGTTTAGTTAAATACTTGTGCTGCAATGGGGTAGATATTTTCTGTTCCAACAAGTATTTAAGACTTCTCTGGTCAGTTCGAATAATAAATGGAGCATGTAGAAGGTAGGATCTCCACTTTTCCACTGCCAAGATGATTGCCAAGAACTCTTTCTCATAGATTGATAACCCCAAGTTCTTCACTCCTAAAGCTTTACTGATGAATGCTAAAGGAAGCCGATCTTGCATCAAAATAGCCCCTAGACCATGATAGCATGCATCGGTTTCTACAACAAAAGGTTTAGTAAAATCTGGAAGTTGTAGCACAGGTGCAGTGATCATAGCTTTCTTCAATAACTGGAAAGCATCCTCAGCTTCTTTACTCCATTGGAATTTGCCTTTTTTGGTAAGGTTAGTGAGTGGCTTGGCAATGATGCCATAGTTTCGAATGAACTTCCTGTAGTACCCCGTCAGTCCCAAAAACCCTCTCAAGGCCTTCACTGAATTAGGTTGAGGCCATAGTGTCATGGCTTTGATCTTATCTTCATCAGCCCTAACCCCTTGTTTGCCAATTACATGGCCTAAGTATTCCACTTCAGATTGGCCAAAGATACATTTGGACTTCTTGGCAAATAAGCTATTGTCAATCAAAGTGTTCAAGACCAGCTTGAGATGCCTCAAATGATCATTCATGCTTCTGCTATATATTAAGATATCATCAAAGAAAACAAGAACAAAGTCCCTCAAGAATGAAGAGAAGACACTGATTGGAATGTGGCCGGGGCATTAGTCAATCCGAAAGGCATTACGACAAATTCATATAGCCCGGAAGAAGTGATAAAGGCCGTTTTGTGGATGTCTGCCTTCTTTACTCTGATTTGGTGGTATCCCGCTCTTAAGTCTATCTTAGAAAAGACTTGTGCACCATGAAGTTCATCCAATAAGTCATCTATAAGGGGAATAGGGTAGCTATCCTTGATAGTAAGAGCATTGAGTTTTCTGTAATCTACACAGAACCTCCAACTGCCATCTTTCTTCTTCACTAGTAAGACAGGAGAGGAATAAGGGTTATTGCTTGGTCTAATAACTCCACTGGCCATCATCTCTTTCACCAATTTCTCAATCTCCTGCCTCTGTATAAGTGGATATCTATATGCTTGTTGCTTAATAGGAGAGACCCCCGGTTTGATGGGAATTTGATGATCCATGTCCCTTGCAGGTGGAAGAGCCTTAGGTACTTCAAAGACTTGGTTGAATTCAGTCAATAGGGAGGTGATTTCAGGAGACTCTTGGCTGATTGGTGATGACTCCTGTGCAGTGATAACACATAAGTAAGTCTCTAGTGTGTTGCCCTCCTTCTTGACTACTTTAGTGATCTGTTCCATGGTAGCCATGCTCACTCTCATATCTGGTTGGATGCCCTTCAATTTGATAGTCTTGCCTTTAACTTCAAACTGAACCGTATGCTCTTTAAAGTCCAGCACTATCTGTCCCAATTGACTCAACAAGTCCACCCCTATCACCATGTCACAGCCTCCTAGCTTCAATAACCTTACGGGAGTGATGAATTTACAATCTCCCATTTCCCATTCAAAGTGAGGACATTTGGAATTACATTCAACCTTGTTTCCATCAGCCACTGTAACACTAAGAGGATTAGTGTATTCGATTATGCAACCAAGTTTTTCTGCAGTGAGAGGATGTAGGAAGCTGTGAGTACTTCCTGAATCCAAGAGTATCACTAAATCTTGATTTGCTGTCCTGCCTAAAAGTTTAATTGTATCAGCATGAGTATAGCCGGCCACAGCATTTAAGGATACATGAGGTTCCTTATAGTCGTTCTCCACCTCTTCCAATTCCAATGTCTCCACAATAGATTCAGTTTCATCCTCAGCCAATATGAGATACAACTTCTTACACTTATGTCCAATGTGAAAAATTTCATCACAATTGAAACACAAGTTCTTTTCCCTCCTTGCCCTCATCTCCTCCTGTGTAAGCCTTTTAATTGGTGGATACCTAGGCTTAGGTAAAGTAGTGTCTCCCTTCTGCCCCACTGTAGGTGATATAAGCATGCTTTTGCTGAAATTCCTCTGAGTTTTAGTAAGTAGGTTAACAATCTCTTCGTGTTGGATTGCTAATTGAGTCGCAGCTAATAGTGAAGTAGGCTTCTGCACAGCCACAAGCTTACCAATCTCATCCTTCAAACCTCCAATAAAGCTCTCCACAAAGTACTCACTACTAAAACCCTTGTTCTGCTCCTTCATAAGAGCTTTCATTTCTTCAAACTCATTGATATAAGTTTGAACATTTCCTGTCTGCCTCAATTTGTTAAATTGTGCTATAATACTACCCCCAGAAGGACTTAAGAACCTCTCAATAACCATCCTAGTGAACTCATGCCATGATAGATTATTTCTCTCATCAACATACTCAACAAACCAATTATCAGCCACCCCCTCTAGATTCATGGCTACTAAGCTTAGTTTATCATAGTCAGGCATATCATAGTAAGCAAAATACCTGAAACACTTCCTCAGCCACATTCGCGGGTTATCACCATTAAACTTTGGAAACTCCAATCGGGGAGACTTGCTATTCATCATTCCCTGAGTTCCATTCATCCTTTGCATCGGTGTGGGTGATAATATGCCCTGCTCATTCCTCTCGCGGCCACTGCTCCCCGAGTTCGATCCCCCGGCAAGAGCTGAAGACGAAGGAATCGCTGTTTCCTTACCCCGATCCGAGAGATTTGGTTGTTGATCCTTCAACACATTGAGGATCTGAGTTTTTAGCATCTCCCCTATGCTCTCAAGCTTAAGTTCCAATCGATTTTCCACCTGTGCTTGAGCTTGTAAGATTGCGGATTGGCCGGACAACAATTCCGATACCTGTTGCTCGAGCACATCAATTCGTTGCCCATGGTTCTTCGTTGCCATAGTATCAGATGCGCAACCAAGCTTTGAGGCCAAATGTCGCGTGTGATCCTCGAACGAATTTCCGATTCACAGCACGATAAGATGAGAGACGATTTCAGAGAATTTAGAGAGGAAGAAAAGAGAATATTTTCTGTTATTGATAACCAACTCTCTCGCATGCACATGGGTTATATACCCATGCAAAAACACGTGAGTTACAAAGGAGAATGAAACGACGTCGCATCTAACAACATAATGAAACGACGCCGCTGCAACTAAAACAAACAAACAGGAATAAGAAGAAACGTAATAATAGAAAGCACGCTTTTACAACCAACTTAACAGAAATTCAAATACGTGACACGAACTTGTTCTTGCGAACGCTTCTTCTGGAGACAATGAGGACGCGAGGCAAGATGACGGAGAGATCGGCTGCAGCCATGGGCAAAGGAAATCCAAAATCGGAAAATAAAGAAAGAGATGAAATCAATCAATGTTTGGGCTGTTCGAATGGTGAGAGGATATATATAGAGGAGAGAGAGAGAGGGGGAGAGAGAGAGAGAGGCAAAATTGAAGGCTGTTCGAATGGTGAGAGGAAAACGTGGAAAAAAAATTTAATTGAGTACTGATTTGAATAAAAAAAACATGAAATTGATATGAGATTATGTTTGGGTTTGATGAGAGGAGCATTTTGATATATTGTTTGGTCATTTTGGTTGAGAAACGAAGAATACCCCAATTTTGAGCTTAAGTGGTGGTTATGGCAGATTTCCGGCGAAGCTGGGCGGCGGTTGAAGGATGAAATTGCAGAATATTTGTGCAATTTTGATCAAATTCTTGGGGAAAGAAGATGGGGAAAATATTGTGATGGAGAATGGAAGCATTGGAAGCAATTTAAGTGGGGTTTAACATTTGCCGACGACATTTTCCGGCGATAGGCGGCGGCTCCGGCGATCGGAGGTGGGCGGCGGCGGCAGGTGCTGGAGTTCCCTAATTGCAAATTAAGGATTGGATTGGGCGGGGGGGGGGGGGCAGGGGCTTGGGGAAGGAGACTTTTTTCCTTTATTTTTTATTTTGTATTTTTTTTTCAATTTTTGTATTTTCATTTTTTTATTATTTTTCGAATGACGTGGCACTATTTTTGGTGAAATTAGGGTTCCGGGGTCCACGTATGCAGATTCCGGCTGCCATGTCAGCTTTCGGCGAAAATCGGACTGAAATTGGAAAAAAGTGAAATTACGGCACTAAAATTGGAAACACGATACTTAGAGGACTGAAATTGGAAAGGGCCTTACTTAGCGGACGAAACTTGATATTTTCCCTTTTTTTGTTGTTATTTTGCATATTTGTTTGTTTCACCTGATGATATTAGGACTGTTTTGTTTGTTTTTGTCAAATTCTAAGGTTTGTATGTTTTTTTTTTTTTTTGGTGATAGTTACATTATATTGGAATTGAGAAAATTACTTGTGCTTTTATTTGAAAAAAAACTTGCTGGTAAGAAAAGAAAATGCAGGAGTAAGTGATGGATGTTGTTGACAGGTATTTCTCCTAAATATGATAAATGTGTTTTGCTTTTTATACAAATTCTTTAAGATATCACATTAACTGTTTTAAGGTATTCTGTGTATGCATTTAGGGTATCATATGGTTATATCTCATTTGTAATATGCATATATTTATAGTAGTTTAAGGTATTGGATGAATACCCTTAAGGTATCGTATGTTTTAACTTATGGTATCATATATATGTGTTACCTTAAAAGATATTATATGTATTTATATAAATATTTTAGTTATATGTTTTAAAAGTTGGTATGTGTTGGTTCCAAGTGATACAGAGGTTCAGAAGAGAGGTGAATGAACCTCTATCGATTCTCCAAATTTCAACTCTATCAAACACTTCTACTGCAGGTTATCGATACTTGCAGCAAACTTGTTGTTGATGTTTCTGCATGCAGCAATAAAAAGGTGCTACAGCATAACACTTTAGAGATTTATGCACGGCGGAATTTTGGTGATAGAGTTATCAACAAATAAAGTAAGTGTTTTTTAACTGTAGAGTTAGAAGGTTACAAAAGTTATAACACATGAGCATAAAAGCTAGTTAAATATGCATGCAACAACAGATATATCAAGAAAGCTTAAATGCAGTAAATAAACACACAAGACTTTTATAGAGGTTTGAAGGTGGTGTAAGTTTTCGACGTCCCCTTTTCTCCTTCCAAATAAACATTTGCCTAAGGACACTGCCTACTAAGATTCTTACTCCCTTCTTAGATTTTAGCAATTAAACAAGTCACCCACACAGGGTATTATCTTACACAAGAACTAAAACACGCAACAAGGTATTTTTCCTTTAGAAATTTTAATAAATGGTGAAAATGATTAGCTAGGTGTGTATTGCTTTATTTTTTTTAAACAACAATACACGTTTAATATTTGTTTACCATTTATTTAAATTTATTATTATTTAAAATCTTAAAACAACATCATATTACAATTTTAATATTTTTAAGGGTAAATTACAATTTTGGTACCCAAACTATACCCCTTTTTCATTCTGGGTATCTCCATTTCATCGAGTAACAATTTTGATACCCCACGTTTAAAAAAATCTCACATTGAGTACCTTCCGTCAACTTTCCATCCAAACTGAACGGAAGTTAACTAACCCTAATTCCAAAGCGCGAAAATTAGCCCCCTTTTCTTCCCCCTTTCTAAAGAACCCTGGCTGCTTCAATTCTTCTCCAAATTATACCTAATTCTTCTTCATTCTTCACCAATCTTCAGGTGAGTCTCTCCAAATTTCGATTTCTCTCTTCACTACACCACCATGAGAAGCAAGGAGGAAAGTGTTCTAAGCGATTGTCTGTGATAGAGATGTAAGAGATTTGAGAAATTATATACTTTCAGGAGAGAGGAAGCAACCTTGATCAATTGATACAAAAGAGTTGTTTAGATTTCCTTTTTTTTGGAGAATTTTGGAGTGAGAATGGCGTCTCTTAATTGCTTCTGTCCTTCCTGGAAGAAAAAGAAAGATAAGGTCAGTGTTATCTCCACGAATTGGATCTTGCTCTTTGGTTACCTCTATAGCTCTACTTTGTGTGTGTTTGTGTGTATCTGAAACTATTTTAATTTGCTTGTAGGGAGAGAAGAACTCTGTTCAGTTTTCTGATAAAGAGAAGAACCTCAAGACTTTTCATTTGAAGCTTGAGCATCTACAAACATCTTCAGAAGCTACTGAGTTGAGATCATCATTCTTTGATGTTCCTGTCCCTTTCCGAATTCGTGGAAGTTCTAGGTGCAATGTCAAAGTAATGAATCATGACAGTCCGGTGAAAGCTGATTCTGGTGAGGCGGATTACGAAGGGGGGATGAACAGGATGAGACTCTGTCAATGAAAAGGGATTTTGAATTTAATCTTCAACCGTGTCTTGAAAATTCAGATGAAGAAAAGAACCAAAAAGGTCAAGAAATGAGCAATTCATGCTCCCAAAATATAGACGACGATAACCGAAACAGTTCCACAGAGATGATGTTTGAGATTAATACAAGTGGACATGCAAGTGATCCAGGCACAGGGAAAGCAGAATTCTGGGCTTCTCCTGAACTGAAGCGTTCTTGCTCAAATCCATTCTGGGTTGATTGAAGAGAATTAGGTATATGACTGTAATTCCTTCTCACGGTGGTGTATTGAAGGGAGAAATCGAAATTTGGAGAGACTCACCTGAAGATTGGTGAAGAATGAAGAAGAAATAGGTATAATTTGGAGAAGAATTGAAGCAGTCAGGGTTCTTTAGAAAGGGGGAAGAAAAGGGGTTAGTTAACTTCCGTTTAGTTTGGACGGAAAGTTGACAGAAGGTACCCAATGTGAGATTTTTTTAAACGTGGGGTACCAAAATTGTTACTCGATGAAATGGGGTACCCAAAATGAAAAAGGGATATAGTTTGGGTACCAAAATTGTAATTTACCCTATTTTTAATCATTTATTTAACACCACTTTTAATACACAAAAAATAATAATTATGTGTGTATTGTCATTTTTTATAAGACGGCAATTTGCATTAATATTTTTTACCATTTAAACATTAAACGACAACGTATTATAATTTTAATATTTTTTCCATTATTTAAAATCAAATTTAATAAACGGAAAAAAGTATTAAGTACTGTGTATTGCTTTTTTTTTTTCTTGATACGGAAATACACGTTTAATACTTTTACCATTTATAAAATTTATTATAATTTAAAACCTAAAAACGACGACGTATTACAATTATCATGGCAAAAAAATATTAATGTGCATTTCCATTAAAACTTAAAAATTGAAATACGTATTTAATAATTTTCACCATTTATAGAAATTTATTACTCTTTAGTTGATGAATCCACTCTATAAATACCCTCTCACCTACTTTCAGTGTCACTCATCCTTTTCATCCTCATTACCATCCCTCTCTCTACAGCATCTCATACTCTCTTCTCAAATTTTTCTGCAAATTTCTCTATAATTACTTGTTAATTTTCATTTTGCTATAGATGTTCGATACTTCCTAATTGCTTTGATAAATCATTGTAGGCTCTTATTTTTCTATCAATTATTGGTTATTTTGTCACAATGTTGACAATAACTTTTTTATTGTGTAGGTAAAGTCGATCCAAAAGATAAGATTTGAAAATGAATCCAAATGTTAATGCAACCAACAATCCACTGATGAGAAGGAACAATCATCGCTACAGTTCGTGGCAAACTCATATACTTGAATCGTAAGTTTTAAGATGAAATGAAGTTAAAATCGTGAAAAAATCATACAACAAAACTACTATAGCATCATATGTGCCCGAAATGTTGATATAATTCTTGATCTTGTTAAAGGTTTTTCAAAACTTGCTCCCATCCAAACAAGAGGCAGAAAATAGAACTTAGTCCACAACTGGGACTAGAATACCTACAAATTAAATTCTGGTTTCAAAACAAGCGAACTCAAGTGAAGGTTTTTTTTTTTTTTTTTTTCCTTTTTTTCATTTTGGCCCGAAAATAAGTGTGATTTAATAATGTAAATTTGTGCAATAACCAAAATGCACGTGGTTTGCACATGGTCATTAGATCTATCGAATTATGCACATTTTTATATTCAATTTATCAATTCTTAAATAGTTTATTAACAGTACCAACAAGAACGTGAAGAGAACTCACGACTTAGAAGTGAGAACAAAACACTTCGTGACAAAAACACAATGTTAAAAAAAGCTCTGAGCGATCCTTGTTGTACCATGTTCGGGACAAGTTTCGGAGCTATCTTTCTTGAAAAACATCTTTTGAGAGTGGAGAATGCTAAATTAAGAGAAGAGGTAATGGACTTGCACAAAATTTTATTTTCCCATTTTTCTAAGTTCTAAAAACCTTAAATTATTTAATTCTTTTCAAAAGAAGAAAACCTCAAATTATTTATTTTTAACCTTTTTTTTTTCTCTTCTAAATTTCATATTATGTATAGATAAAGCAGATTCACTGGTTGACATCCTTGATGAAGTACTCCGGCGAAGCTTCCACCTCTTCTTCAGCTTCGCCGCCACCATCACCACCACCATTCACAGCACAATAGTTTTTTTTTTTTTTACCTTTTTCTATGATGTTACATATTGAACATTATTATTTAAATTTTATTTATATGATATCAGAAATAAAATTGTGTTTGGTTTATTCTATTCGTGTCTAATCAATAAAATTATCATCAGTAGACAACATAACTAATTATAGTACTATATAGGCAACAAATAAAATAAAAGTAGCAATAGAACCTACATTCCTAGTGAGATGCAAGGAAAAAAATAAATAGAAGACTATATTGTACATAGAATATAAAATAAAATTTGAAGGAGACATAACTATGCAATACAATTTTATACTGACTGTCGAACTTAGAAATAAAATTTAAATAAACATACATTACAAAAAAATAAGAAATACACACATGAAACATATTTAAAGAAATTTCCACATGCTTCAAATCAAATTTTCTTTTAAAAGATATAAATTTTAGTTAGAAACAACACTTTTTTGTTCTCACTTCAAAGTTGTTGATTCTCTTTTGTAGTGATGGTGAACGAATGAATTGAAGATGTAATCGAAATAAAACGTGCAGATTTCAAAATATTAATTAAGTGCTACGCATGTGCAATTTACATGTATATATTGGAGATATTATTTTAGTAAATTCCAAAATATATAGGACATGTTTAATGGTAAGTTTGACGTGAGACCAATTCACGAGTCATTTTATGTGAGACGGACCATCCATAACCCATATTTAATATATTACATACAAATTAAGTGGTTTGAATTTGTAAAAAGAATATGTCTCACGAAAATTATTCTTGAGACCAACTCAAATAAATTTTTGTGCATGTTTAAAGTAGGTGCACTTGCAAATGTGTTATGATTAGGACTAAATGCACGATATATCATCAATGAATATGTCTTATGTGAGATTATCTCACGAATCTTTTTCCGTGAGACGGGTTAACCCAACCACACTTAGCAATTCATATGAAAATTCATATTTGTAAGTGTCCCATCAACAAATTTTTTATTTTGCATTTTTTACTATTTAATCCATTTGATCTAATAATATAAATATTGTATTAATTTATTCTCATTTTATCGATCTTAATTAAATTAATTTTTATTGAATAATTTATTAAAAATCAACAATAGATATCCAAACAACAATTTCAATAATAAATATTAATTTGCATGGGGATAATTTATACTATAATAATATAAATTAATAAATAAATATAACACTATTAAAGATGTGTGTATATACATATATGTATATATAATACTACCTCCGTCCTAAAATAAATTACGTTTTAGCCTTTTGCACATATATTAAGAAATGTGATAAAAAGTCTAATGTACCCCTATTTAAGTTTAATTAATGAGGAACTTTTATTTCTTTAACACATTTAATTTGAGATGAGTAAATAAGGGCATATTTGGTATATTGCATGTAAATATACTTTGGAATACGGAAACGACAATTATTTTTGAACAAATTTTAGTAGCTAAAACGTCATTTATTTTGGGACGGATGTAGTATGTATTTAGTCCGAATTACATGTCATCTTAAATATTTTTTAAATTATAAATATCTCATAATCAAATAAAATTTTAGTCTTTTACTTTACACTTAGGACTTCATATATTTTTATATGAGAGTGCACATTTTGAATTTATATGGTTCACATGATTATTTAAATTATATGTTTAGTTTCTAATTATATTGTCATCATCATGATCGTAGACTACTACTACATTTTGATTATGTGTTGAGTTTAAATTGTAATGATGTAACACCCCCTTCTAGTAGGGTTATCACTTTTACTAAAACATATTTAACTTTACAAACTAATAAAAGTTTTTCCATAAAACACATATTTTTTAATTTGAACAGTGGAAAACAAACTTTCTTAAGAAAAATATGCTAAGTATTTTAGTTCTATCAAAAGCATTTGAGAATCAATAGTTAGCACTTATTATAACGTCAAACTAAGCATTAAACTTATGAAAAATACTAAACCAATTCCGAGGTTCCGCCGTCACCACCAATCACCCTTCAGTGCTGCTACCTCATCACATAACCTTTGACTTGATCTGCAGTATGAGGTAAATTTCGCTTAGTAAGCATATCATCTAATCTCACAAAACATTTTTTTTTCTTGCAACTTTTAAAGAAAACTGGAAACATCAACTAATCAAATCAATATACTTGTATTCTTGAAAAATAATATACTATTATACTTGAAAATAATATACTGTAGGCCCAGACATGGTACCAATGCGCACAACTCCGAAGAATCCGGGATAGCTAGCCACCAAATCCAAATAGAGCAAGCCCTTAACTTCTTCCTGTGGGCGGTCTGAGAGCCCGGTACCAATCTCTAAAATATATAAAATATAATACTATATACATATACATACTTTCTCAAAATATACTTTCTCAATTCATATATAACATGGTTCAATAACATCTTGTACATGATCAAAAATACACTAAAGCACATCACTTAGCAAATCATTAAAGCATACTCACAGAAAATAACACAACATATACGTAATCTTAACGGCATCAATGATAAACAAATAATTTTGAAAGTGAGAGATATACTTACCTGAAATTTCCGAAATTCACAATAGCAAGATGCATAAACATAATGTACGCTTACTGCTTATCCGATCAAATCTAGAACATCATTAATCAAAAATATTTTAACAAAATATAAGGTCAGAACTTAGTATATCCTACACTAAAACTAATATTTTAACATATGGTGGTTTATTATTACTCAACCAAATCTAGAACATCATTAATCAATGACTCAAAATTGTATCAACCTAACACATACTAATTAATTATATAGTCTTTTTAACAGTTTATAATTAACCCCTCAAATTCACGAACGCCAATCAAAAGAAATGACTAATAAAACAACATTATATGTACTATAATTATGATTTAAATTTCATTGTCGAAACCAGCAGTCCCTTCAACTAAATTATAAATGGACACAAGATTAGAACTTAAACCTTAAAAATATATATTTTGCTTAACCAATATCTCATTTGCTATTGTAAAATATGTTTGAAAATTAATCAATTGATAGGTATACAATAGTCAATTAATTATGTTAATTATGTTGTGCCATATAAATTTCTTCCAAATATCTAAAATTTCAAGAAAAACATGATGACCAGATTCACACCAATTACTTCATGGCCAACATGATCTGCATTACGAGACAATCTAAATAAAATTCATTCCTGTTTATTAACATATCATGAAAAGAAATTCTTAAGCTAATCAAATTTGACTACATAGGAAAGTATTTTACCCAAATCATAATTATTGCCTTAATAAAACTGCTAATTACTTCATTCCCGAACCACAGGAACTAGAAACATGTATGACCTTCAATTTTTTAGTTAATCCTTATTACAAGATTGCCTATATATATAATTTTTGAAATTTCATTATACTATGTTTACTGCCAAACATATTTTAAGAACGAATAAAAACACAATGCCAAACTTAATTTATTAATACTCTTAATCTATCATTAGTGTGATAGCCCTACAATTAATTTAACAATTTGGAGATATACTTCTTAATTATACAACATGAAACAAAGGCACATTCCTAATTTAATCAATTTGGCTAAGAAGGGGTTCCACTGTAACAATTATATATATATATATATATATATATTATTATATTCAGCGAAAACAACAATTAATTCAGACTCAAATTTACATGATGAATTAATTATTCTCTTTTTCATATGAAAATCAAGTTATCATCTATACTAATTGCACGTTTTCTTTAATAATAATACATGAATTCAAACCTTTGCATAAACTTATGGTGGATCTAATCATCTAATGGTGCATATTGAACTCAAACTACTTTGTGGAGGAAACTTTGGGTCGAATTTCTTTCTTCTCGTTTTCTTCTGCTCTCTCCCTCCCGTGCGTTCTCCCTGATCTCTAGTTCTATTTCTTTTTTTTTTCTAGGTTTTACCGTTGTTTATTTATAATTTGGATTTTTCTTCTCTTCCTTAATAGATGTGGTTTCCTAATGTATCTCAACCACCAAATATTATCCTCTTTATCTCAACTATATATATATATATATATATAGAGTAGGACTTGTGTGCCCCCGGGGTACGGATCCAGGATCCGTACCCCCAACCCGACCCGAATTATATATATATTTTTTTTTTTTATTTTTTTTTTCCATCTTCTTCTTCTTCTTATTCTCCTCCTCTGATCTTCTTCTTCTTCTTCTTCTTCGATCCTCTTCCATCTTCTTCTTCTACTATAAAAATTCTCATCTGAAATATGGATTAATATGAAAGGTGAAGCTTGCAGAAAATATTTCATTTTAAGGTTTTTATCAATGCAGGCCTCGGCGGAAATATGGAAAACGAGTTTAGAGATGATGGATAGGCAAAACATGATTTCATTCTTTCTCAACTTAAATTATTGCCAGATTCCCACAGAACAAGTGGAAGATGTCTTGTTTAGCATAAAAGAAGAAAACGATATAATAGATGTGAATCTATTTTGAATATATAGGATAAAATTAACTTGTTTGGGAAACTCCAATTTAATGTACTCCTGGATATGAAATTTACAATTATCATCCATCAATTTTGATGTGATCTTATTGAACTTGCGAAGAAGATAAACTCAACAAGCATAAATGATGGCATGAAGTCTGAAGATCAGTTAAGAAGCCAATCAATGACAACATTGAAAGTATTAAGGTATCAGTGTAATACCATAAAGACATTTCTGTAATACCATTAAGGTATCAGTGTAATACCATAAAAGATATTTTTGTAATACCATTAAGGTATTAATGTAATACCATAAAGACATTTCTGTAATACCATTAAGGTATCAGTGTAATACCGTAAAGATATTTCTGTAATACCATTAAGGTATCAGTGTAATACCATAAAAGATATTTCTGTAATACCTATAGGGTATATGTGTAATACCAATAGAGTATAGGTGTAATACCTGAATCATCAACTAGGTAATCAGGTGTGTGTGGGGCGCACACCAGACTTGCTATGGGCGCTCGTGGCGGCGCGTGGGCGCGCGTGGAGGCTGCCCACGCGCCGGGTCGGATCTGGGGGCACGGATCTAAGATCCGTACCCCCGGAGTACACAAGTTTTTGCGATATATATATATGATAATAAAGTTTTTGGAAAACTCTCTAAGTAAGATATATTAATTGAACTCCTAATTTTCCTCAACTAACTTATTTTCTTATTCTAACTAATTGATAATTTAAAATTCTAGAATCATATATATATGCAATCTAATATGATACATTTATCCATTAATTTATTAGAGTCTCAATCATATAAAATATATTATATTTGTATCACCACGTAAATAATTTTACCAAACTCATAATAAAATCACTATAACTTAATTTTCTAGTCTATAATATGATAACCAAGATTAAGTAGAATTTAGGGTGTTACAAATGATCAATGTCTTGCTATATCAATTAATTTACGTGATACTTATAAAGGAATAATTATCTGTCATCTTCGGGGATGTTTGGTAAGTTAGTTTAGGGTTTATAGGGTTTGTTAACTAACCTAGATAGGTGTTTGGTATGTGGGTGTAAAGCCCGGGTTTACCAGTTGGCCCGGGTTTGAAAATGTTGGTTTATGTTGCTTAATTTGTAGGTTTATAAACCTGGGCATTGGGATGGATTTAGCCCATTTGTACAGTAAATTGATATAAAATTCCTTTTTTATCCTTACTATTCACAAATTATTTCCAATTTTAGCCTTCCAATGCAAAGTAATTTCAACACTGCCATTTGATATGTTTGCTTCTTCTTCCCCAATTTTGCCCTAGCCCCGATTCTTCAGCTCTCCCCCCCCCCACCCCCCCACTGCTGAAGAAGGTCGACCACAAGGTCATCTCCCTCTCCCAATCGGAACATCGCCGGCGAAGGTAAGATTCAACATGCACTTCCCTGCAATGATCGATTTCGTTGTTGTTTCGACATTGTTGTTTCCTTTACTTTCGTATAATACCTTCCTAGTACATTCATCTTTCAAAAAGTTTTAATCTTTAACTGGTGCATCTGTTTAGGAATCGGTGTTTAGTAACCAAGGTGTATGTCTTCTTTATTCTTCGCAGTAACCAAATTCTTCGCAGCCGTCCCGCAGCAATCTCCGGTAAGTCTTCTTTATTCTCTCAAAAATAGAATTTGGTGTATGTTTGTGTGTGTAGCTCAGAGTGGTGATGATTGTTGTTGTTGGGGGTCTCTGAGAATGATGGTAGAAGGGATCTGCTATTTTTTCTGGGATTTTTGATATTCATCTACTTTGATAATCTGCTTCACCTGAGACAAAATTTAAAGTACTGCAATATATAAATCTTGATTGGGATGAGGTCAGGTGATGATGATTCTGATGAAAATTGAGTACTTGCTCACTGGTTTATGGAATTTTTTCTTTGAGAAAATGGTTTTTAAGTGAATAGGTTGATAGAGTTGGCTTATTTTTTGTTTGTTTTTCTGGGTTCAGCGACGGACTACTTGATGATTACTTCTTCAAGAGCGTCGAGAACATCTCCTTTTTCTTTGAAGGTATCAATGTATTGATTTTATTTCTGGTGTTTTTTGTTTTCAAGTAAGAATGTCTTCTGCTACTTGTTTAGTTGTTTTGATGAAAGGTATTGACTTTCGTATGTGGACTTTTTGCTTACTGGGGTGATGAGAAATATTTCCTTCTAATAGTTCCTAGTTTGATTGGTTTGATGCTGTTAGCAAGTGTTTATGAGTAGTTCTTTGATTTCATCAACTTAAAACCCATGTTACTCTCTTAGTTTCAGCTTGATGCTTTAGATCTTGTGGTTCTCTTTTGACTTGGTTGGCCTCAATATTAAAATGGTGTATGTTGTTCTAGTGTTTAATACTAACGTTCAGTATACTTCTGTTTTAATTAAATAGCTCTAGCTCACAAGTCATGCACTTATCCTTTCTTTTGTTGAGTATGTTTTGCATCTGTTTCACCTACTAATGCTATTGTACTTCTCTAGTTTGTGCTTAGAATATGTAGTTTCTCATTGTTTTGACAGAAAAAGCTTTTGATGATGATGAGAACTTGAAGCAACCAAAGCAACTCTCAATAAATAAAGTTGGACATGGTATAATTTATCTCCTCAACTTGTATTTGATTTGCTGTATCATCCCTGGCTGTGTAATTAAATTTTTCCGCCTATATTGTTAAGGTTGAATTTTTGTATTTATCTCTTGAATTGTCTAGATTTCTGTTTGACTTGAATATAATTTTTCCTTGCAGCATTACATGAAAAGGACCCAGTATTTAAGAGTTTCTCAAGTTCAGAGAAAGTATCGGGTCTGTTTTGCTCTTCGGGTTACAAAATGCCAATAGTCATCCAGTCCATGTACATTTTCGAGGTTCTTGTGAATTTGTAAATGAAATATATCCTTCATACATAGATTCTATAGGTTTATATGTTAGTTGACTAAAGCAATGATGTTATGTATACTGATTAGAATTTAGTCTCATATTTGTTTACCTACTTGTAAATGACATTAATCTTCTGCACTGATTAGAATTTGGTCTCTTATTAGAATTATACTGATTAGAATTTGGTCTCTTATTTGTAAAGAGATTTTATGAATGAACGATTTATGCTTTGTTGATAAAATTATTGGAAGAGTAATATTATCAAACGTTTACCAAAAAAATTTATAATAAACAAAATAATAAATATTTATTTGAAGTACATTGAGTATAGGATCTGCTATATATAAATATAAATATATATATATATATATATGGGGGATGAAATTGGAGTTGAGAGATGAAATTGGCCCTAGGTGGATATTTTTATTCACATTTAACAAGTGCAAATATATCAAGTTTTTATTGTAGATTATTATTATTATGTATTATATTACCGTGAAATAATTAATTTTTTGTATTGAAATATTCCAAATCAGGTTTAAATTTACTAATGAAATTTACTGTAAAAAAGTATATTTTACATAGTAATGATAATATTTTGTTAGAGGAAATTAAATAATAGAAGAAGAAATGTTAATTCATTATATTTTGAATTTAAATTTGGCATTTAAAATATTTTTATTGTTTGGGGGTTATTTTAGTAAATTCAAATGTTATATCCATATTAACATATCTACCAAACAACAAATATTTAATCAAACCTACTACAAAACATCCACACCAAACAATAAATTTACAATCATGAACAGTGTAATCCCTTCTTTTTTATCAGTCCCTAACAATCCCGACCCACCTACCAAACGAGCCCTTCGATGTTAAGCTAGCGATATTAATAAAAAAAATTGTAATTCAATTTATTTTGAAATAAAAGGTTGAAAATACATAATTGACAGTGCTTGCATCAAGTTCCTATGTAAAATTTCTAATTTTATTGCTATATCAATTAATGTTTCTATATATACATACACACACATGTATTTAATTTAAATAATTGAATTTGATTTTTAATTCATAATTTTTTTTGTTTTTTTAGTATATTTAATTTAAGTGACTGAAGATATTAGTTTGTAACACAGATGATAAAAAAAATGTTTCGACTATAATTGTTGTGTATAAAGAAGTTTTTAAAAAATTTACAAACTTTACAGGTAGAATTTCTAATTTTAATTTGAAAATCATGATATCTCTTTTCCATTTATTTAAAATCAATTAAATTTAATAAACGGCAAAAAGTATTAAGAGTGTATTGCCTTTTTTCTTGAAACGGAAATACACGTTTAATATTTTTACTACTTATAGTATTTTTTTATAATTTAAAATCTTAAAAAGACGACGTATTACCGTATATTGGGAAAACATATTTATTGTAAATTTCCATTAAAAACTTAAAAATGGAAATATGTATTTAATAATTTTCACCATTTAAAAAAATTTATTACGCTTTTGTTAACGAATCCACTCTATAAATTTTTCTGTAAATTTCTCTGTAATTACTTGTTAAAGTTAAATTTCATTTTTCGTTGTTTTGGTGTGAGTTTGTGTTCCATTTGTAGGAAATAAACACATTATAACACATATTTTGATTTTTAAAGGAATGTGTAGTTTGAGTCTGTGCATTATATTATAATTTCTCTTATATTCACGCAACTTTTGTGCAAGTGATCTATCATATATAATGTTCCAAATCCGTCATAAATTAGAGTCATTTCATGGTATATTCCTTTTGACTAGTGCAAGTTTTTAGATGATTATAAAAACTTGTGTAACACGATTTCACAGATAGTTTCTGTGAGATTAATCTTTTTTACTCAATAATCAAAAGCATTTTCATGAATTTATATATGAATTGTGAAATATGCGTTGTGGTTTGACACTTCTCAGAGAAAGTAATTCGTGAGACGGTCTCAAGGGAGACTTGATGATTTGTGTGAAAAGTTGGATTTATTTTTAAATTGATAGATTATGACGTTAATTTTGTGGCGTCAATTAAATCAAAAAATATAAAATGTATATATAATTCAAATAATTACAAAGTATATGGATGTTCGATACTTTCTAATTGTTGTAGGCTGTTATTTTTCTAGCAATTGTTGATTAGTTTGTCAAAAAGTTCGAAAATAATTTTTTTGTTATACCAGTAAAGTCAACTTAAAAGCCAAGACATGAAAACGAATCCAAATAATTACAAAGAACGATGTATAGTTTGATCCACATAGGATAAGAATAAGGCAGCATTCTTAAATGTGATAAGCTTGTTTATAGCCACTGACACAACTTTGAAACTGGTACTCATGAATATCGTACCACTATCAGAACTGAAATGCCTGCTCTGCAAAATCATATTTTTTTAAATATTGTCCACGACTTACCTGCAAAAAACATGAAAAATCAGATTCACCTGAGGTGGGATAATTGAAACCAGTTAAGGCCTACATTGCACACATATCTCTCAGTAGGAGGTCAAATTGTATTGGTTTTATGTTTTTTAAGGATGTCAAAATATGAATCTCCAAATTAATTCCACCAAAAGACAGGGAACACTATAGAATTATATTTGGTTTCATCAGCACTCTTCGTGAAATAATAACCATGCATGGAGATATAGATAAGTTCTGAATTTCACTCTACAACTAGATCAACACATAGATTCCAATGCCACAACATCCATTTTTGTGCCAGTACCGTGGGACCCACTTCAAACCATGCATGCACAGTGGTCTTAACACCACATATTTTATATAATTTAAATATCCTAGTATGTCTAAGCCTGGGGAGTAGCTAAAACGATTATGTTGAGGGGGCTAAAATAACAAATTCAAATATATAGGATATATATACTCAATATTAAAAAACTAACTTTTCAGTACATGAGTATGGGGAGCTGGATTAGTGCAAAATTATTTTCTAATTGATATAATAAACATAATATTAAGAATAAATAGATTTTTTTTTTGGGGGTGGGGGGCAACTAAAGCCCCCAAACCTTAACACAAGGATACGCCCCTGGCCTTGAGTAGGGTTAGCAGGCTTGTGTTCGGTTGAACTTGATAAAGAAAAATCCATTTTCATCCAGAAAATTAACACCATTTCATTTTTTCACATCCATCATTGAGTAAAGTCTACAGAAACAATGCAATAACTAACAAAAGAGTGGAACGAATACATCAATAATGCATCACTAACCTCTTTGGCTTAACAGACATTGTGCGGCCTGTATCAAAATAACAGAGAAATAACTAATGTGAGTCCATGTATACAGTACCTTGATTTAAGCATATAAATTAAGAAAAAAAAATATAGCCATACCAGCCAAAGGAAGGTGACAGAAAGTGTGAACTTTTCCAAGTCCCCCGGTGTAATATATCTGTACACCATACAAAATAAAAGATAAATGCGGCTGAGAGAGAGGGGGACGGTGGCGGGTGAGGTGAATGAGAGATGAGAGAGATAGGGTTCAAATTTTCAATTTGTATTGAATTTGGGGATTTCAACTTTCAAGTTTTAAATAATTAGAAATTAGTATTATTTTTTACATACTTAGGTAATTTTTAGACATTACTTTACAATATATATAATATGTAGTTATATTTTATGTAATACTAATATGTATTTAGGCATTACTAAATACTAATATAAAAAAGTAAATTATCTAATTATTGATATATATAATTATTCGAATATATTAACGAATACTCGAATCGAATACCATCATATTCTTATTCGTATTCGGATAATATACGAATATAAAAAAATATTCTTATTCGGATTCTTATTCGTATTTTTCGAATTCGAATCACTATATTCGAATTCGAATACCGAATCGAATCAAAAAGATTCGCTTCTTTTACAACCCTACTTACGACCCAACAAAAATATAAGATTATCTTCAGTAGATATTACTAGATCAAACGATCAAAGTGTCACCCCCAAGTCCAATGAACCAAACTCATTGAAATCAGGTGATCATTACAATCAAAGATCTTATTAACCAAAAACGATCAAATTATGCAAGTATGAAGTAACTCATTCACAGCCCTTTTTTACCAAATAATAATCATCACAAAACACAAAGCATCTTATATTTGCATCGCAGTGCTTGCGAAAATTGTTTTTTGCAGGAAAATGAAAAACTCTACCTCTTCCGGCAAAGCAGAGCACATCCGGGGCATAGATGAGCTGGGCTTGAGCTTATAGAATGATTTTCCATGAACCTGATATGGAAACAAGTAAGCTTCTATATACATATTTGCTCAATCATACTAGTATACTACATGACAATTAATACATGTGTGTATAAAATTCATTACCGAAGCAAATGAAGTGGCTTTCCGCCGTAAAACACCCAACATCATCCCTTTGATCTGTTACAACAGCAAATGGGGATATAATCAGTCAACAAATTGTAATGGTTCTAACAAAATGGTAAAACTAAAATAATGATAAATCATACCAAAGGAAGCACACCCCCACCCATGGAACAGATCTATAAAAAATTCATTCATAAATCTAACCAGCAAATTAAATGGAGGAATTGAGAGGAAGAGAAGTCTGAAGGAAGCTACTTTCTCCTCTCAATTCTGCCGTTTATTTTGCTAATTTGATTCAAGAAATGATTTTTTTATGGATCTGTTTTGTGCTCCACCCAAGTGATTCACACCATTCTTTTGATATTGTTTAGTAAACTCCATTAGAACATACAATTAATGGATTATAGTTTTGACCCACATTTACAAATTAGTAAAGTCTTGAAACACTCAATCTATATGCGGCTTAATTTATTTATATTTCAATATTCTAATATTTCATTCATCATGAGTGCACACCATGTGTATACTAAAGATGTTATATTGTATATACAAATTATGTGCTCTGAGAAAATAAAATACACGCTTAATACATGACATGAAATAGATATTTCGAATTGCAATTAACGAGCATGAACAACAAAGTGCTTCATGGTGTCTACATGTAAGTAACTAATACTTCCATTTGAAATACCTACTCACAGAAATAGCTGCAATGGAAATCAAGACCACTCATCGTTATAAAACAGCAATATTTAGCAATCCAAGCATAATTTTATTGGCATGGTACTAATTTATAATCTGAATATGACCTAAATTACACAAGTGATCGGTTAAACAAACATCCTTAGCATAAATCAAAGCCTTAATGATAGAAAGGGGAGTGCTTCAGCAGCTGTAGGAATATCATATCAACTCAACAGTGCAGCAAACGACAGAACGTGATATCTACCCCCACCCCCCAAATCTTTCCAGCTCCTATCAAGTACACCATCAACTAAAACATTATAACTGCAGGGGCATTTCGTTTGGTCTCATTTTCAATCGTCTTTCCAACAACACAAAGGTCTCATATCAACCCTACCGTGCAGCAAAAGACATCCACCCAAATCTTTCCAGCTCCTATAAACTACACCACCAACTAAACATTATGGCCGCAGGGACATTCGTTTGGTCTCATTTCCAAATTCCATAACAACATGCTTCCATATTTTGCAAAGAATCTCACTAATTTCAACCGAGTGCCCAAATTGTTGCTTCCCATTAATTCTCAATACTAAATATCCTATGAATGCACACGATATTCAGAAACGCCACAGCGAGAGAGAGAGAGAGAGAGAGAGAGAGAGAGAGAGAGAGAGAGAGAGAGAGAGAGAGAGAGAGAGAGCATAAGTCATTGTTATGAGCATCGATTTTCAGCAGAAAATTAAACAGAAACACACCCAATTCAATAAACCACAAAATTAGGCATCCTCAACAATACTCTCATTAATCTTCGAACCAGAGGGGAAAAACCCCCAATTTCATGAGAATTGTTCGAAAACAGAGAAAGAAAAGCAAACCTGTATCGATGATCAGATCTGCAAAGAGGAACCGGTGCTAGACTTCTAGAGAGAGAGAAGAGTAACTAGGAAAGGCGGCTTGTAACTCCGGCGTCAACAGCCAACACTTATGTGTAAATAATTCTAAATTTGATCCCTTAATTTTATTGTTCCTCTCTTTTGATACTACACATTATTACATAGTGAAATTAACTTATACCCTCTTAATTTGATCAATTAGTAATTGTAATCTTTTTTTTTTTTTTTTTCATTTTGGCAATAGGCTAAAAATAATTTGACTCAAATTTAATTAAATAGTAAGTTCAAGCTCAATAATGTTGTTGTTGTTGGCACGTCCACTTCTTCGAATTTATAATATTTTACTACCTTCACCGTCTCACAAAGATAAACTTACATGATATTTTGGTTCGATCAATAAATAGGTATATTTCATCTTTCATATATACTAAATGAATAACCATTAGAGGACGTGTCACTTTATGATTATTTCAAATTTTCATTCAATTTTTTTTAATTTATAAATATATATTTAATTTAAAATTTAATTCAATTGATTCATTTAATGATAATTGCTAACAATTAGTAACCTATGAAATTTTAATAATAATTAATAACAATTTGTAACCTATGTAATTTTAATAATAATTAATAACAATTTGTAACCTATGTAATTTTAGGATCAAGATATTTTAATATAGGGATTGATTGTTGTTTTAATGAAGTAATACATTTTAATACGTATAAACTAATTGATAATAAATATAATCATTATAAATTGGAAAAAAAATCAAACATATCATGAATAAGAATATTATGTTCATATACTTTTTACATCACGTGAGTATATAAATATAATTTTAAAAACAACAAAACTCAGTAAATTCATGAAAAAAAATTATTGATTACTAATTAAGTTAATATTAAAATTTTGATGAATATATGTTAATACGAATATAGTAATATACATTAAATTAAATATTAATAAGAAATGAGATGTTAATTTATGTTAATACATATTAATACAAAAATACTGAATATAAAAATAGTTTTCGTTAAGTAACATTTTTGATCTAGCATGTGTATTCGATGCATTGTTATTTCTTACTCAAAATGTATTACATTTTTATATTAATTTTTTAATAATATTAGTTTTAAAAAAATCTCGTGCGATACACGGGATATATACTAGTATTAATAAATTATTAGTATGATTTTTAATCTATAATTCGATACATGCTCTTAAGTAAATATATATTAAATCGCCATACTTCAACTTTCTACTCATTTTTTGAAAAAAAAAATGTTTCTTCGATGTTAGAATTAATGAAAAATATGGACATAATTAGAATTTCGAATATTTTTTTAATGTGTGTGAAAACAAAAGTAAATATATATCCGGTGAAAGAGATGAAGTATTTTATTCTTAATGCATTTATTATTTATGTATAATATAAGTCAAATTTAAATTTTTATTGAACTAGTAGTGTACCCGTGCGTTGCACAGTATGTTATATATATAATTATTAAAAAAATATAATAACATATAAAATGTAATGATTATTATTTTAACAAAAATATATTGATACTTTTTAATTTGTATTAGTATAAAGCTAGGTATTTTAACTTTAAATTTATGTCATTATAAATAATTATATTCGAAAATATTAGAAATTTGAAGAATATAAAGTAATATATTAATCTATGGATTAAACAAACAAATAAAAAAAATTGTGCCACAACATTACATGGGTAGTGAAATTTTAAAAAATAAATTTAATATCTAAAAATAAGTTATATGTATTAGAAACGTTATGATTTAAGTATTGAGATAAATAAATTTATATTTTATTGGCATTTATAACTATAAATACACACGTATTTTAATTTTTTTTTTTGGTTCAACGCCACATATAACTTATTTATTTTTAATCAAATAAAAAATTATATCAGCTTATCAAATACATGAAAATTTCTCTTACTATCTATTTAAATGAAACAATTCAAAATTTGACTTAATCTACACATTTTGAATAAAAAAATTATGAATAATAATTATAAGATTGATAAGTCAATATATCAGGGACTAAGAATGATGAAATTTTAATTTGTGAAAAACCAGATAAATTACCTCTGTTCAATCCTTTATGCCACCTCAATTAATCAAAATATAAATATAAATAAAATTTGACAACAAATACATATAAAGTAAGAAAGATAAAATAAAATATTTGTATATTTCAAATGAATAAGTTGGTTAACTTGCAATAATAATTTTAATCTAATTTTTTCTATTTCACATGTTTTATATATGTAATTTCTTAGGTACACCGTACACCTATAATATTTTTTTTATTTCTACATTTTAATATCAATTTACAATTAATTAATATTATATATCATAAAAACGATTAAAAATGAAATTCATTGAAGCCCACACACATACATTTCCATATTTCAGTTTGATAAATTTTATATGAATATTAAATTTAATTAAATAATGTTTGATTTTATATATTATATATTTAAAATTGATTTAAAATAGGGTAAATTACAAAAAACAACCCCAACTATCGACTTTTTAAAAATTGCAACCTAATTTGTTTTTTTTTTCTTTTAAGATTGCTACTTAGTATTTCTATGGTTTTGCTGATTGCAAAATTTCCGGTCATTTTTCCGGCAAATGAATTAATTTTTTTCACTTTGCAACCCAAACTTTTTCTCTTAATCCAACTGTAACCCAAACTTTAATTTTTTTGTCCAATCGCAAGTCATGATTTTTTTTTCGCTTCACACTGATATCTTTATGTTATATATATATATATATATATATATGAGTGTGACATTTATGTTATATAAGTGTGATCGATATTTATAAAATAAATATCAAGGAAATATTGGTCAAAATTGGTGAAATATATGTAACATCGGTAAAAAATCGATGTAATATAAATAAATATCGAGAAAATATCAGAATATATTGGTAAATATAGGAAAAATAACAATAAATATATGTACCCATATTTCCATCGATATCGATATTTTCACGATATTTTCGTGAATTTAAGTTACTTATATTTCCACCGGAATCGAAATTTTCATTCTTGGTTGCAATCTGATAAAAACACAAAGTTCAGGTTGCAATTAGATTAAAAAAAACAACAAAGTTTAGGTTGCAAAGTGAACAAATTAATCTTCATTTCGCCGGAAAATTTGCAATCGACAAAACCACATAAAGACTGGTTGGCAATCTGAAAAAAAAATAGATTAGGTTGCAATTTGAAAAAAGTCGATAGGTGGAGTTGTTTTTTGTAATTTACCCTTTAAAATAAGTACTTAAAAATAAGATGAGAGATAATAAATATATAATCCCTTATTTCATCTTATTTATCTATTTATTTTTTTTATTTGAAATTTCTAAACAATAAATACTAAATTGAGTATCATAACAGCTGATTTCTTAAATTAAATATTTATTTATTTGTATTGAATTTCTTATAATACAATAAATAGGTTTATTTATTTTTATTTGTATTGAGTTTCTTAAAATACAATAAATAGATTTATTTGTATTTATTTATTTGTATTGAGTTTCTTACAATAAATACAATATGAAAGCAATTAATAGGTTTCTTAAAATAGTAATTACTTAATAGGTAGATAATTAATTGCAGTTATTTTTTGCAGAATATCCTGCTTTTATATATATATAGATTTGTCATCGGATGAATCTATGTCCAAGCATACCCACAATCTCACACATACATACAGTGGAAACTCTATAAATTAATATTACGTGGATAAGGAAAATTTATTATTTTAGAGGTATTAATTTATCTATAAATTAATAATTTATTAAGTTAAAGAGTGGTTTTCCATAATGATAAATATAAATTTGTTTTTGTCATAAAACTATAAAAGTGAGTGAAAAAAAGATTTATATATATATATATATATATATATATATATATATATATATTAGATTACATGTTAGATTACCCAAAAAATGTTTTGAAGTTTGGAGTTTAACGACCATCGTTGAGAATGATATGGAGGAAGACAGCGAAAATATAATAATGGAAATATTTCAATCATCATACTATTAACAATTAGTTCATACATATTAAAATGTATTCCCTTATTAAAATAACAATCAACCCCTATATAGGTTATAAATTGTTAGTAATTATCATTAAAATTTTATAAGTTATAATTATTAATAATGATCATTAAAAGAATTAGTTAAATTAAATTATAAATTTAAAATATATCAATTAAAAAAACTGAGTGAAAATCTATATCTATATCTATACTATACTAATAGCAAAATGTTTGGGAAAAATTACAAGAATGTCAAAATGTGATTTTCTTTCTTATTTTTTTTATTTGATCATTATTATTAGTTATTTTAATGTTTGGCTTGGAGGATAATCTTCAACAATTAAATAATATTAAAAAGTAGAAGTTATGATTATATCTATAGTTTATAGATATTTATAGACAACTCTTATTGGAGAAATCAATAGAATGACTTGCAACATACTCTTCCATCTATAAAATAATCTATATTTATATTCATACTATATAAAATGTCACATAAATTTGTGTCAATAACTTTTTTTATTTTTTTTAAGATTTCATTTTAATTTTCTAAATTAATTTAGTAATTTTAAATTAAGCTTCCATCTCAAGCCATTGAAATCAAATTTTCTCTGAAAGTCATTGTCTTATATAAAGTATGTTTATTCCTTTAACAACTCTCACTTACTTAACTTATAAAAATCAACAAAATTTAATAAATTCTTTTAATAATAATAATAATAGGTAATATATTAAAAATTATTTCAAGTAAATAGAATGTCATTTTCCCGCCCATATTAAAAATTATCTATATTATACTAATATCAGGACAATTGAGAAATTATATAACAAGACGTGCAACGCGCGGGTACACTGCTAGTATATATAAAAAGAAGACATTCAATAAAAATAACGTAACTAGTTTTCCCTCCTAAATTTACATACTATAATTAGAAAGAAGTTAGTTATAAGAATTAAAAAAATCAAAAAATAAAAAGATTTATACTTTTAAGAATTGTAGGGTCCACTAGGTTGGCTATATCCTATTGATAGGTTATATAGATTATTTTTGTGTTTTTTTTATATTTTATATAAATTACAATCTTTAAATTAAATCATTTTTTATTTAATTTTTTGTTATAATCTATGATATATCAAGTTTATCATTTTTACATCTAGAATTTAATTGATCCTTTTTACTTTGTATTCACAATTTTGATAAGGGTATAAGTGAATGAGTGTATACTTAATGCATATTAAATAAAAAATCATTATTTCAAATTAAATGATTTATTCATTTAGAATTTATGTTTAATATATGATTGATCAGTTTTATCATTTTTATTATAATTTTTTTATTGTAAATTAAAAATTTTTATTTTTATTTTAATGAGACCATGAGACAATTTTAGGGATGTAGGTTTTTTAACAAATCATAATTTCAAATTAAATAGTTTTTTCATCTAAAATTTGTTGTTAATGCATGATATATCAGATTATCATTTTTTATGAATTCTAATTTGTTAATTTACATTGCATCGTAAAAAATAACAATGTATAAATTTGATGTTTAAATTTTTGTGCATAATTATATTTAACACAATTAGAAATACAAAACAAATGACTAAATTAAACAAAGATTAGGAAATAAAAAAATAAAATTTAAATACAGAGTTTTAGACTTTTGGAGAAATTAATTATAATGAAAAATATTTTTATATAATTGTTTGATTTATTTGTCAATTTAAGTGGGTTCAATATTCAGTTATCTACGTTATTTGAATATATATAGCAATATATTTAGGTATTTATATATTTTCTTTAATTAACTATAAATAATTATGTTATTGGTTTGACCGAAAATTTCAAAGAAATTTAAAATTGTGAACGTCAGGGAATATGCAGCTTTGTCAAAAAATTAATCACTTATTAAGCATGCATCAAAAAATACAATAGTATATTTATCATGACACTTATGTCTATATTATAAGCTGCAACATGCATAACATATCTTTAGGAGTTAAAATATTTTTTTTAATATCAATCATCGTTTAACATCCATAACAAAATAAATGTTTCTCATTACTAAATTAAATTATTTTTTTTACAAAATTGATTAGTATATAAAATTGGTGTCATTTTTAACAACTTCATATTTTAAATATAGATTTTATAATTCATTGTTCAACAAAAATAATAAATTTATATATTATTGTTTGCATTTTAAAAACATAATAATATTTAAAATGAGAAACAGTAGAGATAAAATATCTAAATTCTTATTGATATATAATTTAGGTTACGATAATACTATCAATTACTAGTAGTATACCCGTGCGTTGCACATCGTGTTATATATATAATTATTAAAAAAATATAATAACATATAAAATGTAATGATTATTATTTTAACAAAAATATATTGATACTTTTTTAATTTGTATTAGTATAAAGCTAGGTATTTTAACTTTAAATTTATGTCATTATAAATAATTATATTCAAAAATATTAGAAATTTGAAATATATAAAGTAATATATTAATTTATGGATTAAACAAATAAATAAAACAAATTTGTGTCAGAACATTATGGGTAGTGAAATTTTAAAAAATAAATTTAATATCTAAAACGAAGTTATATGTATTAGAAATGTTATGATTTAAGTATTGAGATAAATAAATTTATATTTTATTGACATTTATAACTATAAATACACACGTAATTTAATAATTTTTTTTTGGTTCAACGCCACATATAACTCATTTATTTTAAATCAAATAAAAAATTATATCAGTTTATCAAATACATGAAAATCGCTCTTGCTATCTATTTAAATGAAACAATTCACAATTGGACTTAATCTACACATTTTGAATAAAAACTTATAAATAATAATTATAAGATTGATAAGTCAATATATCATGGACTAAGAATGATGAAATTTTAATTTGTGAAAAACCAGAAAAATTACCTCTGTCCAATCTCTTATGTCACCTCAATTAATCAGAATATAATATAAATAAAATTTGACAACAAATAAATATAAAATAAGAAAGATAAAATAAAATATTTGTATATTTCAAATGAATAAGTTGGTTAACTTGCAATAATAATTTTAATCTAATTTTTTCTATTTGATATGTTTGATATGTGTAATCTACTACACCTATAATATTTTATTATTTCTACATTTTAATATAAATTTAAAATAAATTAATACTATATATCATAAAAATGTTTAAAAATGAAAAATCATTGAAGCCCACACACATACATTTCCACATTTCAGTTTGATAAATTTTATATGAATATTAAATTTAAGATCATTAAATAATGATTGATTTTATATATTATATATTTAAAATTGATTTAAAATAGAGTAAATTACAAAAACAACTCCAGCTATCGACTTTTTTAAAATTGAAACCTAATCTTTTTTTTTTAAGATTGTCACCCAATCTTTCTGTGGTTTTGCCGATTGCAAAATTTCCTGTCATTTTTCCGGTAAATGAATTAATTTTTTTCACTTTGCAACCCAAACTTTAATTTTTTGTCCAATTGCAAATCATGTTATTTTTTTCACTTCACACTGATACTTTTATGTTATATATATGAGTGTGACATTTATGCTATATAAGTGTGATCGACATTCATAAAATAAATATCAAGGAAATATTGGTCAAAATTGGTGAAATATATGTAACATCGGTAAAAAATCGATGGAATATCAATAAATATCAAGAAAATATCAAAATATATTGGTAAATATAGGAAAAATAACAATAAATATATGTACCCATATTTCCATCGATATCGATATTTTCACGATATTTCCGTGAATTTAAGTTACCTATATTTCCACCGGAATCAAAATTTTCATTCTTGGTTGCAATATGATAAAAACACAAAGTTCAGATTGCAAATATATAATAAAAAAAAATTTAGGTTGCAAAGTGAACAAATTAATCTCCATTTCGCCGGAAAATTTACAATCTACAAAACCACAAAAAGACTGGGCGACAATCTGAAAAAAAAAGATTAGGTTGCAATTTGAAAAAAAGTCGATAGGTGGAGTTGTTTTTTGTAATTTACCCTTTAAAATAAATACTTAAAGATAAGATGAGAGATAATAAATATATAATCCCTTATTTCATCTTATATATCTATTTATTTATTTTATTTGAAATTTCTATATAATAAATACGAAATTGAGTATCATAATTGATGTCTTAAATTAAATATTTATTTATTTGTATTGAATTTCTTAAAATACAATAAATAGATTTATTTATTTTTATTTGTATTGAGTTTCTTAAAATACAATAAATAGATTTATTTGTATTTATTTATTTGTATTGAGTTTCTTACAATAAATACAATATGAAAACAATTAATAGGTTTCTTAAAATAGTAATTATTTAATAGGTAGATAATTTATTGCAATTATTTTTGGCAGAATATCCTACTTTTATATAGATATAGATATAGATAGATATAGATATTATTAAAAAATTTAAAATTAATAAATTAAATTACCAACCGTGTATCGCACGGGTATAATTCTAGTTTGATATAACCTTAGAGCGCCATTTGTCATAAAATGATTATTTCTTTACTGTACATGAAATATTTTAAACACGGATCGGGATGACAATGAGTTCCTGTTCCCCATCAGAATCCACGTGGTGATAGGGACAATGAAATTTTTTTTTTCCTGTTCTTCTTCAATCGTCCAGACACACACACCAGTCCAACTCCAAGCCCTACTTCCCCACCGCTCCTCTCCACCTCCACCAATCTTGCCTCACAAATTCACCACCGCCGTCGCCGCCGCCACCGCTCAAGGGTGAAGGAGAGTCCGCTTTCCTTGGCACGAAAGGGAGCAAAGTTGAGACAGCGAAGGACTCGAGTTGGAGAGGAAAGCAAAGTCAGGGTACTCTCTGCATTGGGTACGCGGCCGACCCGCTGCCGACCTGGGTACTCTCTCCAGAGTCTCCTCTTCTCTGATTCTGCTTCTATTGTAGCAGATTATATCTCATTCTTAGTTGAAACTTGAGTCAGATGAAACCACGCTTCTTGATTTGTTGATGTTACTAATTGATGAAAGCAATTAATATGGAAAGTCCGTTCGGGAAACATTATACAGATTTTGATGTTGTCTGTTCATGAAACCACGGGTGGCGGGGATGCCCGCGTGGCAGGGCGGGGGCAGTTTTTTCCCCATTTCGCGGGGACTGGGACGGGGATTGCTCCCCGGATTGCGCCCCGCCCCTTTGCCATTCATACACCCCTCCCCCCACCCTACCCCACCCCCCGTATGAGCAGCTCTCACCTTTGCCACTCTTTTTTTCCTCTATTTTTTGATAAATGATTTAAAGTGGGAAAATATGAACAAAAATTAGGGCGAGAAAGAATCGAGAGTTGGTGTTGGAAGAAGGTATGTCTTCTTTGAATCTCTAGAAAATGGTGAACTTGAGTTGTGTTTTATTTTCTTCGTCTCTGTTTTTGTTTTAAAGCGATTTCTGTTTCCCATGCTTGCTGCATTTCTCTAGTGTTTATTGGATGGTAATATTTGTTACCAGTTGTTTTGTTGATAGGCGATTGAGAGTGACACTGAACAAAGGTCATTTTTGATTTCAATTATATCTGCATTATTTGCATATATAAAACGGTATTGTTTGTAGTGGTTGCAGATATTGAGGGAGGCATTTCCGTAATTAAGGCTTTGCTTCATATTGTTGATGTTTGGTTTCTGTAATTTCGGATGTCAAAAGAACATGTTCAGATTTTTAGGGTTCTTTGTATGCCAAGAAATCTATGCTTTGATTGCTGTATGTTGGTGTAGTTTTGAGGGTTGAGGAGATCTTGATTTCATTGTGTTTATTTCTGTGCTTACGCTTGCTTCTGGCAAGTTTTAATCTCTATTTCTTGTCCTGTAGTAATTGTGTTTAGTAATTTAATAAAGCACATCATTTGTTTGAGTAGTTTAACATCTTTAGCATACACATGATGTGCACTAGAATATTGTAAATAAATAAATTAGGTCTGATATAGATTAAGTGTTTCATGATTCTATTATTTTGTATGGTCTGAGCAAATTATAATCCATAAAATGTATATTCAATTGAGTGTTCAATTGATTGGGTTGAGCATATGCTTTCTTTGAGCTTTGCATTTGAAGTATTGCATTACCTTTGTGCCTTACGTGCGCTTTACGTTTTTCACTACCTTGGCAGGACATCGGTTGTGCTCCTTTGCTTTTATAGAAACCTGATTGAAGAAGAAGAGCGACACTCCATTTTACATAAGGTAATGAAGTTTGTAGAACAACATGATTACGACCATCATTCTAGCTGAGTTTTCTACTTTCGGGTGATGTAAATGTGCGGTTAAGGACAAATAATGAATATTATATAACATCCATGTATGGTTTGAGCTAGGGTCATTGTTCTATTGTGTTTTACTACTTGAACCTAGGCTTTTATCCTCATGCATAGCACACTGCTATTAGAGAATCTAGAGCAAGTGATGGAATGACAACAAAAACTAAATTTGGTTGGTAATAAAAGAGACTGTTCAAGCAGATGTGTCTCACCATTTGAGAGTCTTGACATATGTATATAAACATAAATGGAGATGTTCTTGCAAATTTGGATTGTGATGGTGTAGATTGGTATTTAGTCCTATTATTTAAGAAAAAGAAAGAGGAAGTCTAATAACAATTTATTTAGGCCTCAAATTTGGCCCAATGGTCATTCAAAAATGAAATTTAAATTAATCGACACTACCTAATACCTGATTATAAATATGTAAAACCTTAATCTTTTTAGTTCTTATTATATAGCTGCTTCAAGAAATCATTTTAGAAGCAGTAAACAAATATTGCAAATTCACCATCTTTGTAGATTAGTGAATATATATATGTTTGTGTGTATGTCTCTCTGTGTGTATATACATAAGTGAGTTTAGAATAGGGATTTTATCATATATATATATATATATATATATATATCAACTAGATTGTTTTGTCTAGTTCTTGATATGTTTTCTTGTTGAGATTTTATCAATTCTTCGCTCGATGCTCTCAACGTTCATCTGCTTTCATTCTATGATGATTGTAGGTTCTATGTAAAAAATAATAATAATGATATTGTTTGTCTTGAATTGTGTCGATGTATCTAACCTTTCAACTTCCTTCTTACCACTTTTCTTTTTCTTTTTTCGAGATAGAGAAATTTTTGATATGGCTACGACTTTGTCATAATCCATTGTTATATGATGAAATAATTTTAAAGTTGATAGATAGTGCAGTTTAAAATTACTTCTTAGCCAAATACCTATGATGATTCACAATCCATATATATATATATATATATATATTGACTTTGTCATAATCCGTTATTATATCATATTTAACCTTTAATCATCATAGACAAAAAGGAGACAAACATCGAGGGAAGAATTAATGAAATCTCAACAAGACAAAATAATCTAGTTGATAAATTTGTGAATCAAGAGTCTATTTTAAAGTAACAAATCTGTATTTCAAACTCTCTCTCTCTCTCTCTCTCTATATATATATATATATATATATATATATGCACCAATTCGCAGAGATGGTGAATTTGCAATTGACCATTATTTTCTTTCAATTAAAGTTTACTCTAGAAAACCCGCTCCCCCTCCACACACACCCACATATACATACATACATATATATACATATGCATTTACATATATATAACAAATAGAGCTCCATCCAGCAATACCCAAAAATTAGGGCAAGAATTAAACAAGGACCGTGTGAGCAATCTTTAAGAAGGTATTCCTTAGTTTTTCCTTGACTGAAAGTCTTAAACTGTTTCTTTTTTCCAATTTTCCACTGGAAAAACCTTTTTTTTTTGTTAGCGGATCCCCTGCTCTATAGCTACTGTTCCTTCATAGGATCATCTTCAGAGCTTCTTGCTGCCACATTTAGTTTTGAAGGGTTCAATTTGCAACCAATTGTGCCGTTGAAAAAGCAATTGAAAATGAGACCAAACAAAAGGCCCTGCAGTTATTATGATTTATAGTTTGTTTCCTTAGAAACTCCAAATCCGTAGATCATTTGCAGGCAGAAACAGAAAATGATGTGGTTTATATTTATACTGATGTTTGTTTAGCTGATCACTTGTAATTTAGGATGGTTAATAGATTATATTCAGATTATTACTTGTATGTTTTTCCATGTCAATGATATTATTCCCGAATTATTGAATATAAGGTCTCATATAAATATATATATATATATATATATATATATAAAGTGTTTCATGATTGGTAATCTTTCTCTTTCTTTCAATGTGTAGAAGTAATGCTAAGATGTGTTTATGTATTGACTGCTAATTTTTATTATTTTATTTATTTACTTGTTTTGTTTGTGTTCTTTGTTGTCAGAGGCATTTCGTCAAGCAGTTTGTGTTCTTTAACGAACCCTTGCGATGGATGGTATGTAAAGTTCCTTCCTTTTATTTTCTTTTTGGCATGTGTTTCTGTACAAACAACTTGGGTCTTTTTGGAGCATGGGTTATGATATTGAATTGTCGAAGACAATTGAAGATATACTATATAAATATACTCAACTTGGAAGATTTAGTGAAGTGGTGAAATTTGGTTGAGAGTTTTCTAATTGTTGTTTTTTTTGTTATGTATGTGTGTAGTCGATTCGAAGCCTGGCATGGAGGAGACTATACTGGTGGGTGATGATCTGATGCTGGGGCCTCCTTCACCAATCATTCCGCCTGAAATAGCTTCTCATGTGGTCGAAGGTGTTGATTTGTGTGATGGAATATTGCGGAATCTATTCCTATGTAAAGTCTTCATCTTTGTCACATTTTTTGTTTTCTTTTCGACGTAATGGGAGATCAAGGAATAATCTCAATTTCAGAATTTTTAGTTGATGCTTATCCATTTTTATTTATTATGTGACCCAGGCCTACAAATTAATGATATTGAGCCATTCTGTCAAGATGAGATCGCATTGTATCGGCAGTGTGCAGAGAGGAGGGTGAGTTTTGATAATGAACTGCATGCTTAATCTCTCTCTTGTGAAGTTTCTTGCCTAACTATTCATGGAAGAATCACCAACATGTAGGATAAAGAACTTCGACAGCGGTTACAAGATAGCGAGCAGAAATTAGGGATGTCTATGCCTTTAGAGCTAGCAAAAGAAAGATCTAATCAGTTGGAAGCAGAAGCAACGTCATTGGAGAGGTATGGCTGCTACAGCTATTAATACATTCTCAACAACTTGTATCCTTATAAATTAGGACTCACTTGCATGACGTTCTTTGAATGGTTAAACACTGCATTCTTTCTTTATCTTTATAAAAAAAAATTGGTGTCAAGTTTGGAAAGAAGCAAGCAGAACAGATAATCATGTTCTTTATTTCTTTGTTACTAAACTGTTAGATTATATGGATATTTTGTAAGTATATCCTGAAGTTTTTTATCCATAGACTAAGACCTAAAGATTTTATCTTACGATGCAGCTCAAATGCATATGTTCCCATGCATCATTTTATTCTTGTGAGCATCTTATTACAGGATAAATATTTGCAATGATTTATTATATGTGATAATCATCACAACATCATCTTAAGGCAAACCATATTGCTAATTTGTCTGCCACGACATAGCTTGCTTATCTCATTTTCTTTTTGCTCTGTAAAGTTAAACCACATGTCTGTTAAAAAAATAAGAACCTAGTTATATCATATGCGTGTGGACTTGAGAAAAGGCAAGAAATATACATTATGATCGGTCCCAACTCTTATCTGCAAACTCTCTTGATCGGGTAGTAATATATGAGGTTGTAGTTTATTACCTGGCTTACATGTTAGAAATGTTGATTTTTTAGCCTCTTTTCTTGCATTTTCTCGGTCTTGTAGACGCTTAATATTGGCAAGTGGAGTTGAAGGTATGGAAGGATTTCGACAAAGATGGAGTCTTCATGGCCGCCTCACTGATACAAAGTAATACTTTTTTTCACATTCTAAACATTCATGAGTCAATGATGATGATGTCGACTTGTTGGCATTTCAAAACGCAAGTTTAATGGCAACTACACTCGATACTCGTTGACTATCCACAACATAATATGTTTGTGTCATTGTTATTGTCTTGTAGGAAGAGGCTGGAAGCCCTGAATAAGGGAATGGAGAACAGAAAGATAGATGAATCAGTTAGAGAATCTACTACCAAGAAGAAGAGATGGTTCTTCTAGTCCAGTTGTATATGATTAAAATCCCTCTTGTTATCACATAAATATTGTTGGATTAAGAAGTAACCATTAAATTATTTTTCTTACACGATTTGTTATGAGGGTTAGAATCAAAGGAACAACTTCAAATATGATCGTTTTTTTACTTTGCAATTGAACATTGAACTTTAAGTTCACGGGTTTTTCACTTTTTATAACTTAAGTCGATTTTCTAATCATTTTAAAGCTAAACTTGTCTCAAATTGAGTTTGATTCTAATGAATCAAAAAAGCGATTTGATGCATTCATTTGGTTTGAGATGAGGGGTGTTTCGGTGTCTGTTTTATTTATTTTGGTTTTAAAAATTTGGATATGAAATTTGATTTTAATCGGATAAGTTGTCAAAAAAATATAGGTTGTTTGCGAGAAAATTATTAAAGTTGTAAAATGTAAGAAAGTTCGTACTACTTCAAATTGTTTTTAAATTTGAATTATTTACCATTCTTATAATTTTAAAACTTCACAAATCATCATACATTGATTACATAAATAGTAAAAATTTAGGTTAATTAGGTAAAAAAATATGAACTTTGAGTTTAATTTTAATTGCAACATGAATTTTTTATTGTAACATAAATAAACATCCAGTTTAATAATTTCTTCAATTCCAGACATGTTTAGAATTTTCTAACTCCAAAGACTGATGTGGAGCCCAAAATATATTTGTTAATTGTTAATATGTAATTTTAAATACAATTATCTTCCACATGAAAAACTTACACGTCAATAATTAACTTAGAGTGACACTTGTGTGCCTCAGGGGCATGGTGCCCCCAAATTCATCATCATATGGTGTTAAATATATACTCTATAGGTATCATGTATATACTCTTCAGGTATCACATGTATACTCTTATATACATATGATATCTGTAGAATATATTTATAATACCAAGAAATATAACATATATAGAGTATATATACAATACCTGAAGATCATGTATATAACATCTAGATCCGTATCCCTATATGCCCCAGGGGTATATAAGTTTTTGTCATTAACTTATATGATTTGAACTCCACATTAACAATTGAAGCGCGAAAACCGAAATATGTCCCGACTCAGTTATCATCCACATGTAACTTTATATGTTAATAATTAATTTATATAATTTGGATTCAACATCAGCAATTGAAGTCCAAAAAACTCAAACATGTCTATGAGAACGATCTTATATGTAGATGATATTTGATCAGAAATACTGCAAGGATTCCAGAACCGGATTCAGAGCTGAGAGAGCCGGATTGGATCGAGTTGAATCGGGTCGACACAAAGGCTGTGTGCATGGACCGCTGGTAGTTAGTTGGTAGGTTTACAGTTAGGGTTCTTGAGTCAATTCCGTGAAATTCGCGCTTGGTGATTAGCGATTATCCAAATTAGTTGAGGGGTTCTTCCACTTGTATATAAAGGGATCTACTGGTATACTTTGGGATTACGAATTTACATATTGAGCGAGATAGAGAGCAACAAAGGTTCGCATATTAGGGTTTATGTGCGAGAGTTGATAGTTCTTGTTTATGGTGTAATTTCTTTCAGTTTTCTGTGATAGTAAAGTAGACATTTGTTCTCCCGTGGATGTAGATCACTCCAGTGATCGAACCACGTAAATTCCTTGCGTTCTTGGTGTGTTTTTCTTGCATTATTTGTTTCAGCATTGTATTCGAATAAGCTGGGTGATTGCTTGGTTGTTTTCTTGCTAATTGATCGGAGGTCTCAACACTTACAAGTGGCGCCGTCTATGGGAATTGTGTGATCGTCGGCAAAGATGGGTTCAACCAAGATGGAAATCGAGAAGCTTAATGGAAAGACAGACTTCAACTTATGAAGAGCTAAAATGAGAGCTCTCTTGATCAAAGAAGGAGTGGCTGGAGCTTTAATTGAAGACCAAGAAGATGGAGCTTCAACATCGTTGTCTGCGGAGAAGAAGAAGGAGATATATATGAAGGCTCACAGTTCGATCTTGTTATGCCTAAGTGACAAAGTTCTAAGAGAGGTATTCAAAGAGGAGACAACCCTACAAGTGTGGAAGAAGCTGGAGTCAATCTATCTTACACGCAGTCTTGCAAATCGATTGTTCCTCAAGAACAAGTTGTTTGCATTCAGAATCAATGATGAGAAGAAGATCGTCGATAAGATCGATGAGTTTGCAAGAATAACTGATGACTTGGAAAGTATAGGAGAAAATATGCCAGATGAAGACAAGGCATTAATGTTCCTGAATTCTCTGCCTAAATCTTTTGAGAACTTCAGGGACACTCTCATAAATGGAAGAACTACAGCTCTAACCCTGGAAGATGTGTTTGCATCCATTAAATCGAAGATCTTGAATGTGGCTAGTGATAACAAGCCTCAAAATTAAGGGACATCCTCTATGTGAAAGGAAAAGGTAAAAAGAACCAACAAAAGAAGAAGAATGATAAAACAAGAATTGTTTCAATTGCTATAAGCCTGGCCATTTCAAAAGGGATTGCCCCGAAAAAAAGAATTCTAAGCAACCCAAACAGGAAGTGGCAGTGGCAGAGGGTGGCTATGATAGTGCTTCCATGTTATGCATTTCTTCTGAGGAGTCATCAAACGATTGGGTTCTTGACACTGGATGCTCCTTTCATATGTGTCCCATTAGATCCTGGTTTCAAGATTTAAAGATGGAAGATGGAGGACTTGTGCTTCTAGGGAATAATCAGTCCTGCAAAGTCAAGAGAATTGGAATGATCAAACTGAAAATGCATGATGATGAAATCAGACACTTGAGAAATGTAAGGTACATTCCTGATCTTAAAAGAAATCTCATTTCCCTTGGTACACTAATCTCTGCAGGCTGTGAATTCAACACTCAACAAGGGAATATTGTAGTCACCAAGAAAGGTAAAGAAGTCATGAGAGGTCAAAAGGTAAATGGATTATTCATTCTTGTAGGAGAAACTGTGTTATCTAATGTTTCTGTTGCTATGAGTCAAGTAGATGCAGGGTTATGGCATAAAAGACTAGCACATATAGGGAACAAAGGAATGCAAGTGCTGGCAAAACAATCACTGCTGGGGAACAAGGAGTTTATATCCATCAATCCATGTGATATGTGCATACTAGAAAAGGCAAAGAAACAAAGTTTCAGTAAAGGGAAGCACACTACAAAGGCTTGCATGGACTACATCCATTCAGATGTTTGGGGACTAGCAAGAGTAGAAACACATGGAGGAGGTAAGTACTTTATGACTCTAATTGATGACTACTCTAGAAAAGTTTGGGTGTTTGTTATGAAGCACAAGAGTCAGGCCTTCATAATGTTTAGAGATTGACTGATTCTAGAAGAGAACAAAACAGGAAGAAAGGTTAAAAACCTTAGGACAAACAATGGGCTTGAATACCTATCTGAAGAATTTGAAAATTTCTGTAGAGAAATATGGATATCAAGACATAGGACTGTGGTTGCTAACCCCTAACAAAATAGGGTAGCAGAAAGGATGAATAGGACTTTGGTTGAAAGAGTTAGGTGCATGCTTTTGGATGCAAACCTGCCAAGAAGTTTTTGGGGTGAAGCAGTGAACACAGCTGCACATTTGATCAACTTATCTCCATCCTCAGCCATCGATTTCAAGATACCAAATGAGATATGGTATGGGAAACTACCTGATTATACTCATCTAAAGGTATTTGGATGCAAAGCTTTTGTACATATCAAACAGGATAAATTAGAGTTAAGAGCACTAAGGTGCATGTTCATTGGGTATCCAAAAGGTATAAAAGGTTTCAAGCTATGGTGCTTAGAGCCTGGACAACAAAAGTGTATCATTAGTAGGGATGTGGTTTTCAAAGAGACTGAAATGGCTCATAAAGAGAGAGCCCCAATTCCAGAGAATGAAACCAAAAGGCCTGAGAGTGAGGAATCAGCTGAGGTGGAGGTAGAGATAAGTCATGAAACTCCAACAGAGACTTGTGTGGATCAGGAAGAGCAGACCTCTGAGAACCATCAACTCACCACAGATGGAAATGAAACAGAAGAGAGCTCAGATCCTGAGGTGGAGGAAGATATGGATCAAGATGACCTAAGGAACTATCACTTAGCAAGAGATAGACAAAGAAGAGTCATACATCCACCTAACCGATTTGGAGAGGCAGATATAATATCATATGCTCTTGTTGTCGCAGAAGATATTGAGTACCAGGAGCCTCAAACCTATAGAGCATCAATGAGATCAAAAGATAAGGAATAATGGAGGATGCCATGATAGAAGAACTAAACTCCCTTGAGAAAAACAAGACATGGACACTGGTTGAAAGACCTAAAGGGCAAAAGGTTATAGGGTGCAAATGGATCTATAAGAGGAAGATATAAATGCTTGAAAAGGAAACTGTAAGATACAAGGCTAGATTAGTGGCTAAGGGATACACTCAAAGAGAAGGAATTGACTTCAATGAAGTATTCTCCCCGGTGGTTAAACACACATCTATTAGGATTTTGCTAGCCATAGTCAATCAGTTTGACATGGAGCTTGAACAAATGGATGTGAAGACAACTTTTCTCCATGGAAATTTAGATGAAACACTCTTGAAACAGCCAGAAGGGTTTGAAAAACCAGGTACTGAGGATAAGGTTAGCCTACTACAAAGATCTCTCTATGGTTTGAAACAAAGTCCTAGACAATGGTATAAACATTTCAAAAATTTTATACTTGAAATTGGACTAACCAAATGCAGGTATGATAATTGTGTGTTTCTGGAAAAAGAAGGACAAAATATTATCACATATCTACTACTATATGTAGATGATATGTTGATAGCAAGCAAGAATGTCAGGAGGATTCAAGATCTCAAAGCAAAGCTCAAGTCAAAATTTGAAATGAAAGACTTAGGCCAAGCAAGGAGAATTTTGGGCATAGACATCAAAAGAGATAGGAAGCAGCAACTGTTGTTTCTATATCAGGAGGACTACATCAACAAAGTTCTAAAGAGGTTTCTAATGCACACCTCAAAGCCTGTTAAAACACCTCTTGGAACTTTGTCCAAACTATCCATCTCTCAGAAGCCAAATACGAATGAGGAAAAAAGATACATGTTTGGGGTACCATATGCCAATGCAGTAGGAAGTCTTATATACACTATGGTGTGCACAAGACTAGATTTAGCACACCCAATGAGTGTAGTGAGCAGGTTCATGTCAGAACCAGGGAAAGCTCATTGGACAGAATTGAAGTGGATATTCAGGTACATAAATGGCTCACAAAACCTTGGTTTAAAGTTTCAAAGACAAGAAGGGAAGACAGACTACATAAGGGGCTATGTGGACTCGGATTTTGCTGGAAACCAAGACACTAGGAAGAGCTTGACTGGATATATATTCACTATATTTGGAACTGCAGTGAGTTGGAAATCATTCCAACAATCAGTAGTAGCTTTATCCACTACTGAATCAGAGTATATAGCAATGACTGAAGCAGTGAAAGAGTCAGTGTGGCTAAAGGGCATGCTGAATGAAATGGGGTACAGTCAAAGCAAGGTGCAAATCCTATGTGATAACCAAAGTGCACTCCATCTCACCAAGCATCAAGTTTTTCACGAGAGGTCAAAACACATAGATGTGAAGCTACATTTCGTGAGAGATATGGTGGACAAGGGTGAGGTGGAGGCTGCAAAAGTGGGCACAGAGGAGAATGCAGCAGATATGCTTACTAAGTCTCTACCTTAGGTAAAGTTCAAACATTGCATGGATTTGGTGAGGTTGCAGACCTGGCAACGGGAAAGACATAACTACAGTATCCTTGTTTAGCTGAAACATTAATACAACATACTTTAGCTTACTTTAATAAATGCATAGTTTTTTGTTTTCTTGTGTCTATTTGTTTTTGTCTGTGCAGGTACTTTTCTGGTCAAAGGTGGAGGATTTGTAGATGATATTTGATCAGAAATACTGGAAGGATTCCAGAACTGGATTCAGAGCCGAGAGAACCGGATTAGATCGAGTTGAACCGGGTCGACACAAAGGCTGTGTGCATGGACCGCTGCTAGTTAGCTGTTAGGTTTACAGTTAGGGTTCTTGAGTCAATTCCATGAAATTTGCGCTCGGTGATTAGCGGTTATCCAAATTAGTTGAGGGGTTCTTCCACTTGTATATAAAGGGAGCTACTGGTATAGTTTGGGATTACGAATTTACATATTGAGCGAGATAGAGAGCAACAAAGGTTTGCATATTAGGGTTTATGTGCGAGAGTTGATAGTTCTTGTTCATGGTGTAATTTCTTTCAGTTTTCTGTGATAGTAAAGTCGACATTTGTTCTCCCGTGGATGTAGATCACTCCAGTGATTGAATCACGTAAATTCCTTGCGTTCTTGGTGTGTTTTTCTTGCGTTATTTGTTTCAGCATTGTACTCGAATAAGCTGGGTGATTGCTTGGTTGTTTTCTTGCCAATTGATCGGAGGTCTCAACACTTACATTATAGTTGTTGAATTTAACAACAATTTAGGTAGAAAACACGCTTCCTCAACTTGATAATGGCCTCCTTTTCCTCTTCATCATCTCATCTGCATATTCTTTCATATCTGCAAAAACCATGTAAATCTTCATCATTATTACTATTTAACCATAAATAAAATAAATAAACCCATTTTATCCAAGGCCAAACCAATTCACAGACGATAAAAATTCTTGACAAAAATATATAACAAAGACATACTATACATACATTGAGTGATCATAACACAAACACACATACTATATAGTTACGCTTGAGCAAAAGCTTGAAGAAACATGCAAAATTACTAAAAGAATGATAGTTTTTAAACATATAATACTAAAAATCAAAAGTCGAAAGATAGAGGATCAAAAATCTAACGAGGTAAATATAGAGGACTAAATATCTAACGAGATAAATATAGATGACTGAAAAACTTTTTTCCCCCATATAATATATTATATCATTGTTGTTTGCATATTTCACAGTACGACACCTAGACACGCCAAAACGGTTCGAAAAACCGGAATCGGGCCGGTTCGAACCGGCGGTCAAAGGTTCCGGGAATCGTTGATCCGGTTCCAGTTCTGAACCGTAACCGGAAATCGGATATATACGGTTAGGTTACGGTTTGGGATATTTAGAACCGTGAAACCGACAGTTTAAAACCGCCGGTTCGAACCGGTTAAACCACCGATTTTCTCCTTTTTTTTAAAATTGCATCATGCCACGTGGACGGCTGTCGTTGAATCCCAACTAGCCATTGGAGATCGACGGCTAGGGCCAACTAGCTGTTTGAAACCAGCCCGAACCGGTTCCGATTTGAAACCGACGGTTCAGGTTTTTTAAGAATTTGAATCGTGCGACTTGGATTTGAGGGCTGTTGGAGATCAACGGCCCAGATTGAAAAACAGGACCGAACCGTCGGTTCAATCAAACCGTAACCGGCAGTTCGAACCGGAGCGTCACCCTTTATTAGTTTTTTTTGTATTTTTTGTATTTTTAAAAATCTATAAATAGGGGGTTGAAATGTTGTATTTTTCACCCCTCTCTCTTGCTCTCTCTCTCTCTCTCTCAATTCTTACTCTCTCTCTCTCTCTCTCAATTCTTGCAATTCTAGCAAAATTAAAGTTGTTAGTGAAGTTTTTTTTTGTTCCAATTCAAAGCTTATAGATCATACATTAGTTCTACTTTGTGCTTCTACATTTCTACTCCTCCTACATTTCTACTTCTACATCATGCCTTGAAGATGATCATCGTCTACATCTTGTGGGAAGGGTAAAAATCCCATGCCCCCTCCACGAGATGATGATCATTACATCGACGAGCTATTGGGTGATGATCTTGATTTGGGCCCCGAAATCCAAGCCGCCTCGGCGGAAAGTGAAGATGAGATGCCGCTGCCTCCTAAAACACAAGAAAGTGCACAAGAAGGAGGTGGTGGCCCTACTCAAACCACTTCAACAACTAGAGTCGCATCATCACTTCAAAGTAACATTTTCTCCGTTCACTTCAAGGAGCAATGTCCTAATTCAAACATCGACTACATTGTCTCTTGCAACCATTGTTCGAATAAATACAAGTTCAAGTATGGAGGGGGATATGGAACTTTCACCAACCATATCTTGAAGAAGCATCCGGACAAGATGGGATTGGACCGGTCTCAAACGCAACTACGGGGATCTACCGGCTCGTCACAAGGTATGAATTCTTTAACTTTTAAATTTAGTCAATTAGAATGGAGGAAAAGAAATTGTGATTTGATTGCCATGAAACATCTTCCACTAGGATATCCATGCGATGACATATATGAAGATTATATTAATAAGTATTTGCAACCGTCTGCTAGAGTTGTATTTAGGAACACTCAAACACGTGATATTGCTAAAAGAGTTGCTGAATTTAAATATCAATTAATACAAGAGTTAGCTCAACTTAAAACAAAATGAAGGATCATTTCAAATTTAATAATTACATGGGTATTACCTGTCATTGGATTGATAATGCATGAGATCATCAAAAACGTTTAATTGCTTTTGTATCATTTGAAAAAAAAGCAACCGGATTTCATATTGCTCAAGTAATTATTTAAGTTTTAAATGATTATGTACTAAAAAATTTGCCGTAGCCTTTGATAATGCGTCAAGTAATACTGCTAGCATACCCACCCCTATTGAATTTTGTAAACCTCCAATACATGGTGTATTTTTCCATACCCGTTGCATGGCTCACGTTTTTAACTTATGTGTGCAAGATGGTTTAAAAATTATAGAGGTTGATTTAGTCAAAATTAGAAAAACAATTAATTTTTTAACTTCTTCTGTTGCTAGACATAAACAATGGGCTAGGTTTTGTAAGAATAATGGTATGGAGTTAGAAAATTTGTTAGAGATGTTGAGACAAGGTCGAACTCTACATATTATATGCTTCAAGATACTTATGATTATAGAGAACTTTTATGTGTTTTTTTGTTGGAAATGGGTGATCATGAATATATGATACATAATGAGATTTGGGATTCTTGCACAAACTTGATAAAAATGTTAAAGGTTTTTGAACAAGCAACTAAGGACATTAGTGGATGTTATTATCCTACTTCTCATATAGCATTAGATCAATGTGTGAAAATTGCTTTAATTTTTAATGTCTTTTGTGATTATGATTCTTTGAGCCATGTACTTATCTTGATGAGATCAAAATGGTTAAAATATTTTCATGAAATACCCTCCTATTTTTGTTTGCTAAATTATTAGATCCTAGGATTAGAGAAGATGACCTAGAAGAATTATTAAGTATGTATTATAATGCATTGTTTCCAAATGGACTTCTAAATGATTATTATGAAGTAGATTATGTGTCTAATCCTAGAGAAGTAGTTGCTAGAGCTAAAGGATATTTGTTTGATTTATTTAAAGAATACAAAACAATACATAGTAGTGAATCTAGTACTAGTGAAAATGTAGGATCTTGTAGTTCTTCATTTTCTTCATCTCACTTTGGACCGACCCTTAGTCAATTTTATAACTTTTATGACATTAGAACACAAAAACGAGCTAGAAGTAACCCTTCACAAGAATTAGATAATTATTTAGGTGCCACTTTTGAATCAATTACTTTTGACGATCCATTAGATTTATTGAAGTGGTGGTCACGAAGGACCACCATGTATCCTATTTTAACCATTAATATTATTGCTAAGGAACTTTTTGCAAGTCCCGCCTCGACGGTCTTGGTTGAACATGCATTAGTATTGCGGGTCACGCATTGACTCCGAGACGAGCAAACTTGGCCATTGAGAATGTGCAAAACATTATGCTCCTTGAAGATTGGTGCAAAGCCGCCAGACATATAAACAACATCTAGATAGCGAAGCATTGGACGATGGTAGTCCCGATTTGTTTGGCTACGACTCGAACACATCATCCTCGGCGGCGGCACACCAACCAACTTCGAAGATTATAATTATTGAAAAAGGTAAATTGAGGTAAGAGAATTATGTGAGCTTTGATTCCTTAATTTTATAAATTAAGGATACGTAGACAATTTCATTATAAATAATTTGGAAATGAATTTCAATTCCAAAATTATAATAAAACTCAAGCTCTTTCAATTTTTTTTTGTCCCTTCCCAATCTTTTATTTACAAATTTGTAGATAGAATTGAAAATTTGTAATAGATAGAATTTTTTTATGTAAATTAGTAATAGATAGAATCTTATAAATTGTAAACTTTTTTTTATGTAAACTCAAGTTGTAATAGATAGAATCTTCTAACTTGTAAACTTTTTTATGTAAACTCAATTTGTAATAGATAGAATCTTCTAAGTTCTAACTTGTAAATTTGTAATAATTTTCCAATTTTTATCAAAAGTTTGTTCACTTAATTATTATTTGTTAGTCTCATTTAATATTTTGTATTCTAAAATATCAATTTAGTCGAAAACAAGTATTAAAATCAAAATTGGTGATTGGAAAAAAAGAGAGGAGAAACCGGCGGTTCCGGAACCAGAATCGCCCTATACCCCCCCGTTCAGTTTCGGTTCGGCCATTTCGGAACCGGAAACCGCTGGTTCCGAATCGTTCGGAACCGGGGAACCGGATGAACCCAACTAACGGCACCTCCAACTGATCTCTCCCAATTGATGTTGTGTATTTCATAAAATAATTTCATTTAAAAATTCAATGTTATAATTTTCTTTATATTGTATTTTAATCTAATCAATGTTTATGCAGTTTTAAATGACATATTAACCAAAACTACAACATTATATTTAATATTAACTTAGATGATTAATATTTTTTTTCTATATAAATTATTTGATTGTTTCATTTGCTAACTTCTATCTATTTAAACCTGAGTGCTACGTGAGTCTATACTGGTGAATTATATATCACACACACTATAGTCTACACTAATATACAACCTTAAAAATTTTTGAAATCATTATTTTAATTGATTACTCGCATTATTCAACACACCCATGATTTTTTTTTTCTTTGGTTTGCCTTATAATTTATTGTCTCTAGCAACCATCAATTTTTCTTTCAATTATATGATAAAAAAAATTGAAAGTCCAAATTATACAAATACATTTCATGAAATTTATTTTAAAACATAAATTAAATACAAAAGAAAAAAAGAAGAAATTATTAAATTTCATTAATGAATACGTTTGAAAAGTTTGAACAATCATTTTCCATCAACTCATTTTTATTTCATTCTTACTCTTTTTTATTTATTTGTATGTTTTCTCTGCACTTTTAAATCTAACAAATTTGAAATATGTAAATAACTTATAATATTGAAGTTTAGCATATGTTATTTAGTGAATTGAATATATTTAACATGAGAGTTTTGTATGAGTGACGTATAGAACTTCAAAGGTTAGCAGTGGTACAGTAGAACTTCAAAGCTCAAATACTTTCATACTAAGACGACTTGATTTTAACTTACGTACCCATAAATATATGTACATAAATGATAAAGCTACATATGAAATCATGATCCTTATAATAATCAATTTTTCGTTCTTTCTCTCTCCTTAATAATTATTTATTATTACTTTTTCAGACCCACACTTTTTTAACAACTAACTTAATAAATAATTCTTTTTGTTAAAAACATTTTTTTTTGTTAAGCAACGTTCGTGCTCTTATAATTCAAGTGATCTTCAACCCTTATAAAGATGCAAACGGTAAGGTTGGAATTTGAATGATGCCAAAGTTTTTTGGTCATTATTGTCGGCTGGATGGTCTTAGTCCATAGTTTTTTGGTTTAGTTTTGTAATATTATTTCAGCAATATATCATTGATTAATGCAAGTTGTAGATTAAAATAAACATAATGCTTGATTCAGTAGAGTTGTCATATAATTACTTCTGCATCTTGGATTGGAAGCCATTGTTTGATCATTTCATCAGTTCAAAAGTGAGTTTGGGAAGAAATTATGGCAGCTTTTGTTGCTGTGAATTCTTTGGGTGTCTATACAGCTAACCTTATAGAACGTTATGGTCTCGTGATAGCTGATAATTATCCCGACTTCTTGGAAATTTTGAAAATTGCAGAGAAGGAGTTGAAGTCGTTTAAAGAATTTGTAGAGAGATTGGATATGAGCAGCAGAAAGAGGATGAGTGCTTCGCTTCAACGAATTCCAGAGGCAACAAAACGATATGATGAAGCATTTGATATCTACCTAGAATCTGAACAAGACTCTAGAGATATGGAGGATTTAAGACAAGAAACTTATTCCTTGATAGACAGATTGAAGAAGACAAAGGAGGAGTATCTGAAACTAGATGAGGCTATCGTGGATTCGGGTGGAAACAAGTCGGAGATGGTTGGATTATCTGATAAGTATAGTCAACTCAAAACAGACCTTACTTATTACTGGTATGATTATCCCGTAATCACGCTTTTTGGGATGGCGGGTATTGGCAAGACCCTTCTTGCTAAGAAAGTTTTTGAAGATTTAGATATCATGGAATGGTTTGAGTGTCGTGCTTGGGTGACAGTGGGCAGAAAGTATCAACCAGAAGAAATTACTGAATCCATTAAAGCTCAGTTGGACATTGGTGCGCATGATATGAGAGAGAGTTTAATGGGTAAGCGATACTTGATCGTGTTGGATGATGTATGGGATTTTGAGTTGGTCAAAGAGTACTTGAAAACCTCATTTCCGGACACAAATAACGGAAGGCGAGTGTTGGTTACAACTAGAATCGAACACAGCTCCTTTTCTAGTCGTTTGTTTGAAATGCGTTTGCTAAATAAACAAGAAAGTTGGCTTCTTTTGTGTGAAAAGGTCTTTTCTCAAAATTCATGTCCTCCTGAAATTGAGGAAGCAGGAAAAAAGATTGCCGAGAAGTGTGATGGTCTTCCTCTTATGATTATCACAGTTGCAGACCTTCTACCGAAGTACGAAATGGCACAGTGGATTGAGATATCAACACACAAGAAACATCAACTTTTCATTGATGCATATGATGAAATACATGAGGTACTCTATCCAAGTTATGACAATTTACGTGAAGATTCAAAATTGTGTTTTCTGTATATGGCAGTTTTTCCAGTAAAGTTTGAGATCTTCAAATCCAAGCTCATTAATTTGTGGATTGTTGAGAAACTTATTGAGCAAGATTATGGAGTAGAATGCTTGAAGTATCTTACTTTGCATACTGTTGTTATGGTCCACCAGAAAAGCAGCACCCTGTTTGATGATCTGAGTGTGAGAATAAAATTATGTGCCCTCCATTCTTCCTGGTGGCATTTCTGCTACAAAGAAGCTAGGAAGACAAAATTTTTTCATGTTTTGGATAGTTATACAGATGCTTTAGGAGAAGTTATTAAGAGGCAGAGGAGATTGACCATCCACAACAATACTTTGTTTGGAGTTAAAGTTGTGCATGAATCAATTGAGAAAAATTGTGAATCCACTGTCCACTCTCTTCTATGTTTAGGTCCATATCAAAAATATCCGGTGCCAATGTGTTTTCGTTTAAAGTTTCTCAAAAAGCTTGATGCACTTCACATCCGTTTTTATGAGTTCCCTTTGGAAGTACTAGAATTAGTTAAGTTAAGATATCTTGCTCTCACATGCAACGCAAGTTTGCCTCCTTCCATATCCAAACTTTCGAAACTCCAATATTTAATTGTCCGTAAACATTTGAGCATCAAATTTGGAGTTCTACCGTATTTTCCGGTGGAGATATGGGATATGAAAAGGTTGAAGCATCTGCATGTAACGAACAACGACCTGCTTGATGTTGTTGGTACTCTTTTGCCAAACCTCTCAACACTATTAGATGTGAGCGTTAACAGTTGCACTAATGGTGTTTTTGGAAGACTACCTAATTTGAAAAAACTAGGAATTCAAATTGAGTTGATGCCTGATGCAGTTGTGCCCCAACGTTGCTTTGATCATGTTTCAAATTTAAGTGAACTAGAATCACTTAAATGTGTCGTTGTAAATCCTACATGCAATTTTGTTGCACCATTTGTTCCACTTTCAGTGTTCCCGTTAAATTTGAAAAAATTGCATTTGAATGGGTTGGGCTGTTGTTGGAAAGAAATGAGCACGATTTCTTCACTTCCAAATCTTGAAGTGCTCAAACTACGAAGTAATGCTTTTCAAGGGCCAACATGGATAGTAGAAGAAGATGAATTCCCAAAGCTTTCGTTTCTTTTAATGGAAGATATGGATCTAGAAGTATTGAAGGGGAGAAATGAGAGCTTCAAAAGTCTTCTAAAAGCAAGCATACAACATTGCTACAAATTGAGAAAGCTTCGATGGAGAAGTGATTATGCATTGCATATAAGTATTAAAGTAGTTTACTGCAATCCCCAAGTTCAAAAGGAAATACAAAAGAGTGCACTACGGGAACGGGAACAACCAAAGGAGGTTTTGATCGATTCTGATTGGAACTCATGAGCGACAACTCATATCTCAAGGTTAGTAATTCACTTTTACGATTTAATTGTTGAATGATAATTTTTTTTCTCTTCATCTATTATATACATATATACATATACTGGTGTTTAATTGGGATGATGCGTTTTTATATGAAATTTGTTAGTTGTATAACAACTTATAAGCTTCTTAATGTGTTTAATAAAACTTTAAAGATTAACTTTTAGTTCATTCCAAAATATGACGTCACGAGAATATATATTATTTTTCAAATAAGAAGTTAAAGAATCTCATTTTTTTTCAAAATTATCTTTAAACTTAGTCCTTAAAATAACATTATTTCTTTTATATTTAAAAACTTCTAATATTAATTTTTGACCGTGAAAAGAATCTAATTAACAATATATAAGAGCTTATTTGATCTTTTAAATATATTCATCCGATAATGTTTTTACCATTTTGTTCAGGAGAAGACAAAGAGGAGTAAGTATTGAAGATGTTCTTCAAGTGTTGAGATCATTGGAATAAGAGCACCCTCACCTGCTTCTATACATATATGTATATATTTGTTGAAATTGGGAATTCATTTTCTCATCATGATTGGATACTATTGTTATATCTTTGGATTTTTCTTTGCATATTTGTATGGAAAGTTGCTTTATTGGTCCACTAAGGCCCCGTTTGATATGGAGGTTGGGTATGGACTGAATTGTAATAATTTCGGGCTTTTTACTGTTCATATAGTTTAATTTGAGTGTTTGGTGTGGAGGTTTTTGATATGAATTTAGTTGTATTGTGTGTTTGGTATAAATGTTTATAAAGTGTATTGTTTATAAATTTGTGTTTGGTATATAGGTTGGGTTTGATATATCAGGATAAATGACTAAAATACCCCTTCATATATGTTATTTAGGTATAATTTTTCATATATGTTATTTTTCATATATTTTTTTGATGTGTAATTTTTTTCATATATGAGGATCTTCTAAAATATTTTTATATTTATATTTAACCTTTTCTCTTTGTTAATTGAGGATTAATTAAATAAATATATTTTATAGTTTTTTGAAAAAGAAGTTAAGCAGCAATTGCAAGAAGACCTCTGATATCACATTTTTATGCCTCCTAAACTTTTTTCCTATTTTATTTCAACTTTAGCCTCTTCATTACACATCAAAATAAAAAACAACACATTGAAATCAAGAAAGTAACATCTTGTCTTTAACTTCAAATAAATACTTTGTCGTGGAAAAAAAAACATAGTATAATATTGATTTACAAGCTAATGATAGAATAATGATAATCGAAGTATGTGAAAGAATGATTTGATCCTCCAAAACTGCTAAGGAGTTGATAATTGGTGTATGGATATGTTCTCTATCAACGATCTTGCGAATCATAAAGAAAATGCGTAACTGGGTGTTGAGGTTGAAGCCAAGAGCTGCATCAAGAATCAGATGAAGTAAAATCAGTGGCTTTTTCAGCACTATTTTGATCATTGAAATACATGAAATATATGAATGAGCAAACAACTCACTCTATCAAAATTTGGCAGCACTGTTGCTCTGCAATGCTAGTGTAGTGTAGTTTCACTTGGGAAATAAGGGATCAATGGTTCCACTTAATTACCAACATCGGAACAAAACTGAGAGGCAAGCTTAACAAATCATTCCTTCTTAGCCAAAACCATTCTACTCAAGGGGCTGGGACCAATCTTTTTCCTTCTCCCAATTCTTCTCCTAATAATCTCCATTTCATTCCTTCTTCTAACTTGCATCGATGCTTGGGAAATCAATATATGAAAAATTCCTACATTCCTTGTGCAAAATTCTCAACCTAAAGCTCTATAACCTCAACATAAACGTAACTCAATTTATTCTGAAATCAATATATGAAAATCAACCATTCATGCGGAACAGAAACACAGTTTAACATTCCAAGAACAATTCCAGAATAAGTTAAACTCTGTTACTAAGATGACAATTTCCTAGTTCCACAAGTAAATGGACATTCTTCTTCTTTTTGTAACAAGCATAATATAACATATGAGTATGTAGTTGCAGAATCACAACACAAACAGTTAAAAGAAAAACACAAATAAACATTCTCCAGGCAAATCTCAACACGCATCATGGCTCACTTATCTCACCAAAAATCAAGCAGAGATGATAAATTCCAAGTTCCAGGCGAGCAAACGGATCAAACAACCTACCTACCATGATGTTGAATGTTCTAAAAACCCCTAAAGAATGATCACTCTTCTTGCTCGTCATATAATCAAGACTAGAATTTCCCATATTTCTCCAATTGTTTTAATGAATTAAAGAATCTCATGATAATCATAATAACAATGATGATGATGACAACGATGATGATAACAATGAGAACCTCATTTAACGACGTGATATGTTTCCTCGACATCTACTTTTGCAGCAGCCACCTGAAAATCCCATCCCACAACAAAATAAATCAAATTTAATAAACAATAAACAATCGACAACCAAATCCCAGGGCCTATAAAAACAAATAAATGGAAAGAGATCGGCAACCAAATCCCAGCAATGAGAGATCGGATCAATAAAAACACAGAAATGGAAAGAGAGGATCAGAAATGGGTTAATCTTACAGCGCTGATCTTCATCAAATCATCAACAGTGTAATTGAGAAATGGGTTCCCCAAATCCACAATCACATCCACTTTTGGTGAAGAAAATACTCCAGGAAATTGAAGTTCGAGGCATCTTACTTACTATTTCTTCTCTCTTTCTCAGAACACAGTAAATTCCAGTCACTCCAAATTCTTCGATCACTTTGATTCAATTTACCGTTTTCGGTATTTTATAATTTTTTTTTGTTGCCATCTTGATTTATGTTGCGAGCAGTTGTGAACATCAATTTATGTTGCACTATGAACTCTAACACCCTAACATCAATTTATGCAATGTATGAAACTCTAACACCGTGTAATCGGAGTTTAGAATCGGAACCCTAACCCCGATGAAACCCGAAGCCCTATCCCAGTTAAAAAAAAAAAAAAACAGGTCACAGTTGAAGGAGGTTACCTAGCGAATGCAACTGGAGTGAGCCTATTTCGAGTTCATGGTGCACTTCACCTCCATGATTTTTGGTCGGCAAGCTCAATTGTGGTCGTCGATCGGGATTGGAGACAGGTGCAAGAGGAGTCCGATTTGGGGAAGGGTTTTCACATATATCTCAAGGCAGATTTGTAGTTACTTCAACATTCGAGGGCAAAATGGTCATTATAATATGTACAGTAGGGGCACTCTCGTATTTTTGGATAAGTTACTGTTGGGTTACATATAAACCCACCAAAAGTTGTGGGTTTACAAGCTGGGCCATAATGCAACATAAACCTATTTTCACCACCCGGGCCCACGTGAAACCCGGGCCCTAAACACCAACACCAAACATCAAGTTGGGCTGGTTACCAATCCTAGACCAGCCCAAACATAGATACCAAACATGCCCTAAGTACTATGCTGCAAATTTCATCATTTTATTTGATTTTGAATGAATACCATCTTCCAAAAAAATTCATCATCCAAGTCTCATGATATTTCTGGTCTTGGGATGATAGCATATTGTGGATTTAAAATCAAATATGACCATGTAGGAATGGGCTTGGGCCAATTGTGACCCATGGTCAATTAAAGTTGATCCGGTAGAAATTTTCCGTCAAAAACTAACGGGCCACAACACGAGTTATGCACGTGCCCGTTAAGTCAATTCAAACACAATCAAACTGGGTCCACATCACACCTTTTGCCCCCAAATTGATTTTGGAGCCCTAATCACACCTCAAAATCGCACCCCAAAAGCAGCAGGAGCAACTCCGGCAGCTGGTGGAGAAGGCCATCTCCCACTACGACGACTACTACCGCTCCAAGTAGTCGGCGGCGAAGCAGGACGTGCTCGTCTTCTTCTCGGCGGCGTGGACCACCGCCCTGGAGCGGTCGCTGCACTGGATTGGCGGCTGGCGGCCCACCACCGCCTTCCACCTCGTCTACACCGAGTCGAGCATCCTCTTCGATATTTTCAAGCTTTGGGAGGTGAAGATATCGCAGGGGAGAATAATTGGAGCCCCGAAATATTGCCACGTGAATTTCACGAAATATTTCACCGAGAACTTCTGGTCCGACCCGGAACTGAACCGGGTATTCGAGTTAAAGAACCCGTGTTACTTCAACACGGGGGTCATGGTCATGGACTTGGAGAAATGGAGGGAGGGGCATTATCAGGAAAAGATTGAGAAAGAACCGGATATACGAGCAGGGTTCTCTGCCCCCATTCTTGCTGGTTTTCGGTGGAAATGTGGAGCCCATTGATCACAGGTGGAACCAGCATGGCTTGGGTGGGGACAACGTGGACTGGAGTGGGAAGGGGAAGCCCTGGGTTAGGCTCGATGACAAGAAGGCTTGCGCTTTGGACTATATTTGGGAGCCTTATGATTTGTTCAAGGGGACAGGGAAGGTACAGCATACTCACCGCGAGGTACAACACTTGGATGCGTCGAGTAATTTGATTTGATTGCACCTACTTTCTCAATGTATCCCAATTGAAGGCTTCTGCCTTTTCCTTCTCAACCTTCTGCTTTCTTGCATTTGAAGTTGTGTTGATCTTAGTTGATTATACATCAGGGGTCTTTGATGTCTTTGCCTCATTTGGTTTAAATGTGATGTTTTCAGATGGTTTCTGCTTATGTTTCAACAAATTTAATGGGATCTATTGGAGAAGTTTTTCCCCGCTGAAAGGTCTATTGGAGAATTTAATGGGATCATTAACCAATTTAATGATTACATTCTGTGTACAAGGGATTGTGTTTGGATCGAGAATTCTCGATCATTTTTTTGTATTTTGGGTAAGTTTTTGTTTATTTTTAGGTTAACATAATTTCTTATCCTAGTAGCCACTTGAAATTATTATTAAATATAATTTGATATGAGTAGTTATATTTGATTTTGAGTTGTATTCATGAGTTGTTGGTGTGGCTGTATAAATAGGATGTGTTTGGTGGCAGTTGTGGAAGTGAAAAACCAGGAAAATCGAATTGGGGAAACAAATTTCCCCCAAAAAATTCACTTAACGTTTTCCATCTATCAAACTAACGGAGAGGGCTGTTACTGGACTTTTTAGGGCTGTTTCTGAAACCATGGGGCCAATCTTGGCCCTGATCCATTCCTACGGGGCCAGATTTGATTTTAAATCGCATATTGTGTCTTTGTTCCTTATTTGGCTCTGTGTATTGCCGAGGAAGTAATGATATATGTTATGTTGACTAGCAAGAATTTGCTCTTGAATTGCTAAACCCCAATGAACTCACACGTAGTTGTGCTACCTTTTGGATGACTATGCTCTTGAGGCTTGTTTCAAACCATATGTCTATATATATATATATATGTCCGATTTGCAACCAATCCCTTGTCGTCACTTGCAGATAATTCTTCTGGTTGTTCCATGTATATCTTCATTTAAAAAAGCATTGTGTCAATGTCAATCTATCTGATGTATTGTGGTGTGGGATAGAGCAACTATTATTTAGTATGTTTTTAATTTTTCTGCAATGATTGGTTTATGTTTAAATGTTAAAGGGGAAATTGACATTCAATGATTCAAGTGCATGATCATGAGATATGTCCAAAGTCAAAGGAATTTATGTAATGTAAGGTTATATAACTACTCATTTGAAGAAAATTAAGAGAGAATTCGGAAATTATGGCAAAGATTGAAACATATGCAAGTATATATTGAAGTATGGCAAAAACTTGTGTGCACTCGGGGCACGGATCTTAGATCTGTGCCCCTGACCCAACCCGGCGCATGGGCCGCCTCAACGCGTGCGCACGCGCCCACACGTGCGGCTGCACCTGAGTTGGTGTGTCTAAATTCCATATTTACCTTTGAGGTATTGCATATTTACCTTTGAGGTATTAATGCTTAGAGTATAGTATAATGTACTACATATTCAACTTTAAGTTATTCCTACTTATAGTTTAAGGTATTACATATTTATCCTTAGAGTATTACAAATCAGATCACTGTTGGCTCCAATGTCATCATCTTTAGCCCTAACCGCCCTCAATTTCAAGCTACCTCCACATTTCTCTCGCCGCTCTTCTTCTTCATCAAAGTGATCCAGCTGGAAAGCAGTGGCCGGAGTTAGATCGGAGATGAAAATCTACAAAGGAACGCACATGCAAGAGCAGCGATTGACGGACATGATCGGGTAAAAGGTGAGAGAAGTGAAACAAGTCTGAGGAGAAGAAGAAGAATTATTGTAAAGATGAGAAGAAGTGCAGAAGAAAAAGAAGAAGAAGAAGCGCAACTAGGACAAGAAAAAGAAGAGAGTGGGGTTAGCGGTTCGGTTGATCATAAGACCACAAATTAATCAATAATGTACCTATCTTTTACGTATTAAGAAGTAGTTAGACATGTATTATTTAAGTGACATTAATGTGGTGCAAGAAAAATAATGTATGGATTAACCGAATATTTTTATTTAAGAATTCATTCAACATTGAAGCATAAAAATATTTCAATTGTTTTCAACGGTTAATTTAGTTTCTAAACTAGTATACAATCTGTGAAATACACTGGAATTAAAAAAATTAAATTTAGTGGATTTAGAAAGAAAATTAACTATTTAATATAAAAAAATATTAATGGTTTATATAAGAAAAAATATTATTTATATAAGAAAATTATTATTTATATAAGAAAATATATCAATGTTGTATTAGTAAAAGAACATGGTTATTTTTTTTCTCTATTATTTACAAAATTTAAATATTTTTCTATAATGAACCCTCAAATTATATTTTTATGAACTGATAAAAAAATTAAAGCCAAGTATTCTCAAATAAATTTCATATATTATTTTAAAACACATATTCGTAAAACTATATAAATTTTAATAATTAATTAGTTTGAATCATTTGAATAATTTCTTTTCAATCAATCCACATTTATTTTATATTTTCATTATTTATTTATTTATATTTTTAATAGGTTATTCCTTTATATAGATATAGATTATAAATATTTAAAAAATGAATTAAAAATTAAATTATAATTAAATATGATAAACCAAAGAGTAACATCCGTTACTCTTGGTTATTCCTTGCGTATAGATATAGATTTACAATTACATGTAAATTATTTACCTACCAGTTAATTTCGTATCTAAATGAATAATAGATATATGGAAAGCGATTTTATGATACTTAGTGTTGTAAAATATGTTATCCAATGCATCTTTTGTATGAAACAATACAAGATCAACAATATTAAAAGTAACAAAATATAAAGAAGATAAAGATTGAAAATAGAGAAATTTGATTCATTCATATTCAATCATTTGGGTACAATATATATACATGTAATAGTATGAATTCCAAAGGTCATGGAACATGAAGAGTTTATAGTAATGTCCACATAAATGTATATTTATAACACCTCCCCTTGGACATTACGACTTAGTGTACATGTCTCGTTAAAAACTCGCTAGAAAAACCCAGTGGGAAAAAAAACTAGACGAGAAAAGAGTACATGACATACAATATCTTAATGTGTTACACTAGCTGCCTCATTAAAAACCTTTAACTAAGAAAACCCTGTGGGAAAAAACTTAGTCAAGAAAAAAAGAGTACATCACTGACTTAACCCTCAGGGTTAAATAAGTAAAACTAATGATCTTCAAGACCCAGCATTTATGATTGTTTAACTCTCCCCCTTAAGACAACAATCTTCCATGCCTACACATTCCAATACCATGAACATATTTTTCAAAAGTAGATGTAGGTAGGGATTTAGTAGACAAATATGCAAGATTGCCACTGGAACGTACTTTTTGTATAATTTCACAACTCTTCTGGAGTTCATGGGTTTTATTAAATTTTCATTTTCATTTCACATTATAGACTGAGAAATATAAAATATTTACTAATACCACATGACTCACAAAGTATTTTATCAAAAACTTTTTAATCATACACATTTTCATGAGACATCATATAATAATAAGTGGTTTGAAGAAGTGTTAATCAAAATTTGTTTAACCTATCTTCATATTGAAAAACATAACTAGTTTGTGTTTTGACATTACGAAGATCAGATATATATATACCAACATGTGAATAATCTACCAAAAAACTTATTGTAAAGTAAACAAGATGAATTTTGAAAATATCGAAATATTTTAATGATAATTCAATTTATTGGAGGAGCACTAAACCTTTACTAGTAGATTTACCATAATATCAAATTTGATCCATTTTTAAGGATAAATTAGAAGTGAGGAACTTCAGGTCCTATATATACTCAAAATTTTCTTCATATTTAAATGGGTACTTGCCCACTTCAAAAGATATTGATTATTTTACTTAGTTGATGAGACATATCCATGTAAAATCTTTCCAAAACCTTCTTCGAGAAGGTTGATTAGTGTATGAATATTCCATCAAGGAAATACTCGATCTGCAGGTCGAGACAATAATTGATCTTACCTAAAGTTTTTATTTCAAAGTCGACTTTTAAATTCGAACTTGCTTCTTCAATTAACATATAAAAATGCATATAATTAACATATAAAAATGATACAATATTCATCTAATATTTGCATCATTATAATCACTCAAGAAAATGCATCATTATTTGAATATAATCCTTCTTCAGGAAGAATTCACTTATTTGAATAAATATTTGCAATTAAAGATTTGTATAGATATGTAGTAACAATGTTCATCAAATGCATTCTTCAATTTATATTTGTTGCCAGAGATATCACGTAGCGGAACGTTATATCATTTATAATAGGAGTATATGTTTGACAGAAAATAATATTGGGTCTATGCAAGAGCCCTTGAGCTACTAACCAAGCTTTATATTACCTCATTATTTTCATTTCTTTTTCGCACAAATACCCATTTATATCATACAGAGATAACATCATCAGGAGTACATACGAAAGCACCAAAAACATTTCTTTCATTAAGCAAGTCTAGCTCAACCTCTATTGCATCCTTCCATCTTACCCAATGTGAGCGCTTCTGGCACTCAGCCATTGAATTGGGTTCTGGATCCAGATTATCTTTATAGAGGATAAGAGCAATTTTGGAGGCCAGTATGTTATCGACAACAATAATATTTATGTCGTGGGAATTTATCAAATCAATCAAGCAAAAATAGCAATTCAAATGAGAAAACCGATTAATCACATAAAATAACAAACCAAGAATGAAGAAAACAAGAACAAACACACCGATTTAGAGTGGTTCGGCTCGGGTCCACTTGAGCCTACCTCTATGAAATGAGGAACAACTTTTATTCAATCACCACACGGATCCAAAGAGCAAACTACAAAGAACACTCAAGAAACACTCAAACTAACTAGATGAACACTTGCTCAACTTTCTCACTATATATCTCTCTCTCTAAACACTATCAATGAAAACTTACAGAATGAATATGAAACTACAACAATAGAGCTATTTATAATAACAGAAATGAGCCGATTTCATCAGGAAATGAGTGAGATATCATGCCTGGAAGTTGGACTCTCTAAATTGTGAAATAATTAACCAATTCAGCCTTAGCCGTTTTCCTTGAAACTCGTGCCCAACTATTTTAACCATCTGAAAGAACATTTCCAAAGTGCGACTTTATTAGTGAAAATGCGATTTCTTCTTCCCTTAGCCAATTTTCCTGATTTGAGCTCACTACTTCACAATTTATATATTGAGTTTATCACATATCTATAATATTAGTTGCAACTTTGATATTTATATCAACCAGATCCTTATTATTTTCCAAAATATTTTGATTTGGCCGTTCCACAATCCTAATATTTTCATTATTTTGTGCACGTGCATTATTACTAGGATTTTTCGTCTTCGGGACGAATCTCTTTAGGAGATATTTTGAGTGACTGAATATTTTTGTAAGTTTTTGTGTCCGCGGATTTTTATCTTTTGTATTCATAGGCCTTTTACGCTTCAGACGCAGAGTGACATCAGATATATTTGAATTTCTAAGAATTTCCACTCTTGGTGGTGCATTCATAGCAGATATATGTGATTTTGTCACTCCTTTATAATCAATAAACACATCTGGCAGATTACTTGCACAATATTGGAAGTTAATTATTTTTTGAACTTCCAGTTCAGTTTGACTAGAGTGTGAATCTAAATAATATAGATTTAATAAAATTTATCGGCATTCTTTTAATTATTGACTATTATCTGTCTCCCCTAATGCCGATGAATATTTTATAAATTTGTGCATTTCATGGGCACGCACTAATTGTAAAGGGGAATATTCAAGATATGCAGTTGGGCAAACTTGAATTAGAGAAGCAGGATGCAAAAATGGATGAGTCCAACATGAAGTTGATAAGTCGGAATTTTGTAGTAAAAGTCTAGCGATTAATTTGATATGTTTGAATTATTCACCTCTAGACCATTTTGAGTGTGGACATAAGGAATCAAATGCTCCACTTTTATTCATAATAACATAAAATAGTCATCAAAAGTTTTCATTATGAATCCACCGATATTATCCATTCTAATGAATTTAATAGGATAATTGAGAAATTTATCCTAAAGTTCAATACTTTGGCAATGAAGTTTACGAAAACATAATTTTGGGTGGATAATAAATACACATTAGTTCAGCTAGTAGATCATCAATCAAGATCATGAAATATCAAAATTGTTCTAATATTGGATGAATTGGTCCACATATATTTCCATGAATTCATTCAAGAAAAATAGGAGATAAGGAGGTCCGAAGTATGTATAATACAATCCAGAGGAGGAAGAATGGAGTTCTTGAACTTCTTTCCACCATGTTGTGGACAGAGTTATTAAGATATTTCTACATTATTCTCATTATTTGTTCAATGTGAAATTAATTGTTCCAATATAATGTTCATTAAATCAAGTAGGGTATGTTTAGATTGTAAATAAACAACATATCTTTAATTCAGTACCCATAGGGAAATTAATAAAGTTCTACCGGAGCCTACGGCTAAGAGATCATCATCTGTAATTGTAGTAACACTAATTTTCTTCCCGACCAAAATTTGAAAGGATTTTCTATCTGTAAGAATAGTGTGACTGGTCTCATTATCTATCAAGCATTAAATATTATTGTTCTCCAAGACCATGTTTGCTTAAGACAAATTAGCATATGAAATTTGGAGAAAATATAGGCTTTTGCCTTCATGTCGGAATTGAAATGAGAACCATGTATAATTATTTCACTTAATTTAGAACATTTCAACCTCAAAAGCTTATGTGATGTAGTTTCAAAACATCAAGTGAACAAATTCACATCTACATAAATCACTTATTAGAATTTAGGGACTACAGATGCAGATAGCTAGCTAAAGCATAACTTTGATGCAATTATTCTCCCAAATTGATAGATAATTTTCTTTCAACATATCAACACACACTAAGTGAAGTCTGTAAGACATCAAACAATGTATCGCTATGAAATTTATATAAATGAGCATATTATAGTGTTCTTGCTTCAATGCAATTCAATCTATTTTTAATCAAGCGTCATTAAGAAAAACTATAACAATTTACTCACAACTCGTTAAAATATGCATGTTTAACAGAAATTCCAACAATTCTAATCAGTGAAATTCTATACTCATATTTCTTTCATGCATATTGACTCCAAGTATAGCAAATCACTTGAAACACACTATAAGCATCAATACACCACATTAGAAAAAGTATATCTCATAGAACACGATATCTAGTTCATTGTTCTTTAGGTATAAAATCAAGTCCAAGCAAGATACTTTGATCGACTCAAAACATGAAACACTTTGAGTGGTTGTGCTTATACTCTCTGATCACTCTACTCAGTGGTCAGTGGTCTATTATACGGTGATGGAAGTGTGTAAGTGACAGAAACGTGGGATCATGGTCATCCCTTAATTTGTCTATTGTGCTTAAGATACACAAACTTTGCTATATAGAAAACAGAGGTGAGATTATTATTGTATGTTTCTTATGAAATTAGAATCTTTGTTGTAACCTTGATGTAAAAGATAAGATATTGATGGGAAAACACAAACTAGATATATACATTCATACCATCTTAGGAAAAAGAAAAAAAACTAAATGTCATGTTTCAAGTTTTAGATAATAACAGACCCATAAAAAATTCACATACGTATGATTACATAGACTAGATACTAGATCACAAAACTTAAGTCCACAAATAAAGTTGGTTCATAGAATTATGGAGTTATTAAACTCAAAATCAACTCCATATTTGCAGATTTAAGTTTAATGCAAGAATAGCCTACTAATTTATAAGTCTAATACAGAAGGTTACTAATTTACAAGGAAATATCAGAATTTGAATACTATTGAATCAAATTGCAATCATATCAATAGATTAGATATTTGGATTGAATCAAAGAAAAATACATTGCTGGAAAACATGATTTTTTCCCTAGGGCACTACTCAACTCAAATTCGATCGATAAAGACTCGTGCTAATAACGTGTTGTAAAATATGTTATCCAATGCATCTTTTGTATGAAACAATACAAGATCAACAATATTAAAAGTAACAAAATAGAAAGAAGATAAAGATTGTATAAACGTTTAAAATAGTTTGATAAATTTAATATTCATACATTTCCATATTTCAGTTTGATAAATTTTATATGAATATTAAATTTAAAATCATTAAATAATGATTTATATATATTATATATTTAAAATTGATTTAAAATAGGGTAAATTACAAAAAACAACCCCAGTTATCGACTTTTTAAAAATTGCAACCTAATCTGTCTTTTTTTTAAGATTGCCACCCAATCTTTCAGTGGTTTTGCCAATTGCAAAATTTCCGGTCATTTTTTCAGCAAATAAATTATTTTTTTTCACTGTGCAACCTAAACTTTAATTTTTTTTGTCCAATCGCAAATCATGATTTTTTTTCTCGTTTCACACTGATACTTTTATATTATATATATGAGTGTGACATTTATGTTATATAAGTGTGATCGATATTCATAAAATAAATATCAAGTAAATATTGGTCAAAATTAGTGAAATATATGTAACATCGGTAAAAAATCAATGGAATATCAATAAATATTGAGAAAATATCGGAATATATTAGTAAATATAGGAAAACTAACAATAAATATATGTACCCATATTTCCATCAATATCGATATTTTCACGATATTTCCGTGAATTTAAGTTACTTATATTTCCACCAGAATCGAAATTTTCATTCTTGGTTGCAATCTAATAAAAACACAAAGTTCAGGTTGCAATTAGATAAAAAAAACAACAACAACAACGTTTAGGTTGCAAAGTGAACAAATTAATCTCCATTTCGCCGGAAAATTTGCAATCGACAAAACCACAGAAAGACTCGGTGGCAATCTGAAAAAAAAAAAGATTAGGTTGCAATTTGAAAAAAGTCGATATGTGGAGTTGTTTTTTGTAATTTACCCTTTAAAATAAGTACTTAAAAATAAGATGAGTTCATCTTATTTATCTATTTATTTATTTTATTTGAAATTTCTATACAATAAATACTAATTTGAGTATCATAACTGATTTCTTTAATTAAATATTTATTTATTTGTATTGAATTTCTTAAAATACAATAAATAAGTTTATTTATTTTTATTTGTATTGAGTTTCTTAAAATACAATAAATAAGTTTATTTGTATTTATTTATTTGTATTGAGTTTCTTACAATAAATACAATATGAAAGCAATTAATATGATTCTTAAAATAGTAATTATTTAATAAGTAGATAATTTATTGCAGTTATTTTTGGCAGGATATCCTACTTATATATATATATAGATTTATAGATAATAATTTAAAAAATAAAAATAAAAGTGCGTTATGAACTTCACCTATTAATTTAACCTAACTAATTTATTAATACTTTTTGTAACACCCCAATTTTTACTTAATCTCTATTATCAAATTATAAACTAGAATCTTGTAGTAATTTTGTTATGAGTTGTAATAAAATTATTTTAATGATGATTCTTATAGCATATATGATCGATACTCTAATTATTTAATTGATAAGTGTATCACATTAGATTTGCATGCAAGATTCTAGATATTTATTTTGACCATTTAGTTAAGATAAAAGAAGATAAATTTAGGTAGTTGAGAAATATGAGGAGTCCACCTAATATATCCTACATTGAGGGGAGTTCAAAAACCCTATCTATAACTTTATATAATAATCTCATTTGACGATTAAAAGAAAAACAGAGAAAACAAAAACGTAAATTAAAGGGGGAATATGGAAGGAAATGAAGGAACCGAGAAAAAAAAAAAAAAACAGTGAGGCCTGTAAGAGAAGAAAACGAAGCAAGCAGAGATCAGGTATGGTGCTTATGAGTGAATTTTGTAGATAACTTTACACTAATTAGGATCTCTAATTTGATCATATGTTGTTTTCGAGATTTATATATCTTTGAACTCTAATAATATTGTAATTAAACAGATTGAGTCCACAACTAAAGATATAATTTATTGATATGTTATTTTACTCTAGAAATTTCATTGTTAGTATAATCTCCTCTTCTTTAGGATGCAATTATATGTCAAAGATGATCGTTAAATTTGAGTATAAGAATTTTGTCTTATATCATACAATAGGTAGGATTAGATCACCATTAATCAACTGATATAATTCCAGAATTTGAATCATAGTATAATTATGTATTCAATTAGTTCACTTTTAGTTTAAGAACCAATCTACGTCTATTCGTAATTATTATAATCTTATTAAATTAATACTCGAAAATTGTTTTAATCAAGTACATTGGCATGATGTTATGAAGTTTAAATGTTTAGTTAGTCACTAAAGTGATTATTGTTAATTTCAATTATAAAGGAATAAGGGAATTAATTATAGAAAACAAAAGCAGCACAAACTTGGTAGGAAATATTGCTCTCAATATGAATTACAGAATATTTTGCTAAGTCCTGCACATTTGTTAACTTTTGAGATTTAGTATCATACCAATAACTAAAATAATTGGTTGAGTAATACTAAACTATCGTATGTCAAGATACTTAGCTTTAGTATATGATATACTAAGGCCTGATTTTACATTTTATCAGTTGACTGCAATCTAGATTTGATCGGATAAACAGTAAGCATGTATCACTTTAGGGATCTTGATATTCTGAGTTTCAGAAATTTCAGGTAAGTACATCTCTCACCTGCAGTATGAGTGCTCTGTTTTAATTGGTTATTATTGATGCAAAAATTTACATGGATGTTTGTTGATGTTTCGTGAGTATGCTTTGATGATTGGTTAAGTGATGTGTTTCCATGAGTTTTGATTAAGTACGAGATGCGAGTTAATCATGTTTTATGTAAAGTGAGAAAAATATATTTTTGAGAAAGTATATAAATATATATACATATTGTTTTATTTTATATGTTTTAAGACTAGTACCGGGCACCGAGATCGCCCACGAGATGAGTTTAAGGGCACTGAGATCGCCCACGAGATGAGTTTAAGGGCACCGAGACCGCCCTATGAGTTTTGAGTTGCTCCGTTTGGATTCGGTGGCTAGCTACCCCGGATTCTTCGGAGTTGCGCGCATTGGTACCATGTCTGGGCCCACAATATTTTATTTTCGAGTATAAGAGTTTTATTTATTTTATTGATTGAACTTTCTTTTGATTTTCCAAAAGTTGCGATGAACAAAAAATGTTTTGTGAGATTAGGTGATGTACTTGCTAAGCGTTTCGCTTATAGTATTACCTCATACTGCAGATCAAGGCAAGGGTAATTATGTGATGCAAGGAGGTAGTAGCGCTGAAGTGTGATGGGTGGTGACGGCGGAACCTCGGAATTGGTTTAAGATTTTTCATGAGTTTAATTCGTTATGATTAGATGCTAATTTTTGATTCCCAAATGTTTTAAACAAACTAAAATGTCTCACATGTTTCTTAAGAAAATTTGTTTCCACTGTTCAAAGAAAAGAATTTTATAATATCGATAAAAAAAAAAGTTTTATATCGTAAAAGTTATGCATGTTTTAGTAGAGATAATAATCCCACTAGAAGGGGGTGTTACACTTTTAAGTAATATAAATAGCTTAGAAATGATCAGTTTTTGGACTAAATTTAGAATTGAAGAAAATTTAAATTAAATAGAGATTAAATCCATGAGAAGCTCTCCTGTGAAATAGGTGCATGAATCTGGTTGGGTTTGGGCCGACTCGTAGGTACTCTTAATATTTTTTCACGCTTAATTTTTTTTTTTTGATCATGGTCTTTAAGTTATGTTAAACCTACTTTTTCGTTATGTTAAACCTACATTAATTTATATTATATTAGACCTATCTTTATTCCCAAAAACCCTAGTTTTGGCATATTTTGTACATGTACATTTACGTGGTATTACAAATACTTTTATATTGTATTAGACATACCTTATATAATATTTAAAGGTATAGCTAACATAGCTAAAATGTACGACTAATATACTAAAAGGTATGTCTAACATTACTAAAATGCATGAAGGTATATGTAAAAGTTTCTAAAAGTATGCAATCAGGATACAAAGGTATGTTTAACACAACATAAAGGTGAGTCTACCATAATGTAAAAGTAGGTCTAACATATATAACATAAAGGTACAACACTTGGAGCGAATTTGGGTGAGTTTGAGGGGACCCACCCAGGCGCGTAGAGACGCGTGAGAGCATGTTAGATGCACGTGTGATAGCATTTTTTGGACGCGTGGACGGGTCGACTCGGGTGCATGAATCCATAGACCTGATGCATATATAGAAGTTTTTGCCTAATTCCACATTCAATTCAATGTCATGCCCGACTTATTGCTTATGAAAAAAAACCCTTACAAATGTACTAAATTATCTTTAGATAATAATATGAAAATTTATGGAGTGACACTTGCGTTCCCTTGATCCGACCCGTCGCGTGGTATTAAATATATATTTTTCAAGAATCATGTGCATACTTTTAAGATATTATTTTCCATGTTAAAATGTGATTTTAGATATATACCCTTTAGGTATCACGTGTATACTCTTAAGATATACTTTCCATGTTAAATGATTCAATGATAGGTATTAGATATATATTCTTCAGGTATCACGTGTATATCTTATGATATTACTTGTTTATTCACTAAATGTATCGATTTTTTGTTCTATATGTATCACTTGTATACTTTTTAGGTATCACCTGTGATCAAGGACGAAAATATACGGTTTCGGTGGATATATCGGTACCTTGATTCTGTGGAAATATTGATGGATATATTGGTTTCGGTGGAAATATCGGTCAGTTTTTTTAAAAAAATGTTGAAATCTTCCAAAAAAAAGAGTTAGAAAATATATCTAGTAGTATAAAAAATATTAATTATAACTAATATTAAACTTAAGTTTGAAATAATATGATATATTCACAACAAATATAGAGATAAACTACTATTATTTACATTAGAATCATTTTATTAAATTTCAAAAAATTAACTAACTTAATTTAATTATGAGAGAAAATTAAATGATACTGTCCTAATTTATTTCAAATAATTTAATCAAATTTATAAATCTATTATTTACTACATTCATTTATATAGAGAGAGTTAATTTTTAATAGACATCCATTAAATACATAATATTCATAATAAAAAGAAGAAGAAATTCATCCACACTCACACAAATTCATTTAAAAAAGTAAAAAGAAAAATAAAAGGAAAGGATGCGAAACTCATCCACAGCACTCACACAAATTCCTTTAAAAAAAAAAAAGAATGAAAAGGAAAGGATGTGCTACAGTCCTTCACGCGTTCTTGACTTCAGTCAGTACTCAGTATGTGTGCCTTTAAATAAAACGAAATATCGTGATATTTTAATTTATACATGTGATACCTAAAAAGTATATATCTAATACCAGGTTTTAACATGGAAAGTAATGGAAAATTCAATTATGGCCGGTAGGAATGGGCTTGGACCGATTTTGGCCCCTTAAGATCAAAATGGCCCAGAGACATGTGATATCCACCCTCTCCGTTAGTTGTCTTTGACGGAAGCCGTTAAATGAAATTTTGGTGCGAAAATTAATTTGACATGCATTTTCCCGATTTTTTTTCCAGCCACTCTAACAGCTATTTAAGAATCCTTCTAGCAACTCAAGAAACCATACAATTCAACTCCAGTGCACCCAAAATCGAAAAAAAAAACGCAAAACTGAAATCGATAGGAGAGAAATGTCTTCAACCGGTCATTCATATACTTTAGCCACAAAACAATGCAACTGTGGGAAGTTTGCCATAGTTCGAGTCTCCGGGCAACCTGGAAGTGAGAGATGCAGATTTCAAAATTGTCCAAATTCATTGACAGATAAACGGTGCAATTTTTTTGAATGGATTGATGAACCACCTAAGCTGACTACACCTACAACAAATCTAGCCAACAAGTTTGCCAAACCGAAAGGGGAATTTTCACAGCTAAAAGGAGAAACAATACAACTACAAGCTGAAATGCAAATGAGTTCAATTAAACTTGCTAGAATGGGGGAAAAAATTGCAGCTATGGAAAAGAAGAAATTTTTGAAACAAAAGAAGACACACGTATAGCAAGGATATTACAAATACTGAAAAAGTTAGAAGCATTAAATGGAATAGTACTATAAAGATGAAGAGCATTAATGGTGAAGATTTATCGCCTTCAACGGGCAGATTTCCGAGTTTATAATAGAGAAGAATGAAGACTGAAACAACTACTGAAACAACAACTATCCTACGCAAATTCAAGCTCTCAACCTTCAAGCTCAAAACACCAAGTTTCAATCACTCAATCTAAGCAGCGAGCAACCTTCGAAGAAAGCTTAACTCTCACAGTTTGTTGCACACTTGTTGAAGAAAACTCAATATACTTTTCAATATTAATTAGATTGTTTTACGGAGTGCTTAGTGCTATGGATTGTTTCCTGCTAAGCTTTCGTTCTTTGTAGAAAAGAGTAAGGATCTTATGTGGGTCATTTGGTCGAGTAGGCAAGTAACATGTATAGGAGGCTTGCTACTCATTATTACGATCGAGTTGTAATAATTAGGGTTGTGTAAACCAACTGTTCTAACAAAATTCCCCCTATGGAAATGCATAGAGAGGACGTAAAAAAGATTACTCCACCTTTGAACCTCTGTATATCGCGTGATATCACGTTGTTTATCTATTCTGCCGCATATCCTTGTGTTAAGCATCATAACCCAATTGCATTGAAAATATCTTACCATACTTGTGTTTTCAAAGACTTTTATAAAACGAATTTTCGTTGCATAAAACTCTACAGGTTCAAACTGTCCAGTACCTTTCGAAGAAAGATTACTGCAGTATCATCTGACCAGTAAGTTTGGTAGTTACTTGGGCAACAAGCTGAACTTAACATATTTTGGAGGAAAATTTGAAAATTAGAGAAGGTGTAAAATATATATATATATATATATACATCATTTTTTAATTTTGGAGTTCTTGATGTGTTCTATCCAGATGAATTTTTGGTCTTTTATTTAATTTTTTATTTTTGTGTGTCTGTAGGAGTGATCCATTCCAATAATGATGTGGAGGACTGTAAATCAGAATATCATCAACATTTACATTAATCTACATCAATATCAAGAATGAAAGAAATTCAATAATGTAGAAAATATGATGTAATTACTATCAATTAACCTAAGGCAATTAAACTAAGACAAAAACTTATGCTCTAGAGGAATGAATCTAAAATCTGTACCCCAACCCGTCCGACCCGACCCGGTGAGAATATTGGTTATTATATATTTTTTAATTTCTTCCTTCTCTCTTGTGCAAACTTCTCTTCTTATTTGCAGCAAATTTTTTTTATCTTTTCTTGCGATTTCTTCACTTTTTTCTGCGATTTCTTATCCTTATTTTTTCCGTCTTTTGTGAATTTCTTATGTTAGTGGAAATATTATCATTGTTTTCGATGGATTTGTGGAAATTTTTGCTTCAATTTATTAGTTGTAAGCATAGAATGCATCTTTTTCGATTTTTATTTCATAGATAGTGTTTAAGTTCTTGTAATCTAGTTTGTCTTGTTTTTATTTTGCCCACTGTGTACTGGTTTTTTTGTGATTGTCTGTGTGTTAAAATTTTTAGTGTTTTTTTTTTTTAAGCTTGTGGACTTTTTTTTTGTTGTTATTTTGCATATTTGTTTGTTTCACCTGATGATATTAGGACTTTTTTTGTTTGTTTTTGTCAAATTCTAAGGTTTGCATGTTTTTTTTTTTGGTGAAATCTCAACATCGAGGGAACATCGAGGGAAGAATTAATGAAATCTCAACAAGACAAAATAATCTAGTTGATAAATTTGTGAATCAAGAGTCTATTTTAAAGTAATAAATCTGTATTTTCAAATTCGCAGAGATGGTGAATTTGCAATTGACAATTATTTTCTTTCAATTAAAGTTTACTCTAGAAAACCCGCTCCCCCTCCACACACCCACATATACATACAGACATACATATATATACATATGCATTTACATATATATAACAAATAGAGCTCCATCCAGCAATACCCAAAAATTAGGGTAAGAATTAAACAAGGACCGTGTGAGCAATCTTTAAGAAGGTATTCCTTAGTTTTTCCTTGACTGAAAGTCTTAAACTGTTTCATTTTTTTTTTTTCAATTTTCCATTGGAAAAACCTTTTTTTTTTTTGGTTAGCGGATCCCCTGCTGTATAGCCACTGTTCCTTCATAGGATCATCTTCAGAGCTTCTTGCTGCCACATTTAGTATCTGCAACCAATTGTGCCGTTGAAAAAGCAATTGAAAATGAGACCAAACGAAAGGCCCTGCAGTTATTATGATTTATAGTTTGTTTCCTTAGAAACTCCAAATCCCTAGATCATTTGCAGGCAGAAACATAAAATGATGTGGTTTATATTTATACTGATGTTGTTTGTTTAGCTGATCACTTGTAATTTAGGGTGCTTGATAGATTGTATTCAGATTATTACTTGTATGTTTTTTCCATGTCAAATAATATTATTCCCGGATTATTGAATATAAGGTCTCATATATATATATATATATATATATATACACACACATACATAAAGTGTTTCATGATCGGTAATCTTTCTCTTTCTTTCAATGTGTAGAAGTAATGCTAAGATGTGTATTGACTATTTTTATTATTTTATTTATTTACTTGTTTTGTTTGTGTTCTTTGTAGTCAGAGGCATTTCGTCAAGCAGTTTGTGTTCTTTAACGAACCCTTGCGATGGATGGTATGTAAAGTTTCTTCCTTTTATTTTCTTTTTGGCAAGTGTTTCTGTACAAACAACTTGGTCTTTTTGGAGAATTGGCTATGATATTGAATTGTTGAAGACGCTTGAAGATATACTGTGTAGGATATGCTCAACTTGGAAGATTTAATGAAGTGGTGAAATTTGGTTGAGAGTTTTGTAATTGTTGTTTTTTGTTATGTATGTGTGTAGTCGATTCGAAGCCTGGCATGGAGGAGACTATACTGGTGGGTGATGATCTGATGCTGGGGCCTCCTTCACCAATCATTCCGCCTGAAATAGCTTCTCATGTAGTCGAAGGTGTTGATTTGTGTGATGGAATATTGCGGAATCTATTCCTATGTAAAGTCTTCATCTTTGTCACATTTTTCGTTTTCTTTTCCAAGGAACGTAATGGGAGATCAAGGAATGATCTCAATTTCAGAATTTTTAGTTGATGCTTATCCATTTTTATTTATTAACTGCATACTTAATCTCTCTCTCTTGTGGAGTTTCTTGCCTAACTATTCATGGAAGAATCACCAACATGTAGGATAAAGAACTTCGACAACGGTTACAAGATAGCGAACAGAAATTAGGGATGTCTATGCCTTTAGAGCTAGCAAAAGAAAGATCTAATGATCAGTTGGAAGCAGAAGCAACATCATTGGAGAGGTATGGCTGCTACAGCTATTAATACATTCTCAACGACTTGTATCCTTATAAATTAGGACTCACTTGCATGACGTTCTTTGAATGCTTAAACACTGCGTTCTTTCTTTATCTAATTTATAAAAAAAAATTGGTGTCAAGTTTGGAAAGAAGCAAGCAGAACAGATAATCATGTTCTTTATTTATTCGTTATTAAACTGTTAGATTATATGAATTTTTTGTAAGTATATCCCGAAGTTTTTTATCCATAGACTAAGACCTAAAGATTTTATCTTACGATGCAACTCAAATGCATATCTTCCCATGCATCATTTTATTCTTGTGAGCATCTTATTACAGGATAAATATTTGCAATGATTTATTATATGTGATAATCATCACGACATCATCTTAAGGCACACCATATTGCTAACTTGTCTGCCACGACATAGCTTGCTTATCTCATTTTCTTTTTGCTCTGTAAAATTAAACCACATGTCTGTTAAAAAAATAAGAACCTAGTTATATCATATGTGTGTGGACATGAGAAAAGGCGAGAAATATACATTATAATCGGTCCCAACTCTTATCTGCAAACTCTCTTGATCGAGTAGTAATATATGAGGTTGTAGCTAGTTTAATACCTTGCTAGCTGGCTTACATGTTAGAATTGTTGATTTTTTAGCCTCATTTCTTGCATTTTCTCGGTCTTGTAGACGCTTAATATTGGCAAGTGGAGTTGAAGGTATGGAAGGATTTCGACAAAGATGGAGTCTCCATGGTCGCCTTACTGATACAAAGTAATGTTTTTTTTTCAGATTCTAAACATTCATGAGTCAATGATGATGATGTCGACTTGTTGGTATTTCAAAACGCAAGTTTAATGGCAACTACACTCGTTGCTCGCTGACTAATATGTTTGTGTCATTGTTATTGTCTTGTAGGAAGAGGCTGGAAGCCCTGAATAAGGGAATGGAGAACAGAAAGATGAATTAGTTAGAGAATCTACTACCAAGAAGAAGAGATGGTTCTTCTAGTCCAGTTATATATGATTAAAATCCCTCTTGTTATCACATAAATATGTTGTTGGATTAAGAAATATGTTCAGAATCAGTCATTATCTATATGTAAATTTATATATAAATAATTAATTTATATAATTTGAACTCTACGTCAGTAATTGAAGCCAAAAGAACTCAAACATGATATGAGAACCATCTTATAGTTGTTGAATTGAACAGCAATTTAGGTAGAAAACATACAACACATTTGAAAGTCGTTGTTTATTACTTGTATAAGCTTGTCTTGGTTACTAAACCTCTTAAACACACGCTTTTCCTCTTCATCTATCATCTGCATATTCTTCTGCTATTTCATATCTGCAAAAACCATGTAAATCTTCATCATTATTACTATTTAACAATAAATAAAATACTAAAAATCAAAGTCGAAAGATAGAGAATCAAAAATCTAATGAGGTAAATATAGATGACTATATATCTATCGAGTTAAATATAGATGCCTCAAAAGTTATTTCCCCATATAATATATTATATCATTGTTGTTTGCATATTTCGCACGGCACCTCCAACTGATCTCTCCTAATTGATGTTGTGTAATTTCAAAAAATAATTCATTTCAAAATTCAATGTTATAATTTTCTTTATATTGTATTTTAATCTAATCAATGTTTATGCAGTTTTAAATAACATATTAATCAAAACTACAACATTATATTTTATATTAACTGAAATGATCACGAAATTAAATATAAATTATTTGATTGTTTCATTTGCTAACTTCTATCTATTTAAACCTGAGTGCTACATGAGTCTATATTGGTGAATTATATATAACACACACTACACTATATACAACCTTAACAATTTTTGAAATCATTATTTTAATTGATTTCTCACATTATTCAACACATCCATGATTTTTTTTTCTTTGGTTTGCCTTTTAATTTATTGTCTCTAACAACCATCAATTTTACTTTCAATTATATGATAAAAATGAAAGTCCAAATTATTCAAATAAATTTCATGAAATTTATTTTACAACATAAATTAAAGGCAAAAAAAGAAGAAGAAATTATTCAGTTTCATTAATGAATAAGTTTGAAAAGTTTGAACAGTCATTTTCCATCAACTCATTTTTATTTCATTCTTACTCTTTTTTATTTATTTGTAATTTTTTCTCTAAACTTTTAAATCTAACAAATTTGAAATATGTAAATAACTTATAATATTGAAGTTTAGCATATGTTATTTAGAGAATTTAATTAAAACTTCTATTTTATTTCATAATATTTTCCAGTGATATAAAATTTGAAGCAGTGAATTGAATTATATATATAAAAGTATAGTTTGCACCCTCAAGTGTTTGACAAGTGACATTTTACAATGTTGCCAAGTGTCACCTTTAAGTGTTTGACAAGTGACACTTTACAATGTTGTTAAGTGTCCTTCCTTAAAAATTATTTTATTTATAAATTATATATATAAAAGTGTGGTTTGCACCCTCAAGTGTTTGACAAGTGACATTTTACAATGTTGCCAAGTGTCACCTTTAAGTGTTTGACAAGTGACACTTTACAATGTTGTCAAGTGTCCTTCCTTAAAAATTATTTTATTTATAAAATATCAAAATATTAATATCAATTAAATACACACCCCACTACCCTACAATAATAAAGTTCTTGGAAAAATTAAATATGTAACTTACAAATGTTTGTTAATGTTGTATTATTTTTTTTCTTTTTTGTTTTACATAAAATCTTTGGTGTCAAACTTGAATAATTGTTTTTGTTCAACATTCCAATTTCAAAAAAATAAAACAAAATTTGAAGAGTAATTTTGCTACTACTTTTTAAGGAATTAAAATAAATAAATAAAAGATATTTGAAGGTGCTAATAATATTTTACAAAAGAACATTCAAGTAGTTCAAACTCAAAAAAGTAAAAACCTTTAGAGAAAAAATTATTTAGAGGATTCAAGAAAAAAATAAAATATAAATATTAGAATTCGGTACTGTCAGACATGAAATAAAATAATGTACTTTAAAATTGTAATTTAAACTATGAAACATATTGCTAATGACATTACCAAAAATAGGCGTTAAAAAAACTTTAAGATATGTGAGATTGAAACATATTTGTCATTAGATAATGAAAAGGCATGCAATTTGATAATTTTGTGTTTGTTAGAAATTTTAAAGGGTATTATAAAAAAATAATTTCTTGGAAAAAAATAAATATGTAAGTTACAAGTGCTTGCTAATGTTGTATTATCTTTTTTACATTAAATCTTTGGTTTCAAACTTGAATTATTGTTTTTGTCCAACATTTCAAATTGACAAAAAAAAAAAAAAAAAGTAAGGAACAATGTGCAAACATTAGTTCGGTATCATGTATTAAATAAAAATAATGTACTTTGAAATTATGTTTAAACTCTGAAACAATATTATTAATGACATTATCTGTAACACCCCAATTTTTACATAATCTCTATCATCAAATTTCAGATTAGAATTTTAATTCAGTTATAGTAATTTTATTTCAAGTGGTAGTGAAATTATATAAGTGGTAATTCAAGTAATATATTTTATATGATTGAGACTCTAGCGAATTAATGGATAAATATATTATATTAGTAGCGCCTCAAATATTAAATTAAATTCTTTTATCTGTGATAAGCTTTTTAATTATTTATTATCATGATGAACCATAGAAATATGTGATAATTCAAATATTATACCTTGTGTGATTAGGACTACTCTTAAATGATTAGTAGATTTAAATAATGAGTGGAATTTACATGGGATATTAGATTAGATATATGATTGTAAATCTAATTTAATTACTCTATATAAGGAAATTAAATCAAGCAGTTGAGAAGTTTTAGGAATCCAATATTTGGAGTCTCCTACAAGGATGAGCATTTGAAACCCTAGATATATTTAAACCATTCACAATATCACTTAGGAGGAGATACATACGTTTAAAAAAAAAAGGAGTGAGGAAAGAGAAGAAAACGAGACGAAGAAAAGAAAAGTGAGAACTTGATTAAGAGATTTTTTTGTCGCCGATTGGAAGTGGTGTACTACTGAAGGTACTAGATCATCTTTTGTATATATTCATGATAAATTCATATTAGATGGTTAAGAAATTAGAAATACACTGTGAAATATAAAATCATGGATATTACTTTTGACATGCTAAGAGGAACAATTAATTAATTAACATGTAGCTTTGTAAATTCTTGTAATTTAGATTGTGGATTCCAACAATAGTCTGTATACTATTAATTCTAATTAGTTCGGAGCTTTGGAATTACGTTAACTATGTATATTTAGGTTAGTATAATTGATAAATTTGTATCTAAACAATGTAATATTCTGAATTGTTACTAATGCATGCATTCAATTTTTTTTGTGACTTCCAGATTTAAGAATAAATTTAATAAGGTAAATTATGCAGAAAAACTGCAATAATTGGCTTGTAAATTTAAGTTTATCGGTTGGGTCTAGACAGATTAGAGACATGACCTCTGAATTTTGTTGTCAAATGGTAGTCGGGTATATCGTGAGGCAGTTCAAAGAGTTATAGGACTATAAATTTTAGTATGTATTAATTCATAAATTCTGATATCTAGTTATCATTTAACTGTGTTATAGATTTGGTTGAGAAAGCTTAAAACGTGTTTAAATCTTTGGAAATTCCAGGTAAGTACATCTCTCACCTGCAGTATGAGTAGTTCTATTTTTATTGATTACTATTGATGCTAAAGTTATGTGGATGTTTATTGATGTTTTCTATGAGTATCCTAAATGATTTACTAAGTGATGATGAATGTATATTTTCTATGAGTATGCTTGAGTGATTGGCTTTGTGATGAGTATGAGTTTTCTGTGAGTATGATTGAATGATTGGCAAATTGATGAGCTTCCATGAGTTTTGATTAAGTACGAGATGCGAGTTAATCATGTTTTATGTAAAGTGAGAAAAATATATTTTTGAGAAAGTATATAAATATATATACATATAGTTTTATTTTATATGTTTTAAGACTGGTACCGGGCATCGAGATCGCCCACGAGATGAGTTTAAGGGCATCGAGATCGCCCACGAGATGAGTTTAAGGGCACCGAGATCGCCCACGAGATGAGTTTAGGGGCACCGAGACCGCCCTATGAGTTTTGAGTTGCTCCGTTTGGATTCGGTGGCTAGCTACCCCGGATTCTTCGGAGTTGCGCGCATTGGTACCATGTCAGGGCCCACAATATATTATTTTCGAGTATAAGAGTTTTATTTATTTTATTGAATGAACTTTCTATTGTTTTTCCAAAAGATGCGATGAACGAAAAATGTTTTGTGAGATTAGGTGATGTACTTGCTAAGCGTTTCGCTTATAGTATTACCTCATACTGCAGATCAAGGCAAGGGTAATGTGATGCAAGGAGGTAGCAGCGCTGAAGTGTGATGGGTGGTGACGGCGGAACCTCGGAATTGGTTTAAGATTTTTCATGAGTTTAATGTGTTATGATTAGATGCTAACATTTGATTCCCAAATGTTTTAAACAAACTAAAATGTCTCACATGTTTCTTAAAAAAAAAAAAATTTGTTTCCGCTGTTCAAAGAAAAGAATTTTATAATATTTAAAAAAAAAGTTTTATATCGTAAAGGTTATGCATGTTTTAGTAGATGTAATAACCCCACTAGAAGGGGGTGTTACAAATATGGTATCAGAGCCAATTTCCGGCCTTCCGTCAAGTCATTATCAACTTCAGTTCTGCCGCCTTCCAAGTAAGACCGTTTATTATGTTATTTTTGTTAGTATATGTGTAATGTTGAAGCAGAATTTCACTTTTGTGCATTGTTTAATCTTTATTCTATGAATTGTATTTAAATATTGTTTCAATTTGATTGTTTTTTTTATGAGTTTGGACTTATATGCTCTGTCATAAATTGATGTGCAAACATCTTATGTGATATGCCAAATATGTATATTGGAGAAAGAATATGTGTTGTGATGATTTTATATCCAAAGGCAACAAACGATGATTTTCATTTGGATAGAAGATTAATGAGGTAGATGATCTTATGATTGATTTAGTGGATGCAAGCGATGTTATAAAATAGTTAACAAATCACATATTGAGATAATACAAACGTGTCCCAAAATATCATAAAAGAAGTAGACAACGTAGTCTATTAGGTGTTATATGAAATGTGTTTGGCTATTAGATTTTGTGTACTCTAATTTAATATAAGCTTGATAGAGCATAAATGGTTGGATTAATGTATTTCTCATATAACACATTTATCAAAGAAAGAAACTTCAATTGAGTAAAGATAAGAAAAAAAAAAAAAAACTAGTAATGCTTAGAAATAATGATTACGAGTAGACCTTGAGATTGATTCAAAGGATAAAAGAGGGGCGATAGAATATGTAGTAACACACTTAATGACAGAAAAACAGACATATATATCCAAGAGACAATATATATAGTAATGTAAATGGTACAACTTATAAGGAGTTGATGAAATACATTTGAACTCTAGATCTTTAACACCTTAAATTTAATACAAAATTGTTAGAGTATGAGAGGTTGGATTAGAGTGTTGGTCATCCAATTCAAATCAAAGAGATGCATTTTAAATTAGTAAAGGAGAAATAGTAATAGCTGGAGATATAATATGTAGCATTATTAAGTAATGTGTCTGTTGATATACTTAGTTGCATAAAGTAAGGGCAATATGTTTCAGACATTCAATAATACTAAATGAAAATGGCCTATGTTATTTAGTTGGATATCATAACTAAAGATGTTTAATAGTTAATCAAGTAATTAGCCTTGAGGGAATGTTTTGACTCAAAATACAAGTTGACATAAGAGGAAAAAAAAATGAATGAATGAAATCGTGCAACCTTATTTATAATTCTTAGACGATCCGAAATAAATATGTTTTTACTATGAATTGATTGGAATGAATCCTTTATAATGTACTATTTTCTTATCCAAAATAAGGGTCAAAGTATGAGGATAGATAAAATACAAAATAATAATAATAATGAGATTTGTCTTGCATTTTTAGATTCATATTAAACGAGTTTAACTGCTAAGTATTTAAGTAGGGGCTTCAAAGATTCATAGTTGATTGGTTTTGATTTTTTTATTCAAAGTGAGTATAAGAAAGCTAAAAGAAAAGGAAAAGATTTAGTTTTGGCAAGCGAAAAGAAAACGCGAAAAATGTAGTATCCATTTATATATCTTAAAAGAAAAATATATATAATTTACATTAAAATCAACATTGAACACTTTGAATTAATAAACTTATTTAGTTGTTAAAGAGAAGAGCATCTTGATGGTAAATAAATGTTAAAAGTATTAAGAGTAGTGTTGACCATTTTAAGACGAGATTCTTCATCTTTGTGTAATATTGAATATCTACGAGAATAACTAAATGTTGTTAGAAAACACGGGAAGATGATTATGTATATATGTTTAGTCTTGCTAAATGTGAAATACTAAGAAGTAGAGTTAGATTGCTATGCAACCAAGATGAATCTTTTCATTAGGCTAATTGAGTTATTTAACTGACGAGTTAAATATGTTAGATAATAAATTATGCATGAAATAAACTACACATTAGATAGTACGAGATATTCGAAAACAACAGTAAAAAAAAATCACTAGCTTATATGGATAGAAAAATCAATAGAGGTACAAGGGAAAATGCATAATGAGCTTTGCAAGGACATTAAGAATAAAGAGAAGGAATAATAACATACTAAGTGGTAGAAAAGCATGTTTCATGCATGGAATAAATATACGCTAAAAAAAAAAAAAAAAAGAGTTTGGTCCTAAGTTATAAAGAAATCGATATTCATGGAAGTAGAATTATTGTATTGGACTAGGAAAGCATACCGTTTATCATACAAGACCTTAATAAGGTAGAACACTAATATGACGAAATATATGTTTGAGTTAATTTAAGAGATTTTAAATTATATTTTACCTTAACCTCACGAAAGACAAGTTATTTAGACTTTTAACATAAGCTAGCACAAGTAGTCCTTACAGAATATATTTTGTTCTAATATACATTAAAATCAAGAAATACAATACTTACGAGAATGTTAATTGAAGATGAAGACAATAGTTATTTATCATGGGTTAAGTGAAAGACTTGTGACCTTGATTACGTCAGGTATAGAAGAAAATAATATGATAACAAATAAGAAGAAGAAGAAGTTGAAGTTGATTCACCATGTTAACAATGCATCAATGCGATAATAGTTTACGAAGGAAGAAAATATTTTATGTGCAATGAAATTTAAGTATTATAGTAATTCAGAATAAGTAAGGAGAGCTTAAGACAATTAGCTGGGCGTCATAGCGAGAGATACTTAATAGTCAATCATTTAGATGAACATTGAGTATTTTATAAACTAACACGTGAAGAGAAATTTTGAAAGTGCGATTTTAGTTTATTTGATCAAATTTTGTTTGATTGGTCATTGATTGTACTTAATAAGATTAATTATAACAGATAGTCGTAGAAAATTTCGACGGTTAATTTATTTTGGATCTATTTCTAAACATTATGATGTTACCTTTTATCTATTAAAAGAACTTTCATGAGAGCTATTCGAAAATTAGTGACTCTTCATTATGTGCAAATTCATGATATATTGTTTTTGAGTTCACAAATTGTTGAGATACTTATATTTTTAGTTTATGTTCGAGACTTACGAACGAGAATTTGAAAGTGACATGTAGTTAATGGATTTATAAGTTACAAGAAGAAACATGATAATAATGGATGCATGTTGCTTGTTTTATTAAGTGCATCATGATTAATGTTTATACTCAATGTATATGCTTAATGTTTTATGAGATGAAAAAGAGTCATGTTAATGACAAATGAGTGGAAGTCTGGACAAGATGATGTGTAGATTTCCAGTTGGGATAAGATGGTCTTCAACTCTTCCATAGGAATGAGATGATATTCGAATCTCCCACATGAATATTATGATCTTTGAGTCTCTTGTACAAAAGAAAGTTTTAATATCTAGTAACTAATTTAATCTAATGGTTCCTAAGAAGGAATGACGAGTTTTATGAGTGTCATGTGAAGATTTAAGAGTCTGAAGGTATATATGATAAATTGAAAACACATAACTCCATGAACAAACTAACATTTCTAGAATTAATTTGAAGAGAAATAATTGTAGAGTTATGAGTCGAATGTCATTGTTTCTGCAATATGCTATATTTTATTTGTAGGAGTAATACATCATTCTACATGATAAAAGAATAAACAGTAGTTGAGTAGTCCTTTTCATGTTGGACATTCTAACAAGTTAATTTTTTTTTCAATCTTTCTAGTTTCTTGTGACAAGAGTTTTATAAATTCTGGATATTAAACAAAAGAAAATTGGTTTTGGAATCTCGATGAGGAAAGTTATGGTTGTATTTATGAGTATAACAAACTAGACATGCATACTAGTTGGTCATTTGTTATGAAGGTTCAATTTTCTCTTTATTGAGATATTTACTTTGAATTCCTGTAATGTAATGGAGAGTTGTGATACTATAACTTTATGAACGAACGTACACCTTTGTTTTGACTAAGTTTCGAGGACGAAACTTTTATAAGGAGGGAGGGATTGTAACACCCCAATTTTTACATAATCTCTATCATCAAATTTCAGATTAGAATTTTAATTCAGTTATAGTAATTTTATTTCAAGTGGTAGTGAAATTATATAAGTGGTAATTCAAGTAATATATTTTATATGATTGAGACTCTAGCGAATTAATGGATAAATATATTATATTAGTAGCGCCTCAAATATTAAATTAAATTCTTTTATCTGTGATAAGCTTTTTAATTATTTATTATCATGATGAACCATAGAAATATGTGATAATTCAAATATTATACCTTGTGTGATTAGGACTACTCTTAAATGATTAGTAGATTTAAATAATGAGTGGAATTTACATGGGATATTAGATTAGATATATGATTGTAAATCTAATTTAATTACTCTATATAAGGAAATTAAATCAAGCAGTTGAGAAGTTTTAGGAATCCAATATTTGGAGTCTCCTACAAGGATGAGCATTTGAAACCCTAGATATATTTAAACCATTCACAATATCACTTAGGAGGAGATACATACGTTTAAAAAAAAAAGGAGTGAGGAAAGAGAAGAAAACGAGACGAAGAAAAGAAAAGTGAGAACTTGATTAAGAGATTTTTTTGTCGCCGATTGGAAGTGGTGTACTACTGAAGGTACTAGATCATCTTTTGTATATATTCATGATAAATTCATATTAGATGGTTAAGAAATTAGAAATACACTGTGAAATATAAAATCATGGATATTACTTTTGACATGCTAAGAGGAACAATTAATTAATTAACATGTAGCTTTGTAAATTCTTGTAATTTAGATTGTGGATTCCAACAATAGTCTGTATACTATTAATTCTAATTAGTTCGGAGCTTTGGAATTACGTTAACTATGTATATTTAGGTTAGTATAATTGATAAATTTGTATCTAAACAATGTAATATTCTGAATTGTTACTAATGCATGCATTCAATTTTTTTTGTGACTTCCAGATTTAAGAATAAATTTAATAAGGTAAATTATGCAGAAAAACTGCAATAATTGGCTTGTAAATTTAAGTTTATCGGTTGGGTCTAGACAGATTAGAGACATGACCTCTGAATTTTGTTGTCAAATGGTAGTCGGGTATATCGTGAGGCAGTTCAAAGAGTTATAGGACTATAAATTTTAGTATGTATTAATTCATAAATTCTGATATCTAGTTATCATTTAACTGTGTTATAGATTTGGTTGAGAAAGCTTAAAACGTGTTTAAATCTTTGGAAATTCCAGGTAAGTACATCTCTCACCTGCAGTATGAGTAGTTTTATTTTTATTGATTACTATTGATGCTAAAGTTATGTGGATGTTTATTGATGTTTTCTATGAGTATCCTAAATGATTTACTAAGTGATGATGAATGTATATTTTCTATGAGTATGCTTGAGTGATTGGCTTTGTGATGAGTATGAGTTTTCTGTGAGTATGATTGAATGGTTGGCAAATTGATGAGCTTCCATGAGTTTTGATTAAGTACGAGATGCGAGTTAATCATGTTTTATGTAAAGTGAGAAAAATATATTTTTGAGAAAGTATATAAATATATATACATATAGTTTTATTTTATATGTTTTAAGACTGGTACCGGGCATCGAGATCGCCCACGAGATGAGTTTAAGGGCATCGAGATCGCCCACGAGATGAGTTTAAGGGCACCGAGATCGCCCACGAGATGAGTTTAGGGGCACCGAGACCGCCCTATGAGTTTTGAGTTGCTCCGTTTGGATTCGGTGGCTAGCTACCCCGGATTCTTCGGAGTTGCGCGCATTGGTACCATGTCAGGGCCCACAATATATTATTTTCGAGTATAAGAGTTTTATTTATTTTATTGAATGAACTTTCTATTGTTTTTCCAAAAGATGCGATGAACGAAAAATGTTTTGTGAGATTAGGTGATGTACTTGCTAAGCGTTTCGCTTATAGTATTACCTCATACTGCAGATCAAGGCAAGGGTAATGTGATGCAAGGAGGTAGCAGCGCTGAAGTGTGATGGGTGGTGACGGCGGAACCTCGGAATTGGTTTAAGATTTTTCATGAGTTTAATGTGTTATGATTAGATGCTAACATTTGATTCCCAAATGTTTTAAACAAACTAAAATGTCTCACATGTTTCTTAAAAAAAAAAAAATTTGTTTCCGCTGTTCAAAGAAAAGAATTTTATAATATTTAAAAAAAAAGTTTTATATCGTAAAGGTTATGCATGTTTTAGTAGATGTAATAACCCCACTAGAAGGGGGTGTTACATTATCAAAGAATAAGTGCTTAATTTTTTTTTAGGATATGTTTAGGTTAAAACATATGTAAATTATTTGGCAAGTATGAAAGTGAGTTAAAAGGATGAATTTTGATAATTTTGTGTTTGTTTAGAGATTTTAAAAAGTAGGATTACAATTAATATGTCATCATATAGGGAATTATAGCAAAAATAGACTATGTACTGTTATTTTATCTTTAAAAAAAAGAGCTAATATTTTCAGTTTAAATTGTAAAAAAGTAGATGATAGTAGACAAAAAAAAAAAAAGAATAGTTATAAGATTCTGCAAACAAATAACATGATTCGGATATTGGTAATCCAAAATCCAAACGTGCACATTCAGTCCAACCACCCCCTTAAACAATCGAGAAATTGTATTAAAATATTACAATATGTAACAATTTGTTAAGACTAATAAAAAGATCACAAAAAGAACACAATTACAAAATAAACCAATACATAAAGCTAATAATAATTGCACTTAGGACAAACATTGAACAAAATAGATGTTTTCGAGCGATAAAAATGAGATATATTATATACTTTTTACAGAAATATATGAAAATACCTAATGAATAATTAAAACATCTATTAAGAACTATATATTAACAATTTTGTGTTAAAGAATAAATGAAAAAAAATTATTAAAGAAAACAATAAGACTATGTTTGGATAGAGTGATTTCAAATCCAGAATTTGAAATGTGTGGATTTCAAATCCTTTCAAGTTTGAGTGGATTTGAAATCCATCAAAATGACTCTAAAATTAGCTCAAAATGAAAACTATGAATTTTATAAATTCACATCCAACCAAACACTATCAGTGGATTTGCTACCAAAATTTTTAAATCCCCTCTTAAATCCACATATTCAAATAGACCCTAAGAAATATTATTTTAAGAATAAAGAAAAAATATTACACTTATGTAAAATTTTACTAATCATATAATAATAAATAATAACTATAAAATAAAAAATAGATAAGTATTAAATAAAACACGTGGTAATTCATGATATGTTCAATTCTCTTTTAACTACTTTTGAGCTTAATTAGTGCAACTTTTCTTGATTTACCAACCCATATAAGTTTATTTTAATGTCACAATTATTCTTCTTTACCACATTAAAGTCAAAATAAATACCTACAACTGGTCCCAGTCTCTTACCAATTATCAATTATTGCACATTATTTTGGTCATAAGTTTCTTGAGTTTTTTAATATTATTTCAGCAATATATCATTGATTAATGCAAGTTGTAGATTAAAATAAACATAATGCCAATATATCATTGATTAATGCAAGTTGTAGATTAAAATAAACATAATGCCAATATATCATTGATTAATGCAAGTTGTAGATTAAAATAAACATAATGCTTGATTCAGTAAAGTTTGACATATAATTACTTCTGCATCTTGGATTGGAAGCCATTGTTTGATCATTTCATCAGTTCAAAAGTGAGTTTGAGAAGAAATTATGGCAGCTTTTGCTGCTGTGAGTTCTTCGGGTGTCTATACAGCTAATATTATAGAACGTGCTGGTCTCGTGTTAGCTGATAATTATCCCGACTTTTTGGAAATGGTAGAAATTGCAGACAAGGAGTTGAAGTTGTTTAAAGAATTTGTAGAAGGATTGGATATGAGGAGCAGGATGAGGATGAGTGCTTCGCTTCAACGAATTCCAGAGGCAACTAAACGATATGAAGAAGCACTTGTTATCTACCTAAAATCTGAAGAAGACCCTAGAGATATGGAGGATTTAAGACAGATAACTTCTTCCTTGATAGACACATTTAAGAAGACAAAGGAGGAGTATCTGAAACTAGATGAGGCTATCGTGGATTCGGGTGGAAACAAGTTGGAGATGGTTAGATTATCTGATAAGTATAGTCAACTCAAAACATACCTTACTTATTACTGGTTGGATGATCTAGTAATCACACTTTTTGGGATGGCGGGTATTGGCAAGACCCTTCTTGCTAAGAAAGTTTTTGAAGATTTAGATATCTTGGAATGGTTCGAGTGTCGTGCTTGGGTGACAGTGGGCAGAAAGTATCAACCAGAAGAAATTACTCAATCCATTGAAGCTCAGTTGGACATTTGTGCACATGATATGAGAGAGAGTTTAATGGGTAAGCGATACTTCATCGTGTTGGATGATGTATGGGATTTTGAGTTGGTCAAAGAGTACTTGGAAACCTCATTTCCGGACACAAATAACGGAAGTCGAGTGTTGGTTACAACTAGAATTGATCACAACTCTTTTTATAGTCGATTCATTGAAATGCGTTTGCTAAATAAACAAGAAAGTTGGCTTCTTTTGTGTGAAAAAGTTTTTTCTCAAAATTCATGTCCTCCTGAAATTGAGGAAGCAGGAAAAAAGATTGCCGAGAAGTGTGATGGTCTTCCTCTTACGATTATCACAGTTGCAGACCTTCTACGGAAGTACGAAATGGCACAGTGGATTGAGATATCAACACACAAGAAACATCAACTTTTCATTGATGCATATGAAGAAATACATGAGGTACTCTATCCAAGTTATGACAATTTACGTGAAGATTCAAAATTGTGTTTTCTGTATATGGCAGTTTTTCCAGAAAAGTTTGAGATCTTCAAATCCAGGCTCATTAATTTGTGGATTGTTGAGAAACTTATTGAGCAAGATAATTTCCAAACTTTAGAAAATTTTGGAGTAGAATGCTTGAAGTATCTTACTTTGAATACTGTTGTTATGGTCAAGCAGAAAAGCACCCTGTTTGATGATCTAAGTGAGAGAATAAAATCATGTGCCCTCCATTCTTCCTGGTGGCATTTCTGCTACAAAGAAGCTAGGAAGACAATTTTTTTTCATGTTTTGGATAGTTATACAGATGCTTTAGGAGAAGTTATTAAGAGGCAGAGGAGATTGACCATCCACAACAATACTTTATTTGGAGTTAAAGTTGTGAATGAATCAATTGAGAAACATTGTGAATCCACTGTTCACTCTCTCTTATGTTTAGGTCCATATCAAAAATATCCGGTGCCAATGTGTTTTGGTTTAAAGTTGCTCAAAAAACTTGATGCACTTCACATCCGTTTTTATGAGTTTCCTTTGGAAGTATTAGAATTAGTTAAGTTAAGATATCTTGCTTTCACATGCAACGCAAGTTTGCCTCCTTCCATATCCAAACTTCGGAAACTTCAATATTTAATAGTCCGTCAACATTTGAGCATCAAATTTGGAGTTCTACCATATTTTCCAGTGGAGATATGGGATATGAAAAAGTTGAAGCATCTTCATGTAACGAACAACGATCTGCTTGATGTTGTTGGTACTCTTTTGCCAAACCTCTCAACACTATTAGATGTGAGCGTTAACAGTTGCACTAATGGTGTTTTTGGAAGAATCCCTAATTTGAAAAAACTAGGAATTCAAATTGAGTTGATGCCTGATGCAGTTGTGCCCCAACGTTGCTTTGATCATGTTTCAAATTTAAGTGAACTAGAATCACTTAAATGTGTCGTTGTAAATCCTACATGCAATTTTGTTGCACCATTTGTTCCACTTTCAGTGTTCCCGTTAAATTTGAAAAAATTGCATTTGAATGGGTTGGGCTGTTGTTGGAAAGAAATGAGCACGATTTCTTCACTTCCAAATCTTGAAGTGCTCAAACTACGAAGTAATGCTTTTCAAGGGCCAAAATGGATAGTAGAAGAAGATGAATTCCCAAAGCTTTCGTTTCTTTTAATGGAAGATATGGATCTAGAAGTATTGAAGGGGAGAAATGAGAGCTTCAAAAGTCTTCTAAAAGCAAGCATACAACATTGCTACAAATTGAGAAAGCTTCGATGGAGAAGTGATTATGCATTGCATATAAGTATTAAAGTAGTTTACTGCAATCCCCAAGTTCAAAAGGAAATACAAAAGAGTGCACTACAGGAAGAGGAACAACCAAAGGAGATTTTGATCGATTCTGATTGGAACTCATGAGCGACAACTCATATCTCAAGGTTAGTAATTCACTTTTACGATTTAATTGTTGAATGATAATTTTTTTTCTATTCATCTATTATATACATATATACATATACTGGTGTTTAATTGGGATGATGCGTTTTTATATGAAATTTGTTAGTTGTATAACAACTTATAAGCTTCTTAATGTGTTTAATAAAACTTTAAAGATTAACTTTTAGTTCATTCCAAAATATGACGTCACGAGAATATATATTATTTTTCAAATAAGAAGTTAAAGAATCTCATTTTTTTCAAAATTATCATTAAACTTAGTCCTTAAAATAACATTATTTCTTTTATATTTAAAAACTTATAATATTAATTTTTGACCGTGAAAAAGAATCTAATTAACAATATATAAGAGCTTATTTGATCTTTTAAATATATTCATCCGATAATGTTTTTACCATTTTGTTCAGGAGGAGACAAAGAGGAGTAAGTATTGAAGATGTTATTCAAGTGTTGAGATCATTGGAATAAGAGCACCCTCACCTGCTTCTATATTTATATATTTGTTGAAATTGGGAATTCATTTTCTCATCATGATTGGATACTATTGTTATGTATGGATGATAGACATTTATATCTTTGGATTTTTCTTTGCATATTTGTATGGAAAGTTGCTTTATCGGTCCACTATGTACTATGCTGCAAATTTCATCATTTTATTAGATTTTGAATGAATACTATCTTCCAAAAAAATTCATCATCCAAGTCTGATGATATTTCTGGTCTTGTGATGATAGCATATTGAATTTGGATGGACCTTATTTGGCTCTGTGTATTGCCGAGGAAGTAATGATATATGTTATGCTGACTAGCAAGAATTTGCTCTTGAATTGCTAAACCCCAATGAACTCACAAGTAGTTGTGCTACCTTTTGGATGACTATGCTGTTGAGGCTTGTTTCAAACCATATGTATATATAGGTATGTCCGATTTGCAACCAATCCCTTGTCGTCACTTGCAGATAATTCTTCTGGTTGTTCCATGTATATCTTCATTTAAAAAAGCATTGTGTCAACGTCAATCTATCTGATATATTGTGGTGTGGGATAGAGCAACTATTATTTAGTATTTTTTAAAATTTTCTGCAATGATTGGTTTATGTTTAAATGTTAAAGGGGAAATTGATTCTAGGGACATTCAAGTGCATGATCATGAGATATGTCCAAAGTCAAAGGAATTTATGTAATATAAGGTTATATAACTACTCATTTGAAGAAAAAAGAGAGACAGAATTCGGAAATTATGGCAAAGATTGAAACATTTGCAAGTATATATTGAAGTATGGCAAAAACTTGTATGCATCCGGGGTATGGATCTTAGATCTGTGACCCTAATCCAACCCGGCGCATGGGCCGCCTCAATGCGTGTCCACGCATCCACACGTGCGGCTGCACCTGAGTTGGTGTGCCTAAATTCCATATTATGTGATTAATGATAGATATTATATATATATATATATACACACACTATTCAGGTATTACGTGTTTATACTCTTAAGGTATTACACATTTACCTTTAAGGTATTAAACTTAAAGCATAAAGTATTACATATTTACATTTGAGGTATTGCATAGAGATATTACATATTTGGTATTACATATACACCTTTGAGTATTACATATTTACCTTTGAAGTATTGCATATTTACCTTTGAGGTATTAATGCTTAAAGTATAGTATAATGTACTACATATTCAACTTTAAGTTATTCCTACTTATAGTTTAAGGTATTGCATATTTATCCTTAAATAATTACAAATCAGATCATTGTTGGCTCCAATGTCATCATCTTTAGCCCTAACCGCCCTCAATTTCAAGCTACCTCCACATTTCTCTCGCCGCTAGATCTTCTTCTTCATCTCAGTGATCTAGCCGGAAAGTGTCGTTTTTACTATATTTTTACGTATATTTTTATGTGTTCATTTGAGCATGTTTATGTACGTTTCTATAGTGATTTAGATACTTTTGATTTATTAGTTGCATTTGATGGTTTTGTGTTTAGTTTTGTGTTTTTAGTGCAAAAATCGCAAGTTTCAGCTCACATGTGCAGTTGTCGAAGAAATGACATATCTCACGATCTAGAAGTCCGAATTGGAAGATCTTAATTATGTTGGAAATCTAAGGAAGAGATCTACAACTTTTATGTTGAACACTTTTCCCAATTCGTTCTCGAAGAAAGCAGAATATTAAGGAAAAACGGAAGTTTTGCGTTCGGTTCTTCGACGTGACAGGGCTCTAGTATTTTGATCATAACTTTCTCTAGAAGACTGCTATTGAGGTGAAATTTGTGGCATTTGAAAACTAACTTCAAGACCTACAACTTTCATGGAGACGTCGAAGTCAAATTCGGAACTGTGCACCAGCGCACGACCGTGTCTTGGGACACGGTCGTGTCCCACTGCACAGAAACAATAGCACTGGCGCATGGGTGACGGTGTCCTGGGGCACGGTCGTGCTCGAGAGACTCCCATTCGATCCCAAACTCGATTTTTGACGTATCTCACACTTCTAAACCATCTAGGAGACCTCCAAGATGCTATATATACCCAAATTCGTCCCAAAAAGGAGGAGGCAGAGAGGAGGAACAATCATTAGGGTAGGAATAACATTGATAGAGAGAAAACATATATTCTGAGAGCATCCGGAGAGGAGAAGAAGACTTCAAAAATCGAAGAATTAAGAGATCATCGTTCACATAGAGTTTTTCTTTATCTTTCCTTTATTGTTGGATTATTTTAGTTTGATATAATAACTTCAATCTTGTCTATGAGTTTGTTGATATTTATGTCCGGCTAGTTTTCCATGGGTTTCTAGGGCTTGTTAGTAGTCTGATTCGAATCTGATGGATCCTTGATTTCAATTCAAGTTATTGATTCTTTATCCTATTGATGTGTTTATTGTTTGATTGCTTGTTTGATTATGTGGCCACTAATTGAGCATGTTTGAGTAATTAAGTCAAAATTCGAGAGAGGAGATTTAATTACGGAAGAGTAAACACATGACATATATGCAGCATGAGATCGAGAGATGAATGGCATATGTGATGAGATTTTCAAGTGATATCGTGATGAGAATTAGATGAAAGCATATTCTAGAACCTGTCTCAGATATATCTGTTTGTCTCCGTGTATTTATTTGTTTTTGTTTTAGTATAAATAATTGAATTCTTTGATATCTGATAGCTTAGATAAAATTAGGGGTTGAATTTGGGTAATCGATTATTCCTAGATAATAGTCTCTGTGGGATCGACCTTGCTTACCGTGTTCTGCAATCTACACCGTACACTTGCGGTAGTAGCCTAAAGAAATATGTGAACAAAAATCTACAAAGGAACTCACATGCAAGAGCAGCGACTGATGGAGATGATCGAGTAAAAGGTGAGGGAAGTGAAACAAGTCTGAGGAGAAAACGAAAGTTCCAATGAGTCCATGGCTGTAAATATGATGTGGAGTGGCAGCTCGGAAATAAATCAAGGATCTCGGAACCGGAAATATCGAGTCAAGAACCGGTCGGAATTTAGTCGAACCGGGCTCAGGAAAATTAGCTGTAACGGCCGGTCCAGGGCCGTTGGAACGACTTCAACAGCTAGGGCACACCTGCGCAGAATCGGATTTTGTTTGCAAAATTCGACGATTTCCGTTGCGTTTCCGGTTAAATTGATAAGGGGCTATTACTTAGTATATATAGGAGTATAGCCAGTTGTAATTTCACTTTGCAATTTTGAGTTTTGAGTGAGATTAGGAAATCTAGGGTTCTTGAGTGCATAAACCCTAATTTTTGGGGATTTGTCTTGTAACTTCGAATTCTCTCTCGTTTCTTAGTGAAATCCGTTCAATTCTTTCATGGTGGATGTAGGCCGATGTGGCGAGCCGAACCACCCTAAATTCTTGCGTGTTATTTCAATTTCTCGTTCGTAATTGAAGTTTCAAACTTGTAGTTTTAGGGTTTTCCAGAAAAACTGTGGTGTATTGAGTGTTGTCATTTGAAGGTGAGCTGAAAACTTAACAATTGGCGCCGTCTGTGGGAATCACTCGACGCACATTCAATTCAGATGTCTGGGATGAAGCTCGACGTGGAAAAGTTCACGGGGGTTGGCGACTTTACGTTATGGAAGGCGAAGATGGAGGCGGTATTGATCCAACAAGGGTGGGAGGAGGCGATTTCTGAAGATCCAGTGGATGATTCAGATGAAACATCTTCTCTTTCACAGCTGGATCGGAACAAGATTGATCGAAAGGCTCGCAGCTCGATCATATTATGTTTAGGAGAGAAGGCCCTTAGAGAAGTCTACCAAGAACGCACGGCATTGGACGTTTGGAAGAAGCTCGAGTCGCTTTATCAAACGAAGTCTTTGGCCAATCGATTATTTCTGAAACAAAGGCTGATCTCCTTCAAGATTGTGGATGACAAAAAGATTCTAGAGAAGTTAGACGAATTCAACAAATTGGTGGATGATTTGGAGAACATCGAAGAGAAGCAAAAGGATGAGGACAAGGCTCTACTTCTGCTGAATGCGCTCCCAAAGTCATATCTATCATTCAGAGATGCTCTTGTATATGGAAGGGTAACTCCACTGACTTTAGAGGAAGTTCAGGTCGCCATTCGATCTAGATTTCTAGGAACTGAATCTGAGAAGAAGCCACAAAGTCTTGGGGAAGGATTGACTGTAAAAGGCAAGAAGTTCAAGAAGGGAAACTCAAGGCAAAATCAACAAAGATCTGATCAAGGTGGAGCCCGATCCAACACTGAAGGAGATGAAGCCAGGAAGTGTTTCCACTGCCATAAACCAGGCCACTTCAAGCGCAATTGCCCCGAGAGGAAGAAGAAGCAAGCAGGAAACAACTCAAACCAACAAGCTGCTGTCGCCCAAGAGCAGTATGATAGCGCTGATATGCTATGTGTTGCTAGCTCTGATATGAAAGAGGAATGGGTGCTTGATTCGGGGTGCTCTTTCCACATGTGCCCAATTAAGAACTGGTTCAGTGATCTGAAAATGCATCAAGGAGGTTCAGTGCTACTGGGAGATGACCATTCATGTCAAGTGATGGGAGTAGGATCCATTAAGCTCAAGCTCCATGATGGGAGAATCAGAACACTGACCAATGTGAGGTATATTCCTAAACTCAAGAGAAACCTAATATCTCTTGGTGTTCTTAATGCTACAGGCTGTGAGTTCAAGACTCAAGGTGGAGAGATTCAAGTAACCAAAGCTGGAATGGTGGTGATGAAAGGAGTAAAGTCAAATGGCCTATACATTCTTAAAGGAACCACTGTAGAAGGAGGAGCTTCACCTGCTGAAGATGGAGATCAAACTAACCTATGGCATAAGAGGTTAGGTCACATTGGAGATAAGGGATTAGCTGAACTCTCAAAGCAAAAGCTCATACCTATCTTAAACCCTGGAAGAACACAAGATTGTGAGCAATGTATCCAAGGGAAGCTCACAAAATCTCAGTTCCCAAAAGGTAATCATACCACTGTAAGTGTTCTTGACTATGTGCACTCTGATGTTTGGGGTCCATCTAGAGTAGAAACACATGGGGGAGGGAAGTATTTTATAACTTTCATAGATGACTACAGTAGGAAGGTGTGGGTGTATGTGCTTAAACATAAGTCTGAAGCCTTTTCAAAGTTTAGAGAATGGTTAATACAGCAAGAAAATCTCACTGGTAAGAAGCTTAAGCATCTTAGAACTGATAATGGTCTTGAGTTTTTGTCAGAAGAATTCTTAAGCTTTTGCAGGGAGAGAGGTATTACCAGGCACAAGACTGTGGTTGCTACTCCACAACAGAATGGAGTAGCTGAGCGCATGAATAGAACCCTCTTGGAGAGAGTAAGATGCCTACTCTTAGATGCTGGATTGCCCAAATCGTTTTGGGGTGAAGCTGTTTCAACAGCAGCATTTCTGATCAATAGGAGCCCATCATCTTCAGTCAAATTCAAGTCTCCTAATGAGGTATGGTATTCTAAGACTCCTAACTATTCCTTTCTAAAAGTATTTGGATGTTTGGCCTATGCACACACCAAGCAAGACAAGCTGGAATCAAGAGCAACAAAGTGCATCTTTATTGGCTATCCAAATGGTGTAAAGGGATATAAACTGTGGAGCTTAGAAAATGGGACTCCAAGGTGCTTCATTAGCAGAGATGTGGTGTTCAAGGAAGGAGTGATGGGATACAAAGAGAAGCATCATGGTAGTGAAACTGAAGAGACTCCAAGCACAGAACCAAAGCTTGCTGAAGCTGGAATTGAGGTGGAGCTTCAGGGAGATCATCATACTGGAAATCAAAGAAATGGCTCAAGCTCCTCTGACTCAGATAATGATCAAGTCACTGAGGATCAACATGATCAACTAGATGAAGCTGGAGATCTCTCTACCTACCACTTGGCAAGAGATAGACAAAGAAGAACTATAAATCCTCCTGCAAGATATGGTGAGGCAGATATAGCTAACTATGCTCTATGTGTTGCTGAGGAAATAGAGTATGAAGAGCCAAATTCATATCAAGCTGCCATGAAGAGTAAAGACAGTGATAAGTGGGCTCAAGCCATGAATGAGGAGATCATGTCACTTGAAAAGAATCAGACCTGGATTCTAGTTGATAGACCTACTGGACAGAAACTGATAGGGAGTAAATGGATATTCAAGAGGAAGATTGAAGTGACTGGAAAGGAACAAGTCAGATATAAAGCAAGGCTGGTAGCAAAGGGATTTACTCAGAGGGAAGGAATCGACTATCATGAAATATTCTCTCCAGTGGTAAAGCATGTATCTATAAGAATTTTACTAGCCTTGGTAGTACAAGAAGACATGGAATTGCAGCAACTAGATGTTAAGACTGCATTTTTGCATGGAAACTTAGATGAGACCTTATATATGGCTCAGCCTGAAGGTTACAAGAAGCCTGGAGAAGAGGATAAGGTTTGCTTGTTGAAAAGATCACTCTATGGACTTAAGCAAAGTCCTAGACAGTGGTATAAGAAGTTTGACAGTGTGATGATGAGCATTGGACTGGAGAGATGCCACCATGATAGTTGTGTCTATTTACAGAAAGAAAACAATGGGGTGCTGGTTTATCTTCTAATATATGTGGATGACATGTTAATAGCAAGCAAGAGTATGAGAAGGATACAGATCATCAAGGATAAGCTCAAGGATCAGTTTGAGATGAAGGATCTTGGTGATGCAAGAAGAATGCTTGGCATGGACATTAGAAGAGATAGAGGCAAGGGGCTGATATTCTTGTATCAAACTGATTACATAAGGAAGGTACTAAAGAGGTTCTTTATGCACGAATCAAAGTCAGTCTCCACACCATTGGGAACTCAGTTTAAATTGACAGCACAAGAAAAGCCTCAAACTGAAGCTGAAAAGAAGTTGATGGCAGAAGTTCCTTATGCTAATGCAGTGGGAAGCATGATGTATGCCATGGTCTGTAGTAGACCCGATATAGCCTATGCTATGAGTAGAGTAAGTAGGTTCATGGCTGATCCAGGTAAAGCACATTGGGAAGCAATTAAATGGATGCTAAGATACTTACAAGGAACATCAAATCTGGGATTAATGTTTTATCAGCAATCTAACCTTAATTGTTCTAATCCTTTACAAGGTTTTGTAGATTCTGATTTTGCAGGGAATCCCGACACTCGAAGATCAACTACAGGCTATGTATTCAACTTGTATGGAACAGCTATAAGCTGGAAAGCTATGCAACAATCAATGGTGGCCTTGTCCACCACCGAAGCAGAATTTGTTGCAATGGCCGAAGAGTCCATGTGGCTCAAAGGAATCCTAAAAGAGTTAAGGGTAAAACAGGGAAGGGTATCAATCTATTGTGATAATCAAAGTGCATTACATTTATCTAAACATCAAATGTTTCACAGTAGATGTAAACACATTGATATCAAATTACATTTTGTAAGAAATTTGATAGATAAAGGTGAAGTAGAAGCTAGGAAAATAGCAACTGAGGAGAACCCTTCTGATATGCTAACTAAGATACTTCCTAGATCGAAATTCGAGTTTTGCAGGGATCAAATTCAGGTGAAAACCTGGGCAGCAAATCGAGCTTGAATGATGACTGAACTTATGGAAGAACTGGATTAATTTCACAAGCTGAGGTGGAGAATTGTGGAGTGGCAGCTCGGAAATAAATCAAGGATCTCGGAACCGGAAATATCGAGTCAAGAACCGGTCGGAATTTAGTCGAACCGGGCTCAGGAAAATTAGCTGTAACGGCCGGTCCAGGGCCGTTGGAACGACTTCAACAGCTAGGGCACACCTGCGCAGAATCGGATTTTGTTTGCAAGATTCGACGATTTCCGTTGCGTTTCCGGTTAAATTGATAAGGGGCTATTACTTAGTATATATAGGAGTATAGCCAGTTGTAATTTCACTTTGCAATTTTGAGTTTTGAGTGAGATTAGGAAATCTAGGGTTCTTGAGTGCATAAACCCTAATTTTTGGGGATTTGTCTTGTAACTTCGAATTCTCTCTCGTTTCTTAGTGAAATCCGTTCAATTCTTTCATGGTGGATGTAGGCCGATGTGGCGAGCCGAACCACCCTAAATTCTTGCATGTTATTTCAATTTCTCGTTCGTAATTGAAGTTTCAAACTTGTAGTTTTAGGGTTTTCCAGAAAAACTGTGGTGTATTGAGTGTTGTCATTTGAAGGTGAGCTGAAAACTTAACATATGAGGAGAAGAAGAAGAAAAATTGTTTATGAGAAGAAGCGCAGAAGAAAGAGAAGAAGAAGCATAGCAGTAGAAGAAGAAGAGAAGAAGAAGAAGGGCAACATCAGCAAAAGAAGAGGAGAAGAAGAAGAAGCGCAGCTAGGACAAGAAGAAGAAGAGAGGGGTTAGCGGGTCGGTTGATCATAAGACCACAAATTAATCAATAATGTACCTATCCTGTACGTATTAAGAAGTAATTAGACATGTATTATTTAAGTGACATTAATGTTGTGCAAGAAAAATAATGTATGGTTTACACTATTTTTGTATTTAAGAATTCATTCAACATTGAAGCATAAAAATATTTCCGTTTTCAACGGTTAATTTAGTTTCTAAACTAGTATAGAATCCGTCCGTGAAATACACTGGATTATAAATATAAATTAAATTTAGTGGATTTAGAAAGAAAATTAACTATTTAATATATAAGAAAAATATTAATGGTTTATATAAGGAAAAATATTATTTATATAAGAAAATATATCAATGTTGTATTAGTAAAGAACATGATTATTTTTTTCTCTATTATTTAGAAAATTTAAATATTTTTGTATTCATTATTCAAACCCTCAAATTATATTTTTATGAATTGATAAAAAAATTAAAGCCAAGTATTCTCAAATAAATTTCATATATTATTTTAAAACACATATTCGCAAAACTATATAAATTTTAATAATTAATTAGTTTGAATCATTTGAATAATTTCTTTTCAATCAATCCACATTTATTTTATATTTTCATTATTTATTTATTTATATTTTTTTAATAGGTTATTCCTTTATATAGATATAGATTATAAATATTTAATAAATGAATTAAAAATTAAATTATAATTAAATACGATAAATCAAAGAGTGACATGCGTCACTCTTGGTTATTCCTTGCGGTATAGATATAGATTTACAATTACATGTAAAATTAGTTACCTACCAGTTAATTCCGTATCTAAATGAATAATAGATATATGGAAAGCGATTTTATGATGCTTAGTGTTGTAAAGTATGTTATCCAATGCATCTTTTGTATAAACAATACAAGATCAACAATATTAAAAGTAACAAAATAGAAAGAAGATAAAGATTGAGAATGGAGAAATTTTAATCTCTATCTTGTGAAGTTTCTTGCCTAACTATACATGGAAGAATCACCAACATGTAGGATAAGGAACTTAGACAGCGGTTACAAGATAGCGAGCAGAAATTAGGGATGTCTATGCCTTTAGAGCTAGCAAAAGAAAGATCTAATCAGTTGGAAGCAGAAGCAACATCATTGGAGAGGTATGGCTGCTACAGCTATTAATACATTCTCAACAACTTGTATCCTTATAAATTAGGACTCACTTGCACGACGTTCTTTGAATGGTTAAACACTGCGTTCTTTCTTTATCTTTATAAAAAAAAATTGGTGTCAAGTTTGGAAAGAAGCAAGCAGAACAGATAATCATGTTTTTTATTTCTTCGTTATTAAACTGTTAGATTATATGGATTTTTTGTAAGTATATCCCGAAGTTTTTTATCCATATACTAAGACCTAAAGATTTTATCTTACGATGCAACTCAAATGCATATGTTCCCATGCATCATTTTATTCTTGTGAGCATCTTATTACAGGATAAATATTTGCAATGATTTATTATATGTGATAATCATCACGACATCATCTTAAGGCACACCATATTGCTACCTTGTCTGCCACGACATAGCTTGCTTATCATATGCGTGTGGACTTGAGAAAAGGCAAGAAATATACATTATGATCGGTCCCAACTCTTATCTGCAAACTCTCTTGATCGAGTAGTAATATATGAGGTTGTAGTTTATTACCTTGCTAGCTGGCTTACATGTTAGAATTGTTGATTTTTTAGCCTCATTTCTTGCATTTTCTCGGTCTTGTAGACGCTTAATATTGGCAAGTGGAGTTGAAGGTATGGAAGGATTTCGACAAAGATGGAGTCTCCATGGTCGCCTTACTGATACAAAGTAATGTTTTTTTTCACATTCTAAACATTCATGAGTCAATGATGATGATGTCGACTTGTTGGCATTTCAAAACGCAAGTTTAATGGCAACTACACTCGATACTCGTTGACTATCCACAACATAATATGTTTGTGTCATTGTTATTGTCTTGTAGGAAGAGGCTGGAAGCCCTGAATAAGGGAATGGAGAACAGAAAGATAGATGAATCAGTTAGAGAATCTACTACCAAGAAGAGGAGATGGTTCTTCTAGTCCAGTTATATATGATTAAAATCCCTCTTGTTATCACATAAATGTGGTTGGATTAAGAAGTAACCATTATATTATTTTTCTTATACGATTTGTTATGAAGGTTAGAATAAAAGGAACAACTTCAAATATGGTCGTTTTTTAGTTTGCAATTGAACATTGAACTTTAAGTTCACAGTTTTCATTTCTGATCATTTTAAAGTTAAACTTGTCTCAAAAATATATGTTAATTGCCAACATGCAATTTTAAATACAATTATCATCCATATGAAAGTTTACACGTTAATAATTAACTCATATAATTTGAACTCCATGACCGCGCTGTCGCGACGCGATAAAATTAATTAAATCTTCTTATCCTAACCAATTAGTAATTAGGGCAAGTAAGAGTCGATCCCACGGAGAATGACAATTCAATTGTGTTTACCTATGTCTAAACTCAAAGGAACAAAAGGGTATGGGGGTTATCAGATTGATTAATAATTAAATCAAAAGAAATACTAAAGATGCAAAACTCAACTAAACAGAAATCAAGTGGTAAAAATCATTCCAATTAACAGATCAGTTATCCCCCAATATCGATTATGCCTTAATCAATGTTACCCCCTCTCTCAATTTATCATGGAATTATCACCCCTAATCTAACAACAAGCTCTGTTAAATCGAATCGTCTCTTATGATTAGTTAAATTAGGATAAGATCACTAATTAACCCTATTCAATTGAACAACCTAGAACAAGCTCTCTAGATTTAATTCATTGAACGCATTAATAACCAAGACGATAGGGTGAACTAGACTCCAAATACACAAGCTCGATTTGATAATCTAGGATTGTGTTACCCTAGAGATGTGCGACCCCTAGTTTACTACTAATGAAAATTAAACCACAACAATTAGGATTCATGATTTAAAGTTCTAGCAATCAACTATCAAATACTTAACCTAGGTGGCCAATCCAAATCAAGCATTAACAATTGAAAACATTCATTACAGATAACACAATCAATTCCAATCAAAACATCGATAGGGAGAAACGAGATTAATTAAAACATAAAACGATAATTGGGTTCAAACATCCCTGCTAACCGGAATTGAGAAATTAGCCGATCATCGTCTCGATCGAATCCACAAGAGTCGTTGATTCATCCATAAAAGAAAAATAGAACAAAGAAAAGAAAGTTTGTGATTAGTTCTCCCTCCAAGCTCTCCTCCCAAGCTCTTTCTCTCAAGCTCTTTCTCTCAAGCTCTTTTTTTCAAATATCATGTGTGTTTTGTGGCTTAAGTATGTGATTAATGAAGACCATCTTCTTAATGACTTTTTTTCTTTTTGGTTGTCTTCCTTTTCTTTTTGGTTGTCTTCTTTTTTTCTTTTTGGTTGTCTTGGGGATTAAATAGGGCAAAAATATGGGTTTCCCTTTGCTCAAAGTGATTTGGGTCTCGGTCCAACGAACTCCAAAATACTTCAAAAATTCCTACAATAATCGAGAAAATAACATGTGAAGTATCTCAAGTTCAACAATGCAAATAGGTATGAAAACAATGCATTCAATCGAATAAAAGATAATAAGAATCCGATTAAATCAACAATTAAATGCATACATTTATGCAAATGCAAGAGAAAAAATAAACGTGCTAAAACAGGTAAACGTGCAAAACAAAAACAACCTACATGCAACTATATGAGCCTAAGAACTATATGAACTCAGCAAAACAAAAGCATCAACAAAACAAAGGCACCAATCCCCTCCCCTCTTAAATAGATGTTGCTTGTCCCAAGCAATCACAATCGATTCGAAAACAAATAATGCAAAAGTCATAACAATAAATGAGAGCAAGGGAAAGCAAACACCTGATCATCGGCGGGACGGACGGGCATGTCGCGGACGCTGCAACTTTCTTTCTAACTCCGCCACACGGGCTTGTTATGCCTCCTGATTTTGTTCCAATTCATCCACACGCTGCTCCAAGTGGGAGGGCGGTCTCGACTGAGAGGCTAAGTCATCCAAACCCGATGGCAAACGACGGCCCGGGTGGCTCATCTCTGCTGTTTTTTTTTTTTTTAACTCCAAAATGCACGAAAAAGACTCACGAACATAGATTCAACATCTAAACTTAAAAGAAAGAAAATATAAAGGAGTGAAAACAAAGAGGTGTGGGTTGCCTCCCACAAAGCGCTTTTGTTTAACGTCGTTTGCTCGCCAAAACTCCCTCACTAGACGGATGGTGGGTCTTCAAGTGGGGCTCTTTCAACTTCCACATCTCGAAATCCCTCAAAGTATGGTTTTAGTTGATGTCCATTGACTTTGAATATTTTTCCCGTTCGGTGGCTTTGAATCGTAACTGCACCATGAGGAAATACATTAGAAACAACAAAAGGGCCTAACCAACGTGAACGTAATTTACCGGGAAACAATTTGAGACGAGAGTGATAAAGCAAAACTTTATCCCCCACTTCAAAATTTTTCCTTGCAAGACGTGCGTCGTGAATGGTTTTTGCTTTCTCTTTATAGATCATCGTGTTCTCAAATGCGTCATTTCGTATTTCCTCAAGCTCCCTCAATTGAAGCTTCCTATGCATCCCCGCTTCATCATAATCCAAGTTGCACTTTTTAATTGCCCAAAACGCTCGATGCTCAATCTCCACCGGAAGATGACATGCTTTGCCAAACACAAGCCGATATGGTGACATTCCGATTGGAGTCTTATACGCTGTTCTATATGCCCAAAGAGCGTCTTTAAGCCTGAGGCTCCAATCTTTACGGTTCGGCTTAACGGTCTTCTCCAAAATAGATTTGATCTCCCGATTCGAAGTTTCTGCTAGACCATTTGTCTGGGGGTGGTAGGCTGTAGAGATCTTGTGGGTGACACCATATTTCCTCAACAAAGCTTCGATTGTACGATTGCAAAAATGTGTGCCTCGATCACTAATGATGGCTCGTGGAATTCCAAACCTGCAAAAGATGTTAGACTTCACAAAAGATGCTACAATTTTTGAATCGTTAGTCCGCGAAGCCTTAGCTTCGACCCATTTGGAGACATAATCAACGGCAAGCAATATGTATAAATTACCAAAGGAAGAGGGAAACGGTCCCATGAAATCCATCCCCCAAACATCAAAAATCTCACAAACCACAATGGGATTTTGGGGCATTTGATTTCGACGAGAGATGTTACCTGTACGTTGGCAATTATCGCAAGACTTACAAAATTCGAATGCATCTTTAAAGAGAGTTGGCCAATAGAATCCACTTTCCAAGATCTTGTGTGCAGTACGCTTGGCTCCGAAATGTCCTCCACAAGCTTGTGCATGACAAAATGCAAGTATGGACTGAAATTCGGAATCTGGAACGCACCGTCTTACGATCTGGTCCGTGCAATATTTCCACACATACGGGTCATCCCACACATAATATTTTGCATCACTCCGAAGCTTGTCCCTTCGAGCCTTCGGCATACCTGGAGGAAAAATTTTGGCAACAAGAAAATTTACAATATCAGCAAACCAAGGTTCAGAATCGGGAATCGACACTGGATCGCCCAGTGTTGTCTGTCCCTGCCAGTGTGATACCACAGCAAACAACTGCTCGTCCGGGAAGCTCTCGGCGATTGGGGGGCCCGTCTCAGAGTGTACCAGCCGACTGAGATGATCAGCAACACAATTCTCAGACCCCTTTTTGTCTTTAATCTCTAGATCAAACTCTTGGAGAAGCAAGATCCATCGAATAAGTCTCGGTTTGGCCTCTTTTTTCATGAGTAGGAATTTGAGAGCTGCATGGTCAGAAAATACAATAACCTTAGTTCCCAACAAATATGATCGAAATTTATCTAAAGCAAAAACAACAGCCAAGAGTTCTTTTTCAGTGGTAGTGTAATTTGCTTGTGCTGGGGTTAAGGATTTTGATGCATAATAAATCACATGAGCAGCCTTCCCAACTCTTTGACCCAAAACGGCTCCAACGGCATAATCCGACGCGTCACACATCACTTCAAATGGCAATGCCCAATCTGGGGGCTGAATTATAGGTGGTGATGTTAGCTTTCCTTTTAACTCATCAAATGCCTTTTTGCAATCTCCATCGAACTCGAACTTCACCTCGTTTTGCAGCAACTTGCACATTGGAGATGCTATCTTGGAAAAATCTTTGATAAACCTTCGATAAAAACCTGCATGACCAAGAAAAGAACGCACTTCCCGCACATTCGTGGGGTAAGGTAAGGCCGAAATAAGGTCTACCTTAGATTTATCAACCTCAATTCCCTTTATAGAAACAATATGGCCCAAAACTATTCCTTGTTCAACCATAAAATGACATTTTTCCCAATTCAAAACAAGGTTAGTTTCCACACATCTCTTCAAAATTAATTCAAGACCTTTCAAGCAATTTTCAAAAGAGTTGCCATACACACTAAAATCATCCATGAAGACCTCAATTATACTACCCACATATTCTGAAAATATGCTTACCATGCATCTTTGAAAAGTTGCCGGTGCATTGCAAAGACCGAACGGCATTCGACGATAGGCAAATGTTCCAAAAGGGCATGTGAACGTAGTCTTCTCTTGATCCTCCGATGCTATGGCAATCTGAAAATACCCTGAAAAACCATCTAAAAAGCAATAATGAGAGTGCCCGGCAAGTCTTTCAAGCATTTGATCTATGAAAGGTAAAGGAAAGTGATCCTTTCGAGTGACAGAGTTTAACTTACGATAGTCAATACAAACCCTCCACCCGGTTTGCACTCGAGTAGGAACTAACTCACCTTGTTTATTTTCAACCACAGTGACTCCCGATTTCTTGGGTACAACTTGCGTAGGACTTACCCATTGGCTATCAGATATTGGATAGATGATTCCAACATCCAACAGTTTCAGCACTTCCTTTTTCACTACCTCCATCATTGGCGGGTTAAGTCTCCTTTGGGGTTGTCGAGATGGTTTAGCTTCATCTTCAAGAAGAATTCGATGCATGCACAAGGAGGGGCTGATTCCTCTTATGTCCGCGATTTTCCATCCAATGGCCTTCTTATGCTCCTTAAGTACTTTCACCAAAGCTTCTTCTTGATTAGAATTCAATTTTGCTGAAATGATCACGGGTAGTGTGTCATCTTCTCCAAGGTAGGTGTATTTCAAGTGATTGGGCAGCACCTTCATTTCAAGTTCCGGGGCCTGCACAATAGATGGAAGAATCTTTTGGTTAGACTCAGGTAAACTAATAAAATGCAAATCATACCTTGGTGGCAAAAGAGGTTGAGCTTGAAGTGCAGTAACAATTTCTGATATGTCTTGGCTTCCATGGGAGGTCACTAACTCTCTTTCATCCTTCACATTTCTAGTCAAAATAACCTCCAATGTGTCCCTGAAATGCATCTCAAAAACATCTTCGACCAACGGGTCAATCGAACTTAAAGCAAAAACAGCATTATCATCATCAGGATACTTCATGGCATCAAAAATATTGAATTTTATGATTTGCCCATCAAATTCCATTGTGAGAGTTCCCTCACGAACATCTATCTTTGTTTGAGAGGTATTCAAGAATGGCCTCCCTAACAATATAGGTGCTGAAATTGATGGATCACCATTCATATCCAAAACATAGAAATCTGCAGGAAATATTAATTCATTGACTTCCACTAGAACATCTTCAATAACCCCATCGGAATATGCGGTGCTACGATCGGCTAATTGAATGACAACTCGTGTGTCTTTCAATGGCCCTAAATTTAAGGATGCATAGATGGATCTTGGCATGACATTTATTGATGCTCCTAAATCTAGCATAGCACGCTCAATTCTAGTGTTTCCTATTCGACATGGGATGACGAACATACCTGGGTCTTTTCGTTTTTGAGGGAGCTTTTTCTGAAAAATAGCTGAAACATTCTCTCCCATCACGACCTTCTCATCCCCCTTGAGCTTTCGCTTGTTCGTACACAAATCCTTGAGGAACTTTGCATATCTTGGAACTTGCTTGATTGCATCGATCAATGGTATATTGATCTCGACTTTACGAAACACGTCAAGGATCTGCTTTTCCTTATCCTCCTTCGCTGCTCGTGCCAACCTGGAAGGAAAAGGAACCAAGTGAATAGGAAAATTTTCGGAAAATTCATTTTTAACCTTTGCAGACTTCGGAGTTTTGACACTGGATGACTGCCTCGACTCTGGAGGCCCAGTGTCAGACTGCTCGGCAGCTTCGTCTTCCTGATCGACTTTCGGAGTTTCAGCAGGTAATTTCGGATTTTCCAGCTCCTTCCCACTCCGTAGAGTCATGGCACTGACATTCCTTGGATTTATTTCCGGTTGAGATGGTAATTTCCCTCCGCTTTGGGCCTCGAGACGACTCACGGCCGTCGCCAATTGACTCATTTGCATCTCAAGATTCTTGATGCTTGATTGGGTGTCCTTGATGCTTGATTGAGTGTCTTTCTGAAATTGCATGGTGTTGGAGGCCAGCGTCTTCATCATCTCTTCCAAGGATGAACTCGAATTTTGCCCGGATGATTGCCCTTGATAATTGGAATTCCCTCCTTGATGATTCGGGTTCCTCAAGACTTGTGGAGGCCTATTATTCTCTCCATGGATGGCACCTTGCTGATTTCCCCATCTAAAATTTGGATGATCTCTCCAACCCGGATTGTACGTGTTTGAGAAGGGGTCGTATTTCCTCCCTTGATAATTTCCACTTCCCACAACATTGGCATGAGCTTCTATCTCATCACGTAGAATTCGGCATGTGTCTGTGGTATGCTCGGTGGTGTTGCAAATACGACATGGCTTCACAAGAGGAGCACCTGTAGCAACTTGACGTACAAGAGCAGTTAATTCAGAAATTTTATCCTCAACAGTTGATTCATTTACCTCTTTTACGCTCCAATCCGAATAATCTCGGCTGCCGTATTGATGTGAGCTTTTGGCCATGTTCGAGATGAGAAGTCTTGCTGCTGAGGGTGTCTTATCCATCAAAGTTCCTCCACTGGCTGCATCGATTGCATTTCGATCCATTGGAGACAAGCCCTCATAGAAGTATTGAATCAGCAATTGCTCGGAAAGTTGATGATGTGGGCAACTAGCTTCCAACTTTGTGAAACGATCCCAATAATCGTACAAAGTTTCTCCCTTCCTTTGTCGGGCACCACATATCTCCCTTCGAATATGGGCAGCTCGAGAGGCAGGGAAATAACGCTCCAAGAATTGGCGTTGCATCTCATCCCAAGTAGTGATGGTTCCTGATGGAAGGTAGTGGAGCCAATCTTTTGCACCATCTTTCAAAGTGAAAGGAAATGCACGAAGTTTGATTTGCTCCTCCGTCACCCCTGATGGTTTCATGCTCGAACAGGTGGTGTGAAATTCCTTCAAGTGCTTGTGGGGATCCTCACCTGCAAGACCAAAGAAAGAGGGTAAATAATGAATCAAACCAGATCGTAATTCAAAATTGATAGCATCAGGGAGTTCAGGAAAAGTGATGCAAAGGGGCTGTTGAGTGAGGCTTGGATTTGCTAGCTCCCTCAAAGTTCGTTCTTCAGTCATTGCCCCTTCTTCTTCTTCGGAATCACCGATATCGGATTCGGGAGGTAGTAGTGTAAACTCCAAAGCTCTCTTAGCTTGTTGCCTTAGAACTCGATCTCTCCGGGTAATTTCAGGGTAAAATTCAAGATCCTTACTGCCCTAAGAACGAGTGCGCATCCACAACCTGAAATCACAAAATTTCGAAAGTGAAGATCCAAAATTTCAGAAAAGAAATCAGACTAATTCGATGAAACAGTCTGCAGAATTCGACACTGGAAGAAATATGTCACACTGGGTTCCCAGTGCGAAAAACAGAGCAAAACAGAGCAGACTTGGAAACAGGGGAATTCAACCAAAAATTCAGAAACGAAAGCAAAACAGAGCAAATTCGATTTCTTTTTTTAAAACAGAAAAAGACAAAAGATGACACAATCAAATTAAATCAAGTCCCCGGCAACGGAGCCAAAATTTGACCGCGCTGTCGCGACGCGATAAAATTAATTAAATCTTCTTATCCTAACCAATTAGTAATTAGGGCAAGTAAGAGTCGATCCCACGGAGAATGACAATTCAATTGTGTTTACCTATGTCTAAACTCAAAGGAACAAAAGGGTATGGGGGTTATCAGATTGATTAATAATTAAATCAAAAGAAATACTAAAGATGCAAAACTCAACTAAACAGAAATCAAGTGGTAAAAAGCATTCCAATTAACAGATCAGTTATCCCCCAATATCGATTATGCCTTAATCAATGTTACCCCCTCTCTCAATTTATCATGGAATTATCACCCCTAATCTAACAACAAGCTCTGTTAAATCGAATCGTCTCTTATGATTAGTTAAATTAGGATAAGATCACTAATTAACCCTATTCAATTGAACAACCTAGAACAAGCTCTCTAGATTTAATTCATTGAACGCATTAATAACCAAGACGATAGGGTGAACTAGACTCCAAATACACAAGCTCGATTTGATAATCTAGGATTGTGTTACCCTAGAGATGCGCGACCCCTAGTTTACTACTAATGAAAATTAAACCACAACAATTAGGATTCATGATTTAAAGTTCTAGCAATCAACTATCAAATACTTAACCTAGGTGGCCAATCCAAATCAAGCATTAACAATTGAAAACATTCATTACAGATAACACAATCAATTCCAATCAAAACATCGATAGGGAGAAACGAGATTAATTAAAACATAAAACGATAATTGGGTTCAAACATCCCTGCTAACCGGAATTGAGAAATTAGCCGATCATCGTCTCGATCGAATCCACAAGAGTCGTTGATTCATCCATAAAAGAAAAATAGAACAAAGAAAAGAAAGTTTGTGATTAGTTCTCCCTCCAAGCTCTCCTCCCAAGCTCTTTCTCTCAAGCTCTTTCTCTCAAGCTCTTTTTTTCAAATATCATGTGTGTTTTGTGGCTTAAGTATGTGATTAATGAAGACCATCTTCTTAATGACTTTTTTTCTTTTTGGTTGTCTTCCTTTTCTTTTTGGTTGTCTTCCTTTTCTTTTTGGTTGTCTTCTTTTTTTCTTTTTGGTTGTCTTGGGGATTAAATAGGGCAAAAATATGGGTTTCCCTTTGCTCAAAGTGATTTGGGTCTCGATCCAACGAACTCCAAAATACTTCAAAAATTCCTACAATAATCGAGAAAATAACATGTGAAGTATCTCAAGTTCAACAATGCAAATAGGTATGAAAACAATGCATTCAATCGAATAAAAGATAATAAGAATCCGATTAAATCAACAATTAAATGCATACATTTTCAACCTATCACTCCACGTTAACAATTGAAGCGTGAAAACCGAAATATATTCAGAATCAGTCATTATCTATATGTAAATTTATATGTAAATAATTAATTTATATAATTTGAACTCTACGTCAGTAATTGAAGCCAAAAGAATTCAAACATGATATGAGAACCATCTTATAGTTGTTGAATTGAACAGCAATTTAGGTAGAAAACATACAGGACATTTGAAAGTCGTTGTTTATTACTTGTATAAGCTTCTCTTGGTTACTAAACCTCTTCAACACACGCTTTTCCTCTTCATCTATCATCTGCATATTCTTCTGCTATTTCATATCTGCAAAAACCATGTAAATCTTCATCATTATTACTATTTAACAATAAATAAAATACTAAAAATCAAAGTCGAAAGATAGAGAATCAAAAATCTAATGAGGTAAATATAGATGACTAAATATCTATCGAGTTAAATATAGATGCCTCAAAAGTTATTTCCCCATATAATATATTTTATCATTGTTGTTTGCATATTTCGCACGGCACCTCCAAATGATCTCTCCTAATTGATGTTGTGTAATTTCAAAAAATAATTCATTTCAAAATTCAATGTTATAATTTTCTTTATATTGTACTAGTAGTGTACCCGTGCGTTGCACAGTGTGATATATATAATTATTAAAAAAATATAATAACATATAAAATGTAATGATTATTATTTTAACAAAATTATATCGATACTCTTTTAATTTGTATTAGTATAAAGCTAGGTATTATAACTTTAAATTTATGTCATTATAAATAATTATATTCTAAAATATTAGAAATTTGAAATATATAAAGTAAGATATTAATTTATGGATTAAACAAACAAATAATATTACCTAGGTAGTGAAATTTTAAAAAATAAATTTAATATCTAAAATAAGTTATATGTATTAGAAACGTTATGATTTAAGTATTGAGATAAATAAATTTATATTTTATTAGCATTTATAACTATAAATACACATGTATTTTAATAACTTTTTTTGGTTCAACGCCACATATAACTCATTTATTTTAAATCAAATAAAAAATTATATCAGTTTATCAAATACATTAAATCTCTGTTGCTATCTATTTAAATGAAACAATTCAAAATTGGACTTAATCTACACATCTTGAATAAAAAAAATTATGTATAATAATTATAAGATTGATAAGTCAATATATCAGGGACTAAGAATGATGAAATTTTAATTTGTGAAAAACCAGAAAAATTACCTCTGTCCAATCCCTTATGACACCTCAATTAATCAGAATATAAATATAAATAAATTTTGACAACAAATAAATATAAAATAAGAAAGATAAAATAAATTATTTGTATATTTCAAATGAATAAGTTGGTTAACTTGCAATAATAATTTTAATCTAATTTTTTCTATTTGATATATTTTATATGTGTAATCTATTAGGTACACCTATAATATTTTTTTATTTCAACATTTTAATATCAATTTACAATAAATTAATACTACATATCATAAAAATGTTTAAAAATAAAAAATCATTGAAGCCCACCCACATACATTTCCATATTTCAGTTCGATAAATTTTATATGAATATTAAATTTAAGATCATTAAATAATGATTGATTTTA